>CM077511.1:9017559-9585110 GCA_039654745.1 Houttuynia cordata
ATCCTGCGTTTGCCCTTTCTTCATTTCTTCTGTCATTCATCCTTCTTTTGGCTTGATTATGGGGACGTGGGAACTGGAAATTTCAGATGCTTTTGCCTTTTCTCATTCTACGTTGTGCCATTGATGTAAATAAGCAAGAACAGGAGCTGCCACACTTAGGCTCCAGAATGGAACATTGCGAATTTAAGATGGGAACATAACTCCAACCCATGTGAGTATTCACTGTTTAAGTCAATGGCAATGGACTGCATTCATGATTCATCATGATTTAGACAATTAACCCGCATGATCGGCTGACACTAAACAAAGCAATTTGTCACAGCTCATTTTCTACTCAAAATGTATCTAGAGAGCACTCTTAGGACCACCTTAAGTTCATCATGTGGCCAGCCAAACTCTATAGGAGTATTACTTTGTCTTTCTTTTGCACTTCCTAGTGGTTACTCTCTAGTAGAAGCTTATTTGTATCCACTAAGTTAAAAATGGACATACAAAGAAAGGGTCATGAATCATCTGTATACATTTGAGAGAAACTTAAGATTTAATTAGTTTGTTGACATTTCGCTACTAGTCTAGTATCCTCAACATGCTCACTTGCTTGGATCCTCTCATCTTGAGCTCTCAATCTTAGGTAGGTGATGAATGTGTTTCCTACACCAAACAATGCTTACTTTATGAGCTCTAGCTCCTAATTTTATTTGTTTTGCTGCACTGGTTGTATCTCTCCCAGTTGTGACAAGTCCCACAATCGAATCTCCTCGTCCTATGCGCGTGATGTGCGTGAGTTTAAACTGTATAAATTCATTTATTTTAAGAAAATAATTATGAGCTGCGCAGGGTGCATAACTGCATATATCCGCCAGTTTGCGATCTGACGAATTGCATGTAGTTCGATCGCACAGCCTGCAAGCGCATGGCGCATGCAAGTCGCATACGCTATGCGCGTATAAACGGGCTCGTATATTAATTCCGGGTGAAGACAAAAGAGATGTCCAACCACATTGTTGTTTCTTCTCATGGTCTAACCTCCCCCACCTCCCCCACATTTTCTTCATCGATACCTCCAAGATCCAAAGAGCACTTACCAACTACTCTTGTTCATTTGAAGAAAACTGTATCTATTAAAGAAAATTATATTTATTAAAAGTGACCATAGGGAGTAATACCATTAACAACATAATCGTTGACAAATAGTGAATTAGAAGCATTTGCATAGACCAAACCATGAAGCTGGGGGAAAATTGACCAATTAAAAGAGATGTGTTCTTTTAACATTGTTGTGGAGAAAAGAGAGGAGAAGAAAAGAGCAGGAAGCTGGGCTGGGTGGTAGGCAGCTTCAACAGCCCTAAATGGGACCACAGGCACAAAATCAACCGTAGTGTTGCCTTTAACATAAATGTTTGTAGAAACTGGGGAACCTGGAATCATGAGGGTGTTGGGAAGCAAGAAAAAGCATGGCCAGAATCGCAGAGGCGACGTATTGGGCAGTTCAGAGCTTGAAGCCTTGAAAGGACGTATTGAAAGTCCTACACGTTGCATGTGCGGGCTTCAGATGCCTGATGATCCCTTCAAATGTGTCTTGGGGCCCATCATATATGTGGTACAGTAATCATTCCACAAGTTCTTGATCAAGCATACTCAATAGGGTGCAAAGTGCCAAAAAGACTACTCAATCAGGTGACTTTATTGGTTAAGTGTCTATGGTTCCTTGTAGATATTAGATAGAGTAAATGTATTTTTTATATATACTCCATCTGTCCTACTTTAGTAGCTGGATTTGGTTTTCCAAATTGAACTAAAATTAATCAATTTTAAAAAAACAAACCGAACGATTAATGTGAGATGAAAGGAGTATTTTCTATGAGAAATGTTCTCATGCAATAGTACATAATAAGGTGGAGAGAATTAATAGGATGGCTCACTCACCGTGCGCTTTTTCAAACTCCCTCAGCAGTGCCCCAAAAAAAGGAAACTCTCTCGGCGTTCTCCTGCTCATGTATATATAATGCTAGCAGTTATATTGAGCTTGTAGCTACTTGTAGACAGCTTTGCATTTTCCAAGCAAACATGACAGGAACATTGCCCGTGAAGTTACGCCACAAACATCGTGATTTTGCCCACCGTATATATAAGCATGGAAAACATATTTTATGGGAATATAAAATGACAAAAAAAATTTGTTGCTAAAAGATGGTTGGGAAACTCGTATCAAAGCTTTGCCCATGGGTTCAAGTCTTGTTGGAGGCATTTGCACATTGGTTGTATTCCACGTGTTGTGCTTCTCACAGGTGAGAGAGAGGCAGGTTTGAAGAAATATAAAACAACCAAATAAGATTTTTGTTTTACAACCGCTCAGGCTTTTCGGAAACCATGGGATTTTTTCCATATTACCTGGCGCCAACTCTGATATTTCCATATTACCAGGTTTTTCCCGTGAAATCTCATATGACCCGAAATTTGGACTTGAAGTACCCAAAATGCCCTTTCTTCTATTTTTTCGTGCTAATACTGTGCGAAGAGGCGTGTTGTGTACAACACGAAAAAAGGGTGAAGTTCTCCGGCGATATACATCGGCGACGTCACCGGCGACCGGCGAATTGGAGCGGCGATTCAACCGGCGGAATACACGGACGAGTTCGAGCCTATTCGCGTCCCCCATCTCGATATCAAGCTGCCCCCTGCTGGATTTCGATGACACGACTGAGGGAGTGTGGACAAAGGCGGCGATTTGAAGCGCATACGACGGTATTTTTGATCTTCAACCTTCTGAGCTCTCCCGTGGCTCCCTCCGCCTGCATGCAACCGGCGGATTGACCGGATTGAGCTTCGGTTGACGGCGAGGAAGACTGTGAAAGGCACCTGCGAGGAAATACACACATACAGACGACTAAACTGCGGTAAGTTACAACTATCCTTACTGATTTTAATTTCATAAGGTCCGAAATTTGAATTTTAAATTTTTACTATGAACTATAAAGTCGTGTCTATAACAGACACGACTTTGTATTTAGTCGTGTACGCGACGACACGACTTTTATATTTTCGTGTTGCACCGAGGAGATTTTTCTACTAACCACTATACCTCACTCCTTGCAGATGGATAAAAAAAGAGATGAGTCTATGGAGGAAATACCATCGGAAGAGGAGGAGGATCATGATTTTGTTTTGGCACCTCGACAGCGAAATCAGAGGGGCAGGAAAAGGAAGGCTCCGATGGACCGACCAGTGAAGAGAACATATAATGCGCGACCGGCGCTAAAGACGTATTGTCAACTGGGAGCGATGAAAAAGTGTGCGACCCTCCTACAGCGTCACCAAAGATGTGCCCAAGTGATCAAAGATGTTGGTTTCGCTGTCATTTTTGAAGGTGAGGACGTAGTTGTATCTCGGAACCTCCTCGACCATTTGGTCAGGTACTGGGATGAGTCGGCGAAGGTCTTCAATATCAAGGGTAGGACGCTACATTTCACAGAGGAAGATGTTGCCCTTATCACCGGATTGCCCACAAAGGGCGAAAGAGTTGAGGTCCTCCCCTCCTTGACACGCCGACCGGAAGGTCAATTCTTCAGAAAGTACTTCGCCGCGAAGAGAGCGGAAATTCCACACATTGAGGAAATCATAGACAAGCTTAGTGCGGGCGAACTGAAGATGGAAGAGGAGGACATTGCGAGGATGATCATCTGCCTCCTCTTCTGCACGGTGCTATTTCCACACAGCACTAGAGCGGTTCATCCCTCTTTGTACCGTTACATTGACGACCTCCCAAGATTGAGGTCATACAATTGGGCTGGGGCTATACATAAGATGTTGGTTTCTGGTATAACCCATACCAGCAGACTAGTGGGTGTGAGATCGCAAGGAGAGTGCCTGGGCGGTGGATGCCTAAATGGCGCCGCATATGTCCTTCAGGTATGTAGCATTCATAGTCTTCGATCGGGAAAAAGTCTTATACAATACCACTATATATAGTCGTGTCTTATGGAACACGACTATATTTATAGTCGTGTATGATCCAACACGACTATGTATATAGTTGTGTTGTTTACGACACGACCATAGTTCAATTCGTGTTCAACTTATAGTCGACCATTGTTATAATGTTTTCATCTGTTTACTATGCAGATTTGGTTTTTCGAGCACACGACAATCTTCCATCCTGTCATGGGCCCTACCAGCCCACGGGCAAAAAGATGGCCAGGAAGTGGGGCCCTCATTACAGAGGTGAAGAAAGGTGCACAGAAGAAGCACCGTATGACCGACTATTGGACGGGAGTGTTCCACAATCTTCAAGTAGGGGAGGAACTCGTCGACGTAATCAGCCCCATGGCCGGAGAGGCATCTCTCCTTGCTTCGTCAACCTCAGGGGCCCCTCCTCCACGACGACAGAGGCCGGAGAGGCCGGAAATCAAGAGGACTCCCAACCAACCTGCCTCCACTTCCTCGAGGACGGCTGCCCAGTCCACTGCAACTGCAATGGTGCAATTGGAGGGTGCGCTTCAGGGCATACAGTCACTAATTGAGATAGCTCTGTCTTCGTATGAGGAGATGGGAAGGAGAGTCAGACCTCTGCGAGAGGTTCTCCACTCTATGAAGGCCTCTGCCGCTTCAGCGTCAATGATGTTACAAGGTCAGATCTTTGAGCATCCGAAGGAGGAGATGACTGAAGAGCCGACGAAGGAGCTAAAGAATCGGCCCCAAATGGAGCCAAAGAAGTCATCGGTGCATCAGATGGAGGCAAAGAAGCGGCCCCAAATGGAGCCACAGAAGTCATCGGTGCATCAGATGGAGCCAAAGAAGCGGCCCCGTGAGAAGGAGCATAAGAAGAACAATCCGATTGGTATGCGGACAAAGGAGCTGGCAAGGAAGTCACATCTGGATTCGACGAAATGGGGTAAAGGTAAGTTGTAGATGATTATTTAATTTTTTGTGCCCCATGGTACACGACTATTATATTTGTCGTGTTTAATGAGGCACGACTATGTGGTTTATCGTGTTTCATAGAACACGACTATGTTTTTTATCGTGCTGCGACTACTGACATGAATAAGAAAAATGTCATTTTAGCTCCCATCAAACGCGCGGATGAGGAAGACAAGATTGAACGGGCTACAAAGAGATCCTCTGCCAAGTTGTTTTTGAAGAAGCTCCAACCAGAATTCAACGAAGATATGGAGCGTGCAGAAGTCGAGTCCCGTCCAACGTACAGACGGGACCTATTCCCCCCTGGCGTAGTGGTAAGGAAGCGAATGAGGACTATCTTCGCGAGGGAATTGCAGAGGATTAGAGAAGATGACCATATACGGAGAATGGCGGAGGAGCAGGAAAGAAGGAATAGGTCCCCTAAGCCGAAAGCCGACTCCGAACAAACCATATCCGATTGACAAGCGACCTCTATCATCGATGAGGTCATCTCTTCCTTACAGCAGTCGGATATCGAAACCGTCAAGGAGGAGGTGAAGGAGGATGTGAAGGACGGGGATGTCGACGAGGAGGAGGTGAAGGCGGATGTTCTGGAGAAGGAGGGGGAGGAGGAGGAGGGGAAGGAGGAGGAGGTGCAGGCCGACGAAGAGGCGATGGAGGAGGAGAAGACGGAGGAGGTGAAGGAAGAGGAGGCTGAGGAGGAGGAGGCGAGGGAGGAGGAGGAGGTGGCGGAGGGCACTGGCTTAACCGCATCCCAGTCGGTTGACGTCGATGTCCTCCTAACCCCTCAAAAGTCAAAGTCTGTAATTGCACTCCCCGACAACTATGCCGATTTGGAGTTATGCTTCGACATGGGGGTATTGTTAGAGCGGGATAGAGTGGCAATAGATGGATGGATCGCCAATCCGAGGAAGGCTTATCCAATCCCCACGCTATGTGATGACGACTATGTATCCCTCCTACAAACAACAGAAATAAACACCAATGTAAGTAAACCTATGCTCCTCATATGTTTTTGTTGACGTAAAGTCGGTATTCGAAGACACGACTTTGCGCCTAGTCGTGTCTTCGCAACACACGACTATACGTATAGTCGTATCTATCGACGACACGACTATCATGAAAATCGTATATATAGAATAATCAACTTTTAATTGGAAGTTGTATATTACCTTACTTCGAGTGTAATGACTCCTGTGGATGTTTTTCCATAGGTTATAGATGCGTTTTTAAGTCTGTTGAGCCAGCGCAATGACAGAAACCGGATGAAATATCCGTGGGCATTTTTTGGTTGCCACGCATTCAAAGAGATATTCGACAACGTAAGTGTTCCCTGCATAAGGAGTGATAAGTAATTAAGTATGATATTACGAGCATCGTTATCTAACTCTCTTGCGGTTTCGCAGGAGCACCAGGAAGGAGGAAATAATGCCAAATTGGTTAAAAAGCTCGGGAGGATGCTCGACGGCTTGAATAGGAACATGTTCTACGCATTTTTCCCAATCCGCACCGGCTCCCACTTCTACCTCGTGTATGTCCATTTCTCGCACTGTGTATGGCGCTTCTACAACCCGCTGTCTGGCAGATCCCAATTATATCCGCATCACAGAAAAACTGCTGACAAATTCACGCAGTTCATGAACATTGTGATGGCAGGCAAGCTGGGGTGGTTTGGTTTGCTAGACTGGAAGATGACTCAGATAGCCAAAGCGTCGTGGCAACAGAATTCGAAAGACTGTGGCATCTTCATTATGATGTACGTCGCGCATTTGGCGTCCAATGTCAACCTACCGGAGTTTGATCAGTCCATAATTACACGACTGTGGCGACCAGTCATCGCTTTAACCTTGATTCGGGGGGTTATTAACAGCGAGTTTGACGACGATTCCGGACAAGGCACAAAAGATGCCGTCACAGTTGCGGGTTTTATGCGGCTTCCGGATAAATAATAAATTGGATTTCATTTTATTCACATTATTTTATTCACATTATTTTAATGTACAATGTGCATTTGCTGTAAATACCGTACTCTTTCAAATAATTTGAATTCATTTTTGACACCTTGTTGTACAATTCTCTTTCAAATAATTCCAATTCTTTTTTTGACTCATACCAGATGTAGACAAAATATCGCAAGCATGACTTTGAATACGGCCTTCATACAACAGGACTATGTATATAATCGTCTCTGATGCAAAACGACTACGTATATAATCGTCTCTGATGGAACACGACTTTATATATAGTCGTGTTTCACAATACACGACAGTATAGATAGTCGTGTCGAAAGATTATTTTTCATTTCTTCATTTCTTTATCTTTACAGGCGTACATTTCGGTAGAAGTTAATATGCGTTATACAAGAATTTGACTACATCCTAAGTGAAGAATGATGGGGGCTGAGGTAAGCCGGAGCGGCGTACATGCGATGTCTCGTTCGTAGTCAGTTTGCCTTGTTGCGGAAGTGTTCGTTTCCTGCGCGTCCGATTTTCTTTCGGAACCGGGCTGTTGGTGCACTTTGTACGGTTGTGGCCAACTTCACGACAATTCCCACATTTCGAACGTGGCCTTGCAGATGGCTCGGGCTGTGACTCAATTCTCTTTGTCTTTCTCCTGCCCTTCTTTGGAGCTTCAAGCCTGGACGGTTCGCATTTAAATAAAACCCCATAATTTCCCCACTGACTTCTGTCTAAAGTAGGGAAGACTACTTCTTCGTACGTGCTGCGGTACGTACTTGCGCAGTACCACTTCTCACAATATTCTACCGCTTCCAGACTCCTCTCATCAATACATGCCATAGCGTGCTTGCATGGAAGTCCCATGCTCTGGAAGAAGCCACATGTGCAGGTTCTATTCGTAAGGTCAACAACATCCTGATGCGAAAACATGAACAACATCAGTGTCTTCCAAGAATACTCGTGTCGTCGAAGACACGACTGTATGACTAGTCGTGCATGAGACGACACGACTGTATGAGTAGTCGTGTATTCGTCGACACGACTTTGTTATAGTCATATCTTATAGAAAACGAATGTATGCTTACCACATGGTATAAAGATGTCACTTCAAACTGCCGTAATGATAGCGGTTGAACTCGAACTGTTCCAGCACTCTGATTCCTCATCTGATTGATATGATTCTGTGCATATTTTGTTAACGGAGTCGGTAGCCCGTCTGCTTCTATTCGGCGTCTCTGAAAATGGACGCTTGTGGTCGCCCGCGTTTGCTCGATCAACCGAGTTATTGGCCAAAACCTTGCCTTTAGAAGCATATTATTTACACTTTCTGACGCGTTTGACGTGAGAGTGCCGTACCTTTTATCCGAATATTCTACGTTTGCCCAATGTGTTTTCGGAATATTGTCAACATATTTCCAGGCCGCCTCATTGTGTTCCTTCATCTTCTCCATCGTTGCATCGAATTCTGGTCTCCTGAAGCATTTTGCAGCTCGGAATAGAAGTTCCTTCAGGTACTTATCCTTCCAAGTATTAAGCATATTTGCGGCCATATGCCTTAGGCAAAACCCATAGTGAGCCTCGGGAAAGACATCGGCGACCGCTCTCAGAAGGCCCTTCTGTCTATCAGAGACAATAGTGTCCAGGGAGGCCGGGGGGTCCATAAAGAGAAAACATTTTAGTAAGGTGAGGAAACACGTCCTGTACAAGTGAGAGACAAGCATATTAAACACAGAATGCTTCAGGTTGTTATAAGGTCGTGTAAAAACAAAACACGACTGTATGTGTAGTCGTGTTTTCGAAGACACGAATATGTGCCCAGTCGTGTCGTCCAAAACACGACTGTTAGAATAGTCGTCTTTTCTGCTTCTATACTTACCACGTTTTGATATTCTCTTTATCGACAATTGCATATACAAGACACATTAATTGTTGATTGCCGTCGATTGCTGTAGCAACCAATAATACTCCAGGGTACTTTCCTTTTACGAATGTTCCATCAAGCGTGAGCAACGGTCTCAGTGTTCTTCGGAATGCTCTTGCGACCGGGCCGAACATCCAAAACACACGTCTGAAGTCGTAGCCGGCTAACTCAATTGGGATATCAGGTATATCAGCTGATCTTTCTATGACCACATCTGTACCTGCGTTAGACCGCTCTAATTCCCTTCCGTAATGTGGCAAAATACGATATGCATCTTCAGGGTTGCCATCGATCAATCGGATCAATTCCTCTTTCGCCCTCCATGCCCTTTTATAGTTGACTGTGACGCCCCAATGCTTCTCAATGTATTGTTAGATATTTGAGATTTTTATGGAGTTTGAATCCTTATGGAGGCCATGACACTTCCTCGCAATCTAGAGGTGAGAAGCCAATGGATGATCTTTCGAACTTAGAGAAGTGTCACATGTATGCCGTTCTTCCCTCCTTGTTACGCTGACTCCATCAAGTCTGTTCGACGCTCGTATGTACCACTTGTACCCCGAAACCTTGCATGTTGCAGCGAATGTGTCCTTGCTCTCATCCGCTACTTTGAACATGAACTTCCTCTTGATTGCCAGATCAGTTACAACCATCTTGAACTGCTTGACGCTTTCGAATCTAGCCCCTAAGGTAAGTTGTGCCTCGTAGTCTTCTGTTTGCAAACTTCTGGTCAACATCGTCTCCTCTTCACAATGTTTTGAAGGACCGGCCTGTGCAGAATAGGTACCCCAATCCCAACCACCATCACCCTCAATATTGAGATAGTCATCGTCCTCCGACGCGACAGATTTCCCTTTACATGTGTCTCCTGCCATGGGACCTCTAGAAGTCGATGTTCCCGTGTGATCTGGCTGGCTGAAATGTGGTACTGTAAGAGGCTCATCCCATTCATCTGCAGACCACGGTAATTTATCTTCATCCAACAATTTTTCTTCATCTGGACTGGAATCTTCATCTTCATCTTCTTCTTCATCTTCACCTTCTTCTCCATCTCCGAAACTGCGGGAAAAAAGATGTATGAATAGACTTGAGAAAACGATAGCACGTACTATGAGGTATTGTCTTATGCAACACGAATTGATTTATAGTCATGTATCCGTGAGACACGATATATTGAAAACCGTACTATGAGGTATATAGTCGTGTTCAATACGGCACGATAAAAATTTTAGTCGTGTACTATTATAGTCGACTATAATAGCACACGACTTCCCTGTATCCACGCCATAGAAGTCTCACCTCGCATAGTCTCCATCTCTTCCTCCTTCGACTGCTGATGCGGGTGTCTTATTGCCCGGGCTGGACGGCCTCTCCGGCGGTGTCTTACTGGCCGGCCTCACTTTTGCCTCTGGTAGCCTCTCCTCTTCCTTATTTGCATTGGCATTTATTTCCTTATTGAGAGTCGAAGTCTCCATGTTATTGCCCGTAGAAGTCCACTCCACGTATAGGCGGAGTAGTCCATTTGTGCCTTGCTTGCTCTTGTGAACGATAAATATTGACTCCAGGTCTTTATCGTCTTCAAGGACATATGGGGATTCAGAGTCAACACGATATGACAAAGTTAATGTACCAGATGTAGACTTAAGCGGTAATCTTTCTTCCACTAGTTGCAACAGTTCCAGGTACTTTACTCGTGTATCTATAGGCAGGAGCTTCCGTTTCCCGCCCACGTACTTATCAGAATTTGTCAAAACTCCATCGTAGTGTAAACAAAGAACTATCTTCTCCATCCGTACCTGCCATTAAAATACCGAAATAAGTTAAAAATCCGTGAGACACGATATATTGAAAACCGTATATGAGTGAAAAGCAACGTCTATGAGTCGTGTTTCATCAAACACGACTATTGTTACAGTCGTGTTGTCGACGACACGACTGTAACAATAGTTGAAAACTTACTAAGTTCTCAACTTTCTTCTCTGGAACCAACTTTCATGATAGAAATCGTCGTATTTTAACTTCACCATCACAGTTTTTTCGATGTACCTTGCCTCCGTTGAAGTTGTTTTCCAATACCCGATCTTTCCCGCTCGTTTTCCCGCTTGTTGCCGCGAAGATGACCTTTCCGGAGTTTGACGGCGTCGGCGCCAGCGATGATATGGGCGGAGAGGCCGGACGGAATGCCTTCTTCTCCGACTAACGGCAGCTTCTCCGGGTAGTCGCTCCCTTTCCGAGTAATATGGAAAACCAAAGAGTGGGTGGCTTATACCTAAACCTAAGGGCATTTTGGGTACTTTTCGGGTCATATGGAAGGAAGAAAGTGATTCCGGGTAATATGAGAAACCCGTGTTTGGCGCCAGGTCAGACGTAAAAAGCTCGAAACCATGGGTTCAAGACTGGTTGGAGGCATTTGTACTTTGGTTGTATTCCACGTATTGTGCTTCTCACATGTGAGCGGGAGGGAAGGTTAGAAGATATATAAATAACCAAATAAGATTTCTGTTTTACAACAGCTCAGGCATTTCAGAAACTTGGTTATCTAACACATGCAACTGACATGTTTGGTGTTACGATTTTCTTAGTTCAAATACTTATTATGTTGGCCACCCATATGGATTATATCCAGATTTAACCTTTGAGTATATTGTCTGCATTGTCGATTTTACTAGACTCTAGAGCATGTGTGCCATTGATGCTAGGAGATTGACCACTCTTGTAAAGTAGTAGGAGCAAAAGCGGCGTAATCTGCAGGGATCACCCAATAATTAGTTGTATGAGGCTTGTACAGACATCACCAATGTGATATACCACTCCCTCCGTCCAGTACTCAATGTGATATGCCACTTTCTCTGTCCAATACTTAATAGGGAAAAGTTTAAATTAGATCGCTTCTCATATAGCTTTTATATGAGGCCAATTCATGTTGTAGTCATTGGATCTTGATCTGACGGTTACAAGAGTAAGTGATGGTTCACACTCACTTATCCGCTGATTTGATATATACCCACTATTATATCGGAATCCAACGACTCAAAAGATTAGCCTCATGCTCCTAAGAACGATCTCATATAAACCGATCTCTACTTAATAGTCTTATTTATTTTTTAAAAATAAATCGGACTACTAATTTGGGACAAAAAGTAACTCTGAATCTCTGGGCTCTGATTCGCCTACCTATGTAATTAACGGGCCGGGCCTAAAATCATCAAAGTCGATCGAAGCCCACATCTCCATTTAGCCCAGTGGGCCCTTTTCCGCACTCCACTGGGATACTTGCGCCATAACTGGACTTGAAAGAGGGCAAAATTGGTACTCAACAAAATATTAGCCCGAGGAGTCGGGAGGGTAAAGGGACGGCCGCGCCAGAGCCCTATCATTCACGTCCTATTGGGGCAATCGCCGCTCCTCCCTCCTCCGCCGCCGTCGTCGCTGGAGGCCATGGACTACTCCGCCGTATCCGACGCCCAGCAGTACCAGTACTCCTCCCAGCAGCAGCCTCCCACCTACGATCCGGCCCAGCAGCCCCCGTCCTCCTACGCCGCCGATCCCGCCGCCCACTACTCCTCCTCCCATTCCCATTACGCCCACCCCTACGCCTCCTCCGCGTACTCCGACCCCACGCTCCACCCGCCGGGCGTCTCGGCCGCGCCGGAAACCGGGGCGCACCATGGGGCTCCGCATTATGCGCAGGACACCGGGGCCCACGCGTATTATGAGCAGGATTACTACTCACATCACCCACAGCAGCAGCAGCAGCAGCGCTTGGAGTCATCGCCTGTGCCGCCGGGGCTGAATCCGGCGGCTGCTGCGGCGGTCGCGGCGCTGTCGCAGCTGCAGCAGTTTGCCGAACGAGCCATGGCTGGGGAGCAGGAGCGACACTGGGGACCTGAGGATGGTGGGTACTCTCATTATGCCGGTGGCCTATCTCACCCGTATTACGGGCATCACGGAGCAGCCCAAGGTTTCGGCCCTCCTCCGGTAAGTATTCCTATAGGGCTGATGGATATTCTTGAATTTTATTGTAGTTAGAAGTCTTTATGTTCTTGTGATTGTGTTTACTTAAATTAAGTGAAAGATCCCTCCGTTCCAGACTAATTCTCCTATTTGGTTTTTCCAAAATGAACTAAAAAAGAGTTCATTTTGACAAACCAAATAGGACAATTGATATGAAAATAGGGGAGTATATGGTTCATGGATTCCACATGATTTATGCAGGGTGGTTTTGTTGATAATCGCTGATGAACTTAAAAGATATACTAGTCTGGATTTATTGTGAAGCACATTGTAGGATGTACGCCCTCCGTCCTGTTTTAGATGCTCCATCTGAAAAAATGTTGATTTTTATTGGATGTGGAAACCCGAACTAATGGGAGGAAGAAGAGGTTCAAAATCCACTTAAATTGACAATATGGAGCATCTAAAACAGGACTGTCCTCTTTTCCACATGGAGCATCTAAAACAGGACGGAGGGAGTGTTAAATTAAACCAAATGCGTGGGGCATTGTAGGATGCATTTGTTTGAATCTGTATGGGAGACCCATATTATACCACTTTTGTTCGTTTGGATTTCCATGTGAAGTGTTCGGAATTGTGTTGTGGTGTTTTAGTTTAAAATATTGCTAAATGCTTTGAGAGTGTGCAATACCGAACTGCATGTGGAGAGAGTTATTTAGCTTACGTTAGGTATTGTGGATTTAAATGCTTCTGAATCAGAGATGGCCCGTGCAAGTAGTTCTTAATTGGTTTCTCCTACCACCGTTGAGCTGTACGGTAAAAAAACAGAAATAGTGCAATGTCCAGCCAATTTTCAGCAGCTTGAAGGGCCAACTTTAAAGTCAAATTTGTAACTGAAGAGTCGATGAGTCAATAAAACATATTTTTATACTGCTGTACAAGCTTGAGTTCCTCATGTATTTATTAACTAGTTTGTCTTATAAAGTAAACAAGATGTTCAAGTCTCTGCA
Source organism: Houttuynia cordata (assembly GCA_039654745.1). NCBI lineage: Eukaryota > Viridiplantae > Streptophyta > Magnoliopsida > Piperales > Saururaceae > Houttuynia > Houttuynia cordata. Next base: position 9,031,323 of record CM077511.1, read on the forward strand.
ACGTTTGAGTTGAATCCGATCTTATTAAGTTGTGTATCTCATTGTATTGACAATCAAGTCACCTCAATCGGACAAGAAATTGTTTTAGTCATTTCTTCTTACAAGATTATATGAAGAGGCTGTTTAGGCAAGAGTTTGATTGGTATTGATTGTGACTAGATTTTGCCATTTGTGATCCCCAAGTCTGATTGGTGAATGCAGGGACCGTGGTTCTTTCTGTGGTCTTTTGCACTCATTTAACCAGCTTTATCTTGCGATAGGCTGGATGGATGGTTGGCTTCTAAGTTGGAATTGACTTTCTAGTTGCTTGTTAGTACTCTTCTGATGGTGTACCATGCAAACTTTCAATTGCAATGGTATCCGCATGAGCTTGGGCAATAGTCATGAGTCCAAGAGTACTAGCATTTACAGTGCTTGTTCATAATGGTTATGTTGAGCCATTGAGATTCTGCTGTATACGGTGAAGCAGTTGGCTGACATAATTGAATATAGAAATTCAGCATTAGTTGTCAACCAACAGTTTCACCATTCACTCAAATTCCAAAATGCCTTTCTGGCATTTATATTCTGAAGTGTTCCATTTTTTCAGTAGGAGAGTTTCCTGGGAGCTTGATTGTTGTCGTGCCATCATCATGTTTCTCCACAGCGTGTAGATTGTCGCAAGGTTGAAGGATTCACTGAGAATAGGTATGTGAAAAGCTTGTTACCATAGAAAAATTACGGGATCTAGTTGGCAGTTCTGATCAAGTGCAACTGGTAAATGTTCATGCTTGAGAGATGGCTTTTTTATGGTTGTTAGTCTTTAGGAGGTCCTGCATCCTAAAGTATCATAAGCCTCAATTTCTCCAGAACCTTACCATGCTGCCATCTGATTGGATGAATTTCTTGATTCTGATCATTGGTAGTTATACATTCTTAAATGAATGTGCAGGAATCAAAATTTGCTCATCCTTTTGGAAATTGAACAATGGACATTGGTTCAACAATCAATCTGGTAAACAGTTACCCATCTACTACAGCTAATAGTTGGGTAACTGCTTACCCAAATACCTACATAGATCTTGCACCAAAAAAAAAAGAAAAATATGTAAAGGAAATTATTTGCAAGCTTTACGTGGAGAAATTTGTGGATTGTGTAATGTTATAGCTGTGCCAAACATTCCGGGCTGAACTTAAGCATTCACAGGACTTTAAATTTTGGCATGAAAGAAGCTAGATTTATCATTTTAAGTGATGGTTACCTAATATTTATTGAGTTTTCTGATTGTTTGTACAAGATACGAATCTTTTCAAATGCATAGATGCAGGATTCTAGAGATATTGTCACCATTGTGGTAGATCAATATTCTCTGATTTATGACATTGCTGTTTAGCTATTTTTGGAAGTTGATTTATTTCTAAATGTGAACGCTGCCACCAAGTTTAAATAGTTGAGCCTGAGTATTACTGCATGTGTAATTTTTTTAGTAATTGGCTCATGCCTCAATAGTGCCCAGATTGAAAGCATGAGAAGATGCAGGAGGCATTTATGCGTTATACGGAAGAGGTAATCATAGAACTTTTCGAGACATATAAGTGATTAGAGCTATGTTTTTACCAGGACAATGTTTTCTTCCCAACTAAATTGTTTTCTAGATTTTGGGGCCAATTGTGAAGCCCAATGTGTGACTTGGCTCAATTTTTGCCCTGGATTTGAAGAAACTATTCTGCAGCCTGGGCCTGGCAGAGTAGTCTGGCCCTGTCCTCCTGTGGTATCCCTACCTGCCGGCTGCCACTGGAGAGTTCATTTCCAATTTAACGAGTGTCTTATTGTTTTACTGATTTTAAGCTTGTGCATTTTTTTCTACGTTGCATACAAATTTGTGGATATCCTTTTGAAATGTGTGATGTTGACAGCTATACTGGTTTTTGAGGTTAGTGACATTGGTAGTGTATTACAATTTGAAAAAAAAAATTGCCCTTACATGCATATAAGAACATCCAGTTCAGAATAAAAATTAACTCCTCTTACAAGGCCTATTTCCTGTGTTGCTCTTGCTGTTAATTAACACTGGATTTAGGTATCTGTGTCAAGGCTAGCATAGTACAAATGCAAGGAAAGTGATACTGTGGACGAATATCAGATGGAGAATGATGTTGGCATGATTGAAGTTTACATTCCTTTTCCATTTAGTTAGCCATGAATTTTTTATTTTGGTGTAGATATCTCTGACGATCGATATGACATGGACTTCAAAGTGTGAATTTTTTCGGGTAATATTTACATGTGCCAACTTTTTTAAAATCTCACTCCCAACGGCCCTTTTCCATATCCACCATTGTATTGACAAGTCAGTTGGCCCATCTAGCCAAATGTATCGACACTTAAAAACTTCCTGTAGCGTGCTTCTTATTCAGCGTGCATGCTTCTTTTTCTTCTTTTTGTTGTTTTCTGTGTCCTATATTATTTTTCTTTCTGAAGACTTTCCACTCTGTTTGATGGTAGTCACTCATGAACGATGTTATGAAAAAAAGTTTCAAATGTCTGGTAGAGTCTGCTCACCACGTAATAAGTTGATGAGTTAAAGTTCGTATGGCACAAAGCATCTTTTTGATATATTTTTTTTATCAGTCCATTCAGGTGAACCTTTTGATCATGAACCTATCTTGGTCTTAAATAGATTGTTCTTTTTGGGAATACTACAAGGAAAGCCATTAGGGATTATCTCTGAAGGCATTTATACAAATATAGGTCCTACTGTTTCATTAGCTAGCCTGATCTACCTATCACTTTTGAGTTGTTAAGCTAATACTGCTGTGGCTCTAATCTTTATTATTGCATGCAGTTTGGAGGATTTAAGTTTTCTATTTTTATCAGCTTAGTATTTTCAAAATTTTTATATCTCTTTGTTTAATAATTATGGATCCTTGATGCACCAAGGTCCGGTAGTAAAATTGGTGTAAGAAGGTACTGTTAGATTCCAAAGTTAAGAATATTCTGGTGAAAATTAATTTCGAGGGTATTTCATAAAATGAACTCATTAGGCGTCAGTTAGCAAGGATTCTATATGTATCACCAGGAGATGGTCCTGTCTTCTGTAGACATGGTAAAACTTTCCGATTTGAGAACAAGTAATGTTTAGAAGGTTAGCAAGGTGTCAGTATTAGGATTAATTGGAAGTTTTTTGAAGGAGAAACGAGCATCCTAAGTTGTAGTGGAGTCACAACGTTGTGCAATGGAAATTTGTTTATCTGTTCGCTTTTGGTTCTTCCTCCTATACATTTTATTCTTGCCCTCTCATCTTTCTTTCCTTCCCCTGTCCGGTTTCCTGGCAGTTGTGACTCGTGAGACAGTTTCACGTCCTTCTTGATCCATCTCTGCTCTCAGAGTTCTATTTGATGAGGATTGGACCCTTTATCTAACAAGCAGAGAGTTATTAATTGCTTGTTGCAATTTGAATATGACTTGGTGATTTTGTAAAATTTGATTTGAAAGGGAGGGTAGGTTTGTCCATTAATTAATGTCAGGGTTTGTCAGTCTTCTGAAAAAATGTCGGGATATTATTTTGTTCAAGTGTCAGGATATCAATTTGATTTATATGTTGATTCATAGAGGTTAAATTTGTTTATGTTAGGCTAAGGTTTTGTGATAATTTGGTAAATTTTTAGGCTTTTCTTAGGGCTTTTTATGTTGATTGAATTTTGCATTTATCTTTGTTTGGATTACTTTGTTGGAAATGTGTGGTAGTAGAATTATTGAAGCATTAGCTTGATGCTATTGTCTTAAACAGTGCTGTTGCCATCATGAATTTCTTATATAATTCTAGAACCAACGTCATGGATATAAAAGTTAGTGACCACTTATGTCTTAGAATTGAAGATTATGGTTGTCAATACCTTTCTTGCTATTTAAAGACCATATTCTGGTGTCCTTGCAGGTTAGAAGGCCTCTTTACAGGGGTGGTGGGCGGAGAGGTGGTGGATCATTCAGAGGTGGTGGCAGGAACAATTTGGTTTCTCACCCTTACAGACCAGATTCTAGTAACATCCGCGGTAGAGGGCGCGTGGGCAGAGGTGGTGGAAATCGGCAAATTCCAAATATTGGTTCAGCAGCTCCAGCACCTCCGACAGAGTATGCAGCTGGACCTACTGCAGGAGAGGTAAGTCAAATAACACCACCTGCTGAAGGAGAGGTAAAAGCACCACTACGCCGGCCTCCACAAGTTTCCTGGTGTGAGCTCTGCATGGTTGACTGTAACAGCTTGGAAATTCTTGAGCAACATCTAAATGGAAAGCGTCACAAGAAGAATGTGCAGCGGCATCAAGAATTTGCAAAACATAAAAAATTGATGGCTGAAATGCAGCAACAACCTGTCCTGGAGCAAGCTCACCCTCAACCTCAGTCTCAGTCTCAGGTTCTGCCTCAACCTCAGCCCCAGTGTGATCCTGATGTCAAGAAGGAAATTGATAGTGCAGCTGCAGAAGAAAAGAAACCATCCTCTGCAGCTACTGAAGGGATTCCTATAGCTTCCTTTGAGGAAGAAGTTATTAAAACAGAGCCAGAAGCACAGCCACAAAACCAGGGTGGAGAGGAGTTAACAGAGGCAAAGCAAGAGCCAGCTACTGAAGTTCTTGGAGAAGATCCCTCAGGGAAGCCATTTAGGTCTAGAGGTAACTGGGAGGATAGAAGGCTGGGTCTTAAGCGAGGGAAAACGAGGTACGGGAGGGGTGCCAAAAGGATGAGGATGTCAAGAGACGAATTCCCTCCAGCAAAGTTGAGGGAAGAACCCAAGTTCTGTGCCTTGTGTAATATTACTTGTGACACACAAGCTGTGTTTGAGGTTCACCTGGCTGGTAAGAAACACGCTTCAAAACTCAGGAGATCTCAGGGCTCAATGGGTCCCTATGGTCATCAACCAAACCGTTCATTACATCCTCAGCCATTTGCTTATGTTCCAAGTGGCCAGCATCAGCCTATTATATATAATAATCAGGGCCAAGGGTTAGTTAAAGAGGAGGCAGGTGCTGTTCAACAAGGGGCTCATGTAGCAGGCTCGGAGCCTCATACTGGCGAAAATGCAGGGGCTTCTCAAGGACAAGAAATTCCTTCGGGCTCTGCCGTTAAAGAAGCTTCTTGGGTGGCCAACGTCCAAGCTGAGACTGCCAGCAATGTGGGGGGAAATGTTCAAGATGCTGTTATAACCGAAGCAAATGGTCAAATTCCTATGTAAAAGCTATTATAGAAGTGAATTTGTGAATTTGGTAGTAATAAACTCCTGAGGACTTTGTTCCTGAGTTGCAGAGCAATACTGTTATCAGGACAGTCCAGATTCACGCAGCCAAGAAAGACGGGGCCGACTTCAGAATATGGATGACTGCAGCTGTGGATGTCATTTTACCTGGGGTTCATTTAAAGGCGAAGCACCATTTCTTGTTAAGTAGGAGCTAAACAGTTATAGCATTTTAACCAGCTGTTCTCCTTAGTAGATCAAGTTTTTTGCTCTAAAGAGTTTAAGAAATATGGCAAAATTTTTTGCCTTTATTGAAGCAATTGATTTGGGTAATTAAGACTTTTATAAATGGGAGTTAGCACCTCTTAAGCCCCATTGTGTGTGTGTGCGCGTTGTTTTGTGACGGTAGGCTTGGTCCTGCTTTACTGTGTGAAGAACAAATTGAAGTGGCCTTTCATTCTTCTTCTTCTTCTTCTTCTTCATTTTTTTAATTGTAATGTGGGATTCAGCAAAATGCTGGATCAAGATTGTCATGGAGAATGTTTTTAGCCAAGCACGGGATACACCTGATATGGGAGACCACCTCAGTCTTGGCAGTGCAGAATCTGAAGAATTATTACCTAGCCAGCTCAAATGGTGGAGAGATTATTTGGTACCACCTTGGCTCGATATTGGGGAGTAATGTTGGGCTGCCTCTCTCGATCTTTTCCCGAGATTACATAAAAGTATGTCAGCCACAACGCAGAGTCCTCGACTCTTTTACACCATTATGCCTAGAGAATTTGTATGAAACAATAACCATGCCTAGAGAACTAGGTTGATTTGTATGGTAATGAACGTTAGGAATTGGGATGAGTAGTTCACCACCACCATCTGAGAAATTATTGGGTGTTTGTGGCACAATACTCCAGGGAGCCGAGTACTCTGATTTGGTGCTAAACAGCTTGTGTGTGCGCCATCGATTCTGAAGATCGACGGTTCCATGGGACCTTGGCATAAAGCTGAAGTGGTCAGGCACTTGCACCCAACACTGTCGTTGGGTGTCTACCATCCGCGACATCCATGGTAAACACCGTCGTTTTGGGGCGTCCAAAGGCCGGTCTAGGTCGCCTTAACCGTGTCTACTCAGATCTGGCTCACCGGTGCCCTATCCCGGAGACCAAAAATGCCAGCAACCCACCAACGGCGGCCAGCGTGTAATATCTATCAGCCCTCTTTAAATCCACGTATTTAGACCGCCCCCATCCTCTGCCCCAATTAAACAGTAAGATTCAACAACCTTTCCTTACGGGCAGTGATAACCCTACAGCAGATTCTCCTACACATCAGCTGTGTAGGGAAAATGTGCAGGAATCTGCTGTACAAATATCATTTCCCTTTCCTTACAGACTAGAAACCAATTAAGAACAATCATTATCATAATTATAATCATAATCATAATTAAGAACAATCAAACCCCAAATTATATCCCTGGATCACTTGTGTACTCTATTCTCCCTGGGACTCCTAAGGCCATGGGCGACCCTTCCGACGATTTGGACCAGCTCCTCGACAGTTAAACACCCTGACTTTCCTATCTCTATCTCTCTCCTTCTTTCTTATGCAGCTTCTCACAGTCTTTTCATCGAACAATTCGCAGGCGCTCTCGACGACTTCGGCAAGATCGACCTCGGCCCCCCTCCAAGGTCCCTAATTTCGCCACCCTTTTCTTCAATTTGATGATGATGATCTTTCATGTTTGTGTTGTTTTGATGTTTGAGTTTGGGAATTGTGCGTGTTTTAGGAGCAAGGATGCGGGCGGGGAGGCGAGCAGAGGCAAGTTGTGCGGTGCGGATGGGGTTTCTGGGGCGCCGCCGGTCCAGGGGCTGGGGCCCGGGTTGTCGGATTTGCGGAGTAGCAAGAAGGGGAAGCAGAAGGTCGCGGCGCCCAAGCCCAAGGATGCTCATGTTTCTGAGGCGCTTGAGAAGCTGACGCAGCAGACGCGGGAGGCGGTCAGGGGGATGGAGTCTGCGTTGCCGACCGCAGCGCCTGGCGGGGAATTAGGGAGCGATGAGGTGGTTGAGGATTTTGTCAGACAGTTTGAACAATTCTCTGGCACTCAGGTAACTACTTTTATTGCTTTCTTTTGTAGTTGCTAAAAGGTTATGATTATAATTCATGTGTTGTAGTATGTTTCGATAATATGCATAATTGCGGCAGAATTAGTAGCTTTTTCTATTGATTTCCTTTCTTATTTCCTTTAGTGCGAGGAAGTTCGAAGAATCATAAAAGAAAAGAAGTGTTTTTTTAAGGAGTGACAAAAATGTAAAAATTAAGAGATTTGAGAGAGATGTTAATGGAAAGAGAGAGGCTAAAATTTGAATCTAGTCCTGTTAAAGAGATAATTTATTTTAGGAGATTTTCTATGGAGGAGGTAGTAGTTGCGTTAAGGAAGATAAAGAAAGGCAAAGCTTTAGGGCCCGATGGAATTCCTATTGAAGTTTGGAAGGCACTAGGAGGTGTTGGCTTAACTTGGTTGACTAGTTTGTTTAGCAAGATTTGAAAGTCTAAGAGGATGCAATAGGAGTGGAGGAGAAATACTCTCGTACCCTTGTATAAAAATAAAGGGGACATCCAAAGTTGTAAAACTATAGAGGTATAAAAATTATGGGATATACTATGAAATTATGGGAAAGAGTAATAGAAGGTCGTTTGTGAAAAGTAACTTAAGTAACAGAGAATCAATTTGGTTTCATGCCGGAGAGGTCAACAACGAAAGCTATTTTTTTTATTACGGCAGTTAGTAGAGACGTACAAGGATAGAAAACAAGACCTCTATATTGCCTTCATAGATTTGGAAAAAGCCTACGACAGAGTGCCGAGAGAGCTCATTTGGAGTGTTTTGAAGAAGATGGGTGTTATAAGAGGTTACATAGATATCATTAAGGATACGTATGAGGTGGTTATGACTAGTGTACAAACTATTGGGGGGGGGGGGGGAAACCAAGGAGTTTTTGGTTACGGTAGGTCTTCATCAAGGGTCAGCTTAAGTCCTTATATTTTCGCTTTAGTTATTGATGAGCTTACTATACATTTACAAGATAATGTACCTTAGTATATGCTTTTTGTAGATGATGTAGTTTTAATTGATGAAAGTAAAGTAGGTTTGAATGTGAAACTGGAATTATGGAGGGAGGCTCTAGAATCAAAAGGTTTTAAAATAAGTAGGATTAAGACAGAGTGCATGGATTTTAATTTTAAGGAAGGTAAAACTATAGGTAGAGCCTTAGTTGAAATAGATGGGCAAGTAGTGCCAAGGTATGATCAATTCCGTTACTTAGGATCCATTATCCATAAAGAAAGAGATATTGATAGTGATGTAGTGCATAGGATTAATGCAGGGTGGGTAAAGTGGTGGGCAGCCTCGGGAGTGTTGTGTGATAGGCGTGTTCCAAAAAGGCTTAAAAGGCAAGTTCTATAGAATAGCCATTAGGCATGCAATACTCTATGGAGCGGAGTATTGGGCACTAAAGAGGAGTCAATAGATAAGTTGAATGTAGCCGAAATGAGAATGTTAAAGGTGGATGAGTGGGATAACTAGGAGAGATAGGATTAGAAATGAATATATTCGTGAGAGTGTAGGAGTAGCTCCTTTAGGGAAGAAGGTGAAGGAATGTAGGTTGCGCTGGTATATGCAAAGAAGACCAACAGATGCCCCTATGAGAAGGGATGCATGTAAACGATGAGAAAAGAGGGAGAGGGAGGCCTAAGAGAACTTGGATGGAGTTAATAAAAAAGGATTTGACTTTACTATCTCTTACAAAAGAGGTAGCCCAAAATAGGCATGAATGGAGGAGTAAGATCTATGTCGTTGACCCCAAATAGTTGGGAAAATGCGCTACTTGATTATGATTATGATTTCCTTTGTTATTATTGGTAAAAGGCAATGATCATGAGTTGTATGTTTCAATGAAACATGTTTTTATGTGATATTTTTGATGGCTAACTTTTATGTTTAATGAGGTATAGGTTTGGTGGTGGTGTTTCAAGAAATTTGAAGATGTTGAATGCTAACATCGTCTTCTATGTGAGAATGGAGATATTGCGTCTATGTAACTCGGGTTTATATGAAGTTTATATTAACCTAATTTAAAATTTAGAGAATAAACATGGTACTTTTTTAGTTTAAGGTACGGGCTTAGTTCTGATTGTTGAGAAGTCGTCCGTTGGGATATAGGGGGTTATTGGTTTGAACTGTTTTACTATGAGCAATTAGCAATACAAAGCTATTACATTGAGCGTCGCTGATCTATGTGTAAAAACACCAATTATAGAGACTATAGTTATGTTATTGTTCATTGCTTGAATTATTCTTACATCTAGAGGAACTGGAAAAAGGAAAAGTTTGGAGATAAACCTTGTTTGATAACTGTTGTGCACTGAAAGCTCAAACTGATAAGAAATGAACTACGATGAACAGCACCTAACTATACGTTCACAGTTAGCTCTGCTGGTTACCTCAAAACACATGGGATTAATAGACTCTTCCGTTATATTATAAGGACTATTGCTTCTGTTGGGAATTGAACCTGAGATCTATTGGTCTAAGTCCATGTTGACCATTATTACCTAAAAATTTATGCTGATAAGAAATGGAATAGCATTATAGTCAAGAAAACTTCGCCCAAAAAGTATCTGATAGGACTATCCTTACCGATGACATATTAGAAGTCATGGATCAAAATGAGTTACATAGTTCTCAGACAGTTTATCTGTGTCATCTTTTCAGGACTCATAATCTAATTGAGTTGGATGCATTGTCTGGCATCTACTTCTTTCTTAATTGTATTTCTGTGCCTTTTTATTTATATATCCATGAAAATTAGTTCAATGTCATTTTTATGTATTCGTGTAATTAATCGTCCATATTTCTATGCTTAATGAGTCTTCTGAAGTTTTTCCTTTCTTTGTTTTTACACATTGATTAATTAACCAAATCTTACCTGTTGAACATCTATATTTTGAGATGTCTCTATGTGCTGAAGTTTTGTTTTCTTGGCATTCACATGTGTGAATTAGTTAACTGTTGCAGTTTACACCAAGTCTAGTTATATGTCGTTAGAAAATTGATTTCATGTATAGCAAAGTAGTCAGAATTCCATTGAGTAGAAAAGTTGTGGCAGCTTGAGGGATATGCAGAATTCATCCTGGAATAATCTTTTTCACTTCGGATTTTCCTTTTTTGTAGGATATGGAATCAATGGTGGAGACAATGATGCGGCAACTTCTCTCTAAGGAGATTCTTTATGAGCCCATGAAAGAAATTGCAGAGAGATATCCAAAGTGGTTGGAGGAGCATAAAACACAATTGAATCCTGAAGAATATGGTCGCTATTGCCACCAATATGACCTCATAAAGAATTTGAATGAAGTTTATGAAACTGACCCTGCTAACTTCACCAAGATTGTTGATCTCATGCAAAAAATGCAAGAGTGTGGACAACCTCCCAATGATATAGTGCAGGAGCTCGCTCCGGGTCTTGACTTTGCCACCATGGGTGAACAATTGTAAGTTTGCTGGAATATTTGGGACAATTTCAGTAGTTAAGAACCCTACTATCTTACATATGGTTCATTTGTAAAATGAGTGTTTTCCTTTGACTGTTTATCTCATCAATCAAGTAACTGTGTTGTTGACTTATCTCTTAATTGGTACTTTTGGCCCAAAGTTATCTTTCTAATGAGAAATTGTCATTTGCTTATCGGCCTCTTGTCAAACAGCTCTGAGGCATTTCACTGTGTTATTCAGAATGTCTCACCTTTTTTTTTACTACAACCATGGGCAGTAAAAAAAATCACTTGTTGATGTTTTACATGATTTTGCAATCACCTTCATGGAGATATTTCTAATATGATTTTTTGTGTATGCAGGTCACCCGAGATGCTTGATTCCAATTCAAATTGTTGCATAATGTGACATGACACCATCATATGTCTTTCTGTGTAAGTGCCACTATTGCACATATATAGCAGTTGATTAAATTAAGTTAATGATTGATACTTTGGAATTCTTTTGCAACTTTGTTTCGGTTTTTACACCTATCAAAACTTCTTGTTGGGCAAAGACAAATTCAAAAATGGATGGAGTGCACTGAAATATATATGTTATTTTTCTAAAATGAACTTCGGTCCACCTAAATATTGCTGAGATTAGAAAAGAAGTTTCATCTTCTTCCAGGGAAGACGCTTTGATGCCAGTGTTTACCTCATGCAACAAGGGCAAACTATCAGTTTCCACCGGAAGTGGTATCAGGCCACACAAAACACGTTGATTTGTGGTTGCAAAGGGATGGAATCTATCTGCTAGCAGCTGACCGACAAACTGAGTCATTCTTTGATGCCATAAAAAAAATAGATGTGGAAAATGTTATCGGGCCAAAGACAATCGCGTAATACTGGCCACAATGAGAAGAAATCATGGGGGTACACCAGGAGTACCTTCCGGGATTTGCTCCCACTTTACCGGTGATCAACGGCGCCTGTGAAGTGGGAGCAAATCCCACATGGGACTCCCGGCCTTGGGTTAGTACTACACTATTTCATCGTTTCTGTATCATTCTTATCATGTTTTTCCAAGGTTAACTGTTCGTCAGCGACAGAACTGAGCATGTGAAATCATACGCATCTTATAGTACGTCGTAACTTTGGCTGCCGCATTCTACCAAAGGAAAAGAGAGAAAAAGGAAATTGAAGCATGTAGTTGTAGATCGGAAATGCACAAACTGAGATAGAAACAAAGATAGGTGGGATATATAGAGCAAACAAATAGATCATCTTACAGCTTACATGTATCGAGTATAATTTAAGCTTAATCTAAATCCAATAGAATTTTAGCTGAAATAAAAAATTAACCAATTTGTTTTTTTATACATAATGCAATTTCGACTATGGAGTATGGAGTAGGATTCGTATGGCATGATTAGAAATATCGTTTTTTCAAAATATCGGCGATTTCGTTATTTTTTAAAACAAAAACGTTTTCAAAACAAAACTTGGCAAAAAAAAAATTTTAAAGGAAAAAAAATAACTTTCCCGTTTGATTTGTATCTTAAATATATTTTTATGCATATTTTGAAATCTAGATTTTGTCTAAATTAGTATAACTCATTTTAGAAGTTAGATTGTGAAAATATAGGATAAAAACTAGTTTTCGATCACCAATATTTTTTTACACAAAATCTCCGATATTTTGTCTCTTTGGTCCATCGATATCCGATACGGAATTCCTTGGGCCCGAAGCTCTTTGCAAGAAAGGGCCTGACTCTCTTGTAGTTCAGTTCCCGGGCCCATGAAACTCCCCTAGCTGCCTCTGCCCCGGGCCCCTGCATTTGTACACACCAAAAAATACAGCCTACACCAGAGCAAAATGCCTAATCAGGAGAGAGTCACCTATTCTTCTTTCTGGCTGGGACCCACTCATACCAATCAGGGTCCACCACATTGTCAAAGACTCAAAATAAGTGTAGGCTAGAGTACGGGCCCAGCGCATGGCCCACGTAGATTGGGCCCCTATCTGTTACCCTGCATTTTACAAACGCAAATCCTGTCCCTTCATCTGGGGACATCCTGCCCTGCGCAGCTATTGAACCGAACCTGGTTGCAAGTGAGTGAAGCTCGCAATCCTTCACATTTTACACGAGTAAACACCAATGAATTTGTGGTATAACTGCAGATATGCAGCAGATGTAGTTGCAAAGCATAATCATATATAGGCACTTTGTACATGGACCTTCCATTGCCCACTATGAAATCAACTTAGCCTTCAATGTAGCACTCCTTGAAGTAGTGGCTTCCGGCGTCATCATGGACAGTATTCCGGGCACCATAGAAGCCGCAACCGGAGAAATATGCCTTGTCGCCTGAAATGAGCAACGCGGATGCTTGCCGCCTTTCTGAGTCTGATATGGACGCCAAACTGATAGTCAGAAAGAACCACTCACAATTATGGTCAATCAAAGAATTTATGCAATTCGATTTCTCAAAAGTCATTCCTAGCTTAGCTTAGTCTATTTGAGTTTGAGCTACTTGTGGCACTTACCTTGAAGCTTATGTTTCTTGCTGTGAAATGACTGGCAAAAACAGAAACAGTAGCTGGACTATAAGGTTGGACTAGTTGCCCATAGGGTCCAACATGGTCACTAGCCACATCTTGGCTCTCAATCACAGTGACCTCTCTCCCAGCCCCTTGAAATGTAATGTAAGGCTTGATTGGAGGGATTACAACTTTCTCTCTGCAAATAAATAAGGAATTGAACTTAGTTCACCAAAACTGCATATAATTTTTGCATGCCTGTGGAAATACTTCGCATCAACTGAGGCATAATGTGACAGGGTACATGTAATATCTTGGGGTGATCAGTATGGTGACATTCATCCTGTTGTTCCATGGCACAGACTCGATAGCAGCTTGAACCGAGAGGAAGTCGTCCCGGCCGTGAGGGTCAACAGTGATGTAGCGTAGGCCCGGTGGTGGTGGTGCCTGGCGGTGGTGGAATTGCAGGCGCAACCGGTGGAGCCGAGAACCCGGAGTGGCATAAGTAGAAGGAAGATGGAAAAGAAGAAGACATTGAGGCAACTGTGAAAATGGGCCATGGAGAAGAATTGAGGAAGAAACGAGATGGAATTCAAGGAATTTAAATGGATGAAACCTGGAATAGACCAAAAAGAATGAACTAGTGACAGCAACAGTTGCTTGTCTAGCCAACGATCGGTTTATGCAACTATGTGTCTGATATGGCTTGGCTTGAGCCGACTACGAATCCATTGGAAGAGACATAAATTTGAAAAACAATACAGCGCATTTTCCAAAGAGAATGAGGAGGAACCAAAGAAACGGCTATCCTTGTATTTTTGGCTCAAAAGAGGAAGACAGGAAAGGAACAATAAGAGTAACATGTTTGGAGCCATAACAACGAGGGACTTGTGTAATTGTTTTTGGTTTAAGGTTGTAGGATGAATGCCTGTTGAAGTGTTTGATAGATGATTTCAGAGTTACATGCATGATGCATATCAAAAGATTGAGTCCCCTTTGACATGGATCCCTTTCCCTCGTTCTTCTATTGACATGAGCTCCAGGACCTGACCAGGAGGGGCACGGCAACCAGCCTCTTAGAGCACCATATCCTGAGCTGTAATCCACTTGTGAAGCAACACCAAAGACGGATGCTTCAACGGCGACTGCACTGGTAAAGCTTCACGAGTTGTTCTCCTGTATAATTTTTATTTCTTTGTTTTTGCGCATGATATCCTTTCGGTAAAAATTGCAAATGCCATATGGAACTTGTACCATATATGTACCAAAATGCATATTCAGCGAATTTTATGAGAGAAACCAAATTCTAATGCACTTTTTATGACTAATGTACATAGCTTGAGCTATCATAAGTACGTATAGTAATACTCTTATAAAATAGTAATTGGTTTTTACCCATATTCTTACCCGTGATTTGTCTCCATTACGTTTTGGATTATAGTTTGTTTCATGATAAATTTTGGGAAAATTGCACATATGCACGATGAATTATAACCAGAAAGCACCTAACTCCTATCTATTATCAAAATCCCCACATAACCCCTTTCCCCTAACCTTTTGTAACCGGAAATAATGATGCCATCAGTTTCAAACTTTTTTAGACAATTTTACCTTTACATTGTGGAGACACATAGCCCTTATTAATTATTTATAAATGGCTATTATTTATAAATTATTATTAATCTCTATGTATTATTTATAAATTGTATTTAATATTTATTTAATAAATAAAATGACAAACACATATGAATTAGATTTAAAAAGGCGCTAGGAGAATGGGCAACAAGGTGTAAGATGGAAAAGGTTGAAATTTTTAATAGTACGAAGGAGGAGAAAATGGAATGAAGTTTTTTATTTGAAAGGAGACAATAAGAGAAAGGGGGTAATCCCGGGATTCGGATTTTTAGTCCAACACTGTTAAATTCTACCGTTAGGGTATGATGGTTATGTGGGGGTTAGTAATACATGTGAGTTAAGTGTTTTTTAATTATAATTCATAGGGGTTATGTGCAATTTGTCCTAAACTTTCCCAGGAGACACTTTTGATAAATACTATTTTTTCAAATGAATAAATTTTTTAGTTCATTTGAAAAAACGGGTATCTATTAAAAGTGACCGGTAAAGATAAATTACCATGGGATCATTTTAGAATAGTCAAGCCATCTAACAACCAAACATGCCATTCCACATGTTGATTTGCTAACTATGAAATCTATGACGTGGTCACAACATCCCTGACCCTTTTTACGTGGTACACATGATTTTACAGCCTTTTATATTGGGAAAAGTTTAAATGAGATCGCTCTCATATTACTTATATGAGGCCACTTTGAATCGTAGCCATTAGATCTTGATCTGACGACTATAAATATCCATAATGATCTCACCCACTCTTTGATGTGACACACTCACTTACTCATTGATTTGATATCCACCCTCCGATCAGAATTTAACAGCAATAAAGATTGGCCTCATGCTCCTTATATGAGAACGATCTCATGTAAACTCATCTCTTTTATATTTATGTCAAGTGTCTCTAGTATGGAGTTTCCCCTGTACACAAACATAACCATGCTCATGCACTTTCCGTCGTGAATCACATACTAGTTAGTACTTAAACCCCCATTAGACGAGCTTTCACTTCACAATCTGGACAGCAGACCTGACCATCCACTATAATCATATTATAATTCACAGGAGCCTCTCCATGCAAATCCAGATCTTCCCTGTTGAACTGTTACAAAGACATGGACTCACCAGCAAACCCTCTTGCCACAATATAAAGAGAAGCTCAACCAAACAACCCCAGACAGTACAACTTCACTTGTGCTGATTGAACAGTCAGTAAGAGAGGAAGGTGATGGAGGGTGTGTTCTCAAAGAATACGGTGGTCGTGTTGGTTGTTCTTGTGTTGTATCATTGGGCACACACAGGCGCCTCCGCCACCACATGCAGTGATGTGACAACGAGCATTCAGCCCTGCATGAGCACCCTCAACGGGACGTCGAACACTGCGACAAGTGACTGCTGCAACGGGCTCCTAAATGTCGCCAACATGCCGCCCCCATCTGGGGCTCTCAGCACCTGCCAATGCATCCTGTCCATGGTGAATATGCCTGGACCTGGAATGTCAATTCAAGTGGATGTCTTCACCAGCATACAGAACCAGTGCAACGTGTCCCTTGGATTCAACCTTTCCACCTCCTGTTAGGTTCAATTTGATGGAATATATAATAAATAAATAAAAATTTCCGTTTTCCAATGGCTGCGAGCTTTCGGGAAACTTGGTTATCTTTCATGATATCATAGCTCCAAGACCGGGAAACTTGGTTATCTTTCATGATATCATAGCTCCAAGAAGGTCTTGAGTTCAAACCTTGTTGGAGGCGTTTATACCCCAATTGTGTTCTATATGTTGCGGTTGGTGAGCACTTGCACATGAGAAGGCAGAGTTGGAATATATCCAATAAATGAATAAAAATTTTTGTTTCCTAACGACTTGAGCTTTTGAAAAACTTGGTTATATTACAGAATTTTTGTTACTACTTTTCTGTGTGTGTGCTTGTTTGCTTGCTTCAGCTAACCTGAATAAGTCGCACTGCAAGCATTATCTGTTTAGCTAGGGATATAATGCTTTAGCTACCTCTAAATTTGTGCTAGAGGACATTTTTTTGTTTAGTTCTTTATCTTTCGGCTTAATTTTTGCTTGGATTGAACTGATCGATGGCAATTCATAACTAAAGAAATACATGTGAAGCACAAACAAATGGGACAGCTAAACTACACAAGTTGCATCTTATTATAATAGAATTACCAAATATATATATAGAGAAAAATTTAAATAAAATCGCTCTCATATAGCTTAATATGACAGTCATAAATAACTACAAAACACTCACCTACCCTCTAATTTAACATACTCACCTGCCCACTAATTTGATACCTACCCTCGGATCGACTTCATATATATATATTCCCTTCCTCCAGGCACTTTTAATAGATACAATTAGTTTTTCAAATTGAAAAACCAACTGTATTTATTAAAAGTGCCCGAGGGAGTAATAGAATGAGCTTAAGTTGATGACCATTTACTCCCTCTTTCCCACAAAAAAATAGGTTTTGAGCGATTTGTGGTAATTCAGAGATTTTTCAAAATCCATATCTGAATGAAGGTTGGAAAGATGACGGCTTGATTGATATTCATTCTGAGCGCCAATGCTTTGAATTTGTTATGTCATTGCTATTAATTTTCTGTAGAAACTTGCACGTTCAATTCGCTTTAAACAAAGTGCAATTTACTTACTACTAATATTGAGTACAACAATCAAAACTGGCTCGTGCCTTCGGTTATTGAAAAGCAAGGTTCTACAGCAAGTTCACCATTTGATGGGTCAAATGTCGCTTCTATCGCAGCTGAACAGATCCCACATGCCTCAGATGATGCATAGTTGCTGACTGCCACAGGTTTGTTCAAGAGCTTGACCCCTTGTTTCCAATATCTGTGAACTGTATAGCAAACAACATAATAATAAGAATTTTTTCAAAAAAAAATTGTCCGCAGCCTTCAACATATTATCATGAGGAAAAAGTAAAAAGAAGTGAAGCTGAGTTTTACCAGGTCCTGTGGAAACAACAATAGAGTTTTTGGCATCCATCACCCAATCAATCCAAATAGCAAACCCATGGCATATTCCATCAACTGTGAAGCGAACCTACAATAAAACAAGTGTCCAAATTATTTAACCAAGAGGGACCTTAACAAAACTTCCAAAAAAAGCCTCATATTATAAAAAATCTCTTGCAAAAATTTTGAGGATTAATCTTCCAAGAAATTGACAAAAAAATAGGTTACACAGTATTAGGATACTTCGTTCTGGGACCATCTAAAGAAAAAATATATTCAAGATTTTGGCATAACAAGGATTTGTGTGAATACCTTAACCTTCCCATAGCATGTAGTTATTGGTTTGGAGAAATCCATTTCCATGATCGTAGAAACCTCACTCAGCTCCTGCGATGATCAAATTAGACTTTCATCAGCTTCTTTTTTTTCTGGTCTAGGTTTACGGTCCCAAAAATTACTCCGTCCTCATTTGACACATTTGGTATTTCAAAAAGAACTAGAATCAGCTCATTTTGAAAAGCCAAATCGGACTATCAATGTGGAAGGAGGGGGTACATGATATAAAAAATGCTTGTCTAATAGCCACTAGTTGGTTGTGCACTAGTTAGGTGTCAGAGATTTATAGATTGTTGACCCTTGTCAAATTTGAGGTTAGACCTTCCATACTAAAGCCTAAAAACTACAGGGAACTTGTAAAGAATCCTTCGATCTAAATTTTCCATAGAGGTTCAAAGCTATGCAGCATAAGTACCTTAACTTGACCACACTGCCAAATATAATATGGAAGACAAGGTCCTCCACTCATTTCTGAACAATCACCACATGCACCCAACGACTCGTTTACAATTGAATGGTCAAAACCTTCCACATCTTTCAGGCCACGACGGCTGGTCCATAGATCCTGGTAAACAATAATTCATAGTATTGAATAGATGTTAAGAGCACTCCAAAAATTGTTAAAACTAAACCAAAGCCTAATAATATTTGACAATATGTAAGACTGCATAATTCATTCTCTCACAAACGCCAATTTCACTTCTTTTTTACTATTCCATTTAACACTTGGCAAATGTTCTTATTATAAAGGAGGGAACATACTGGAAGGGACATGGCACAAGCCTTAAGAATTCCTCTGCAAGGCATGACAACCACGTCTTCAGATAAGATTAAATCGAGTCGTGTTCGTTCCTTCCTTCAACATATAAAATGAAAGAAATATGTTATGAAATGTCGACTATACGAAATAAAGAGGAAAATATATTTTCCATGCCAGCAACTGCAATCAAAGCTCCGTAATATCTTGTATAAGCACCGTTACAACTTTTACCAAAATCGCAAGTTTTGCCAGGGAAGCATCCCCTCATTCCCATAATAGAAAGGCTCTCCAACCAACAGATCTACCTGCAAAATATATAGATTTAGTAGTATATGATTTACTCGTATACAGAAAGTCGGTGCAGAGCTTCAGTGTTGAACCAATAGCATTTTATCATGCCACCATGAGCAGGTTTACAAACATATACACCATCATTACTATTACTTAGAAGAGGCAACACTTATATGAAAGTACTCAGCATTGCCATCAATATTCCCAATGTTACTTTCGTACTTGTCACCCATTCGTATTCTTAATGTCTGCCTACTCTTTTCACCACCACTTTCATTTTTTTTCTTTTATGTGCCACCACTTTCATCTTCAACTTCCTGTTTTTTCCATTCTAACATTTATCTACTGCCCTCATCAAGTGCCTAATAACTGGATCAGATTTACATATTACATTGCATGCTAATTAAGGGAAGTGACAGGGAAAGTTTTATATGAAGGCAAGATTTGACACATGCAGCTCTAATTGGTGGCCCTCATAATCTTCCTACCTTCTTCATCAATAGCTTAACCAAAAAATCATGTGAAAAAATATGAAAGTACTCAGCATTGCCTTCAATATTCCCAATGTTACTTTCGTACTTGTCACCCATTCGTATTCTTAATGTCTGCCAAATCTTATCACCACCATTTTCATTTTTTTCTTTTATGTGACACCACTTTAATCTTCAACTTCCTGTTTTTTCCATTCTAACAATTATCTACTGCCCTCATCAAGTGCCTAATAACTGGACCAGATTTACATATTATATTGCTAATTAAGGGAAGTGACAGGGAAAGTCTTATATGAAGGCAAGATTTGACACATGCAGCTCTAATTGGTGGCCCTCATAATCTTCCTACCTTCTTCATCAATAGCTTAACCAAAAAATCATGTGAAAAAATAGAAGTCTGCCAAGAAATCCTGCTGTCGAATAAAAAAAAGTCATTGTCAGCAGCATGTATAATGCAGTACGGATGGATAAAGAAGGAAGATACCTTTTTCCCATTAGTGTCATCTAAAGTCAAGCTCAATTTCTTTCTTCCACGAACTTCCACTTGATCCATACTAAAGCCGTTTGCACTAGCCACAGCTTGTAAGTACAAAAGGCCCTTCTCTTGTAGCCCAGGAAATAAGGATATTACACAAGAGTTTTTTGACAAACTTGCAGCAAGAATTGTCAAGAATACACTATCATCCACAACAACGCATAAAGGGGAATGCTTACTTTGAAACTGCACACGTATAAAATCAAGTAACTACAAATTTTACACCACCTTAACGAAACTTTATAGCCATGCAAAAAAGAGACCACGAGTAATGTACCACACTTATTATGGCTTTTAACATGGAGGCTCTCCATTCTATATCCCCATAAATTGCAATTCTTTCGGGAGATAGCATAAGATGGTAGTCACCAAACTCGCTCTCATGCAATCTTTTTCTTTGTTTATCATCTATGATATCATAGGATATGCTGATGGCATCGTGACAAGCTTGAATCAAAAGCTCACCATCAGTACGTACGGGAACTCCTTCTCCAGGAGTGAACCAGACACATTGTTTCCAATGATCGCACCATCCAGAAGAACCTGGTGATCAAGAACCAAAATTTATCCTTCATCAAGTTTTGACAAAAAGATAGAACTCTAGCTCAACAATTCGAGAATGAAATCTACAAAAAGATGGCAAACAACCCATCAGTTACACTTTGTAAACACCATGAAAATCTGTCGATGATTCCACAAGAATGTTTGTCGATGATATCCATTGTGGAGCAGTAGAGTAGAAGATTTTTCCTTCATAATCAAGCTGAAGCACCCACCTACAAAAAAGTCCACATAATTAATTCTGGCATCAACATGAATATAGCCAATTTGGCATAAACCTCGCATCACTGAAGACAAAGACTTACCATGAGATGACCCCGTGAACAGTACCATCAGATGTCGTCTTAACATGCAACTCCTCTATTCCATAACTATCTGGTCGTTTCCAAAAGTCAAAATCAAAAATTTTGAAAGGTTTTGACAACTGCAAGACACTACTATGGATAAGAATCAGCTTGCTTCTCCACATATTCGCATAAGGATCAAACAAAAGTGTAAAGTAGGTCAATACCAATCTGATCTCTTCTAACATGCCATCAGAATGCATCGAATATTGCTGGTGTTTGATGCGAATAATATCCTCCGATCCAGAGGGTGAGAGATGAACGCCATCCGATGCAAGAACTTCACTACCATGTAAGTCATGAAGTTTCCTTAAGAATGAACACTCAACTAGCTGGATAACAGATGAAAAAATACCACTTTAGTTTCAAACTTCTTCTGGAAAATTTTAAACTTTTTGCCAATTATGTCACAATTAGAAGTTTACTAAGAAACCAAATAATCACTTCGGTATAATATAAGCACCATAAACACGAAAATCCAGACCCCCTTAGGTTTTGTAACAAAAACTAGCTAACCACTACTCATATACTTCAATAAGAATCACATTGTGAAAAAAACGAATTAGCAGATTTTAAAGAAACCAGCTAAAGAAAATGAGGAAGATGAAGAAAAGGAGCTTCCGCTGATGCTCCACAACAATCAATCAGATTTTTTATACAACAAGTGTAACAAACCTGGCCATACGTAGTGGCTTTATATGGAACAGTTATGGGGTTTTCAATCAGTAGCTCATCATGCGCATGTTGTAAAGTAGGTATTAGGCCTTCACCTAATAACTCCGAATCTAATATCTCGCTAACCTGCATTAACCACATCATTCTTATTCAGATCAAGAAAATGGTGCGACAAGCATATCCTATGAAACCAATAAATGGTGAAATAGCACACAAAGTAACTACTCAAAAGACAAAATAGACTAAAAAATGTACAAAAATAGAAGTGGGAATTGTGACTCCCTACTAGCACATCTGCTCTTGATGGAAGGTCCAGCCCGACTTTCAGCTCATCCGAGCGCTTGTTAAAAACACGGATTTTTTTCTCCATCCCATTGTCACGTAAAACTCTTCGCATCAACTTCACCATAGGGAGGTAAGACTCACAGGCATAAACAGTCCTTGCAGCCCCACTACATGCACCACCCTCTTCACATCCCACCAATGCCCGGGCCGCCATCATAGACAGCAGTCCAGTGCCGGCTCTGAATGAGAAGCAAAAACAATGAAAATTTAGTTTGCATGCTCCCTCCGTCCCATATTAACAACCCCATTTAGAATAACAGTGTTTGTTATTGAAGCTCCTTTTGTTTGATAGGTTAATTGAAGCTTCTTTTGTTTAATTTTATAGGGTCACTGAAGCTCCTTTACTAATTTTAGTTCATTTGGAAAATCCTTATGGGGAAAATAATTCCGGACGAATGGAGTATAAATATTTAAGGTCCCCATATTTGGTACCACTTAAATTGATTCAAATGGAGCTATTGATATGGGACAAACTTTTTTTTTTCAAATGCAGCTATTAAAAATGTTGTTTTTTTCAGCTCCCTTACTACTATAAATGTTTAAACTCTCATATTTTCCACCAAATAAATTGATCTAAATGGAGCTATTATTAAGAGACAAACATTTTCCAAATAAAACCAGCAAAGTGGGACAGACTGAGTATATAATTTAGTCACCCGCAATGAATCACAAAGAAAAAGAGCGAACTGAAAAATCCCATCTCAAATTTCAGTTCCAACTTCCAAATTCATCACAAAAATGCAATCTTTGTATTTCAAAAGAACAGAAAAAGCAAACTTTGAGTACCCAATGTCGAGAACATGGCAACCAGGCCTCTTGGCGACCGCCTTCCTGATGGCCTCGTGGAAGGCCTTGTTCCGGCGGGAGTCGTTGAGCATGTCCAGGTAAGAGGTGGACGAAAGAAACGATTTTGATGGTGACCAGAGAGATTGCTGATCATTTCCTTCATCTTCTTCTTCGACGACGACGACCCATTGGGACTCTCCGGTGAGAGGGTCTTGCCGGAGCTGGAACATGCGATTAGGCGCCGCCGGAGCAGCGGCCATGAGTCTGGAGGAGTTGGAGCAGGGTCTGATGGGCAGACAAGGAAGCCGATGAGGGGTAAAATTGGAAATGAAAAGTATGGAGCGCGCGCGGGCCATGAGAGACGGGAGCCCCGACGCCTCTGCGCAGGCTTTTGGCGTCGGGCGACCTGAGTTGGACGCAGAGGGCTAATCTCGTACTTTTATCCAATATATACTCCCTTCCGTTGAGAGGTAGTGTATGGAAATGTGTAGGAATCTGATGTAGGGTTATCACTGCCCCTTTTAAAGGCCGTTTGGGGCGTGAAAAATCAGAAACATAATCGGCTGAAACACTTCAAGTAAATTTTTGGGATAATCTACTAAACATGTGGATTTTTGGGAGTGAATGGAGCTGATTTTTCACTATCCAAATGGACCCTTAGTCAAGACATTTAGCAAAATATGTATACCATCCACCAACCCTACTACCACGCCAATTGGTGTTCAACTATAATACGAAAGAAAATACTCCCTTTAGTCACGTTTAATCAAGACAATTAGCCAAATATGTGTACCACCTAATTATTCTCCGGAGACGGCGATAATGGACGCCCGGCAGTGACCCCAGGTCGAGGTCAAGAAGCCTCCACAATAAAAGGCATTCGCTCACTCGGTCGAAGCCAAGGCTTTTATCGTGGACAGTAAATTGACCGACCAATTATGTGGTCCGGAAGGAGGGAGTAGCACATTTTGGTTCCCACAAATCACAGAGCAAGTTGAGATAGAGGCTACATGTAATATTTGAAAACAATAGAAACTTAGAGAAACATTCCAAAAGATCAGGGAGGTTTTGTGAAATAAGAGAAAATGCAATGACTTAAAAGTAAAATGCTATTTAAAGAGCCTCCAACATTTGGATGACTAATCGCATAATTACAATGAACATTTTCTTTTCTAAAGATCTTTTTCTTATTCTGTTGGGTTGTAACATGTAAGGATGATTACCATCGGAAAAAAAATGTAAGGTTGGATAGACTTCATGAGAGAGTTCTCTAACCACAATTTTGTTTTAGAACTTATATGTCCATGTGAAGGTGACTAGTTTTAAGCCTTCCCTGAACATTCGGAAGGGCACCTAGCTGCAAAAACCGGAAACGAAGATTCCTCAGCTAATAAAGATGTAACTGCCAGCTTTTTTATTTCATAAACTACACATATTAATTTAAAGATGATACACCCACGCTACAAATAATCAGTAACAAATTGTGCAGACGACGACTGATCACAGAAAAAACCAAAAAAATCATGCAGACAACATACTAAAACCTCGCAGGTATGCAAGGAGTGGAGAAAATAGGATATCAACCTCTACGATCGTATTTGGCTATTTAGATAGAAGCAGAAGTTGGATTGGATGCACCTGATCATCACAATAAATAACAAATACTCAAGCGAAATAGCCCTGGAACTCATCAGCTGTCGTAATTTCCCAAATCCACATCACCACCAAAATTTCCTTCATTCTTTTTTCTTGATATACAAATTTCCTTTATTCTTCAATAGAAATTCTATACTAAAGTTGTAAGCATCATCTGACATTCTATATGGAGCAGTACCCAAGTCTTCTGGAAGCTTCCCTAACAATAAAATCCTTCTCATGATAATATACCCCTTTTGCTTTCTGGATTCTAGGAGCGGCCAAGGGTGAATTCTAGACATTCAAAATGTCGTCCCCGCTTATAGTTCAGCTGTTCACGTTGCACATGTTGTCAGAAAATTATCTATAAACCGGCAGAACAGAAATCAATCGTACCAGGTATATATTGGTGGGAAGGTGGACAAACAGCATATACCTAAATGACCGAGCTGGTAACATGGTGCAAGTCACTACCTGCAGCTTCAGTCACCTCTCGTGCACTGTAGATCAGTTCCTCCAAAGTTATGTCAGCAAGCATTCCCAAACCAACAAACAACTGCTACTTGATATATAGAAGTCATCCAAGGAAATGCACCATATCAGTCAAGGTACTCGGTCACCTCTAGTAATCCACTTATTAACTGGATAGTTCCAGTAAGAACATCTACAGCATAAACAAATAGCATTGACACTGCAAATTATTAGGGCAAAAAAGTTGTGATGCACCAGTGACTCCGCTACCAAATATATATGCAACAATATTTAGAATCAAAAGAAACGCTTAATCGTTTCTTACCACCAAATTGCATGGCCAATTTCATTTGAAGCAACCCATCTTTCTTCTCTCATCATCATGAACTGTTCCATTTAATCCCACAAAATTTAAAGTCAAATCAACAACCTTGCCTGAAATTGCTGACCCTTGATTGGAAGTCAATATGGCATCTGTTAAACATTCTGATCATCAGATCCATTCTGGCAGCAGCTATAAAGACAATAACATCAAAAAAATCTAATCAAAGTTCTACTTGTGATCAAGTATCTGTATTGCAAGTCCTATACAGTAATTACAAGTAACATGTTTTCGATGTAAAAATTGCCCATATTGCACTCATCTATGCTGAACACAATAGTGGCATACAGACATCACCTACCTGTCAATACTCACTAACTTCAGTGAGGAAGAATTGATAGGTCAGCAAGATTTGGCAGTCCATCGGCTCCAGCAAGCCCAGGAACACTACAACTAGCACAACACTGTGAAGCACAGATCCTTCCTAGATCAAAGAAATGA
This sequence comes from Houttuynia cordata, assembly GCA_039654745.1. Taxonomy (NCBI): domain Eukaryota; kingdom Viridiplantae; phylum Streptophyta; class Magnoliopsida; order Piperales; family Saururaceae; genus Houttuynia; species Houttuynia cordata. Next base: position 9,057,281 of record CM077511.1, read on the forward strand.
AGCACTTCAAATTTCTCTTCGCATCCAAACCGAAATTAACAAATTCAAATCAGACCAAATGACATTCTAAGTCCCCATAGAAGATTAAGCAATGTTAAAAACATAAAGCAAGATCATGAGCAGACAGATTTAACAATCAAAATCAGAGACACCAATGGAGACAATCAATCTTCATGAGACATTTATTACAATTTACATGTTTGACAATCAAAATTGCTATTGTTATCATTTTTCTTTCTTTTGCCGTGATATGAATTAAATTTTTAAGATAGACCTGTTGAATAGGAATGAGATATTCATGACCATGGTCGTACTAAGAAAAGTTAAAAATCCACCTATAAGACATAATTAGGACCTCACACCACAATCATATCCTTCATTACCAGTCACCAACCAATTTCACTTCCCTTATCACACCTCATACCTGTAAATACATTGTTACCTCGTCCCTGTTGATTTAAGCTTTTATGCTACAAAGCTTATCCATCCACAATAACTTAATAACAAATATTTATTTAGCTTCTGCCTATGACGAAAATCTTAAACTTATGATAACATCTAGTCACCTAGGTGACCCATCTAATTGGCTTAAAGAAACAATGCAATTACTGAAACCCCTTGCAGATTTATACCGACATGATATAAAATTAAAGTTGAAACTGTCTTCCTGACTGTTGGCATGCATGTTAAAAGGAGCACTATCATATGAATATGATTCTTATTAAACATTTGAGCAATTAAGATGATGCATGAAACAAGGCCATAGAACATAGGAATCACTGCATTTTAAACTATAAAAGCTGTTTTGCAATGATATACTTTCAAATGAAGCCAGGCAAATTTTAGAAAACTAAAAATTATATTTGAATATTCATGCATAACATTATTAGAAAATACTATAGAAGGTGCTATCTAAATTAGCAAACCCTGTACACAATAGCAGCGGTATACTGTGCTCTCTGAGGCCGGTTGCCCTGGCCCTTCTATTTGAATCCCAACGACTGGGACATCTCTTGTTTTTGAAAAAGAAATCACTATATGCAGATTGAGAAATTCTTGATACCTACCTCTTCTATAACTTGCTAGTTTACAATAAACCAACCAAATCTGTGTTATGAACCATTCCTTAATCAATTAGGTTTTTTAAAAGCTTTCCTATATTAGTTAGGAGTTTCCTTATTTTGATTAATCCAAGTTGGAATAGGATTAGTCTATTGCTTTCTAGTTTGATTAGTATTTGGGCTTCTTAGGATATCTATTCCTAGTTTCCTAGTGTCAGTCGAAATCAGATTTTATAAGGCTACATGCCTAACTCCATAAATAGGACTTCAGCTCTACTGCTCTACAGTAAGCCATGAACAGTGAATTCCAGACCTCTACATTAATTTCCTTGTGGCCTAAAGGCTAAAACAATCTGCCAAATATGTTCACCATTGTTGTATACTTTCATATGCATGATCACATATCGAAAAGAGAAACTATTACTAATAATAATCGAGCAATTAGAACTGTGCTCTACCTTTAAAAGGAAAATCAGGCAGACAAGGTCTAAGTATGTTACCTTGGTACAACACAGTCATCTAACCCTTTATTTAAGCCTTGTTCTCATCTCATTTTTCAGCTCCAAGACTTCTTCAAATTTTCCAAGCTCTTCAAATTTACGTATAAGACAGTTATAAACAGTCTCATCAGGAGAAACCCCGTTTGCAAGCATCTCGTCTAACATGTCTCTTGCCTTCTGAATTCGTTCAAATTTACATAATCCCCATATCAATGATGTATAAGCATGCAGATCCAGCTCAATTCCAATTGCAATCATCATATCTCTTATGCAAAAAGCTTCTTGAAGATTACCATGTTTTACATTCCCATCAATCAGAACAGTGTAAGCAACTTTGTCTGGTCTCATACCTTTTCCAACCATCTCTGCAAAGAGTTTATTTGCTTCTTCAAAACAATTATTTTTGCATAACCCGTCAACAAGAGCGGTGTAAGCTAGCACATTTGGTTCCAAACCATTTTCTTGCATCATGTTGAAATTATCAATAGCTTCTTCGATCAACCCATATTTGCAAAGTCCATCTATTAAAGCACAATACGTCACCACATTTGGTACTACCCCTGCATCTCGCATTTCATGCAGCATATTCCGAGCCTCTGAGAGATTGCCTGCTTTTAATTGAAAATCAATCAGTGAAGTATATATAACATGATTAGGTTTTAAATCTGATTCAATCATTTCACTGATTAAAAGCTTAGCTTCTTGGTCATTACCGTGGTTACAAAGTCCCCATATCAAGGTTCCATAAAGTGAGACATCAGGTTTTATACCTTCTACTTTTATTTCTTTCAAATGGTCCATGGCTTTCTCTACGCTACCATTTTTGAAATGCCCATGGATAAGGCTAGTGTATGTCAACTGGTTTGCAACAACTCCAGCTTTTAACATAGTCTTGTAAACTTCTTCAGCATCATTTACCCTCCCTTCCTCACAAAGCCCATCTATTAAAGCTGTGTAAGTAACAACATTTAAGTTAACACCAACCTGCTTCATTTCGATCACTAATTTCAATGCTTCATTAAGATTACCAACCTTACAGTTCCCATCAATCAGAGATGTGTATGTAACTTCATTCGGTGAAAGCCCTCTCAGTCTCATGTCAACAAAAAACTTGATAGCCTGCTGCATCATACCTTCTTTACAAAAACCATCGATGAAAGTACTAAACGTTACAACATTGGGCTTCAAATCATTTTTCTTCATTTCGCTGAGATACCAAAACGCCTTGGGGAGCTGCCCATATTTACAAAAACAGTTTATAAGCGCATTATATGTAATCACATCAGGATCACAACCTGCCTCCTTCATTTGCTCAAAAAACAAAACCGCTTCCTCTAATTTCCCAGACTTACCATGCCCATCAATAAGTGAATTATAAGTAACAACATCTGGCGCCAATCCTATTTCTCGCATCTGCGAAAACAGCCCTCTTGCCGTCTTCAAATCCCCCGTCTTGCACATATAATCAATCAGTATATTGTAAGTGAAAACCGATGGCTTAATTCTCGCCGCCATCATATTAGCAAAAAAATTCCTCACTAAGTCCCCGCGATCAGCCCTGCCAAGCCTATGTAGCAGATTATTACAAGACCTCACCTTCGGGAACATCCTAATACTCCTCATTTTAGCAAAAAACTCGCTTGCTTCTTCTAACAGCTCTAATTCCGTTAATACACTAAAAAAGGCATCAAAAACTCCATACCCTGCGAAGCCAATCAGCCTTTGTGCATCTCTCAGCGCATCGAAGACTCCCGATATCGGAGAGGCGTAACGCGACAAAATCAAATCTTTAAGAACTTCCTGAACCTGAAAATACATCCTCCCCCTGTACAATATATGAACCACAACACAATACGACTCGACCGAATGCGAATACCCTTCCTGCCGCCGGACGAATTCGTAGAACCTCAGCGCCCGCGGCGCGTCGTCCTTGAGACTAACCAAGACCGTCGAGACGACCTCAGGCGAAGCCTTCAAACGACCCCACTGCTCCTCCCTCTCAATCAGGCGCATAGCATCCTGCGCAGAATCCTCGAAACCCCTTTCCGTCGAGTACGCGAAAAATGCGGCAAATTTGAAGGAGCTTCTGCGCCGGAGCAGGAGCATCTTGGGGTCATGAACTGCGGCGACGTGTCAGGCGAGAGAGGCAACATGTTTGAGATCGGATAACATCGAGATGAGCCGGAACCGCCGAGATCCTGGCCGTGCTCCGGTCTGCAGCTGCCATGGCGAGGGACTAGGGTTTAGGGCTTTAAGCTTGGGCAGGGTGGCGGGTTATGGGGAGTTATATCGACCGTAGGATGGTTTCGGGATTATGAATGCTGGCCGTTGGCTTTAGATGGGGCCCACGATTTGTGGGGCCTACTTGGGCCTAAAATCTAGGAGGACTACTTGGGGGGAATTTGTTTTGTAATTGTTGTTATGGAAATTTAAATATGCTACCTCAGTTTTTATTTTTATTTTTATTTTTATTTTTTTATAAAGCGGAATGCCCGCCATTGGGGTTATTAGAACCCGATTAGAAGGGGTAGGGCAACCGACCTGCTCTATATCTCGCGGCCAGTCCCCTTAGCTAAGTACAATGCATCGTTTGCATCGGATTTATCAAATATCATTTTGTGGGCGGTAAATGTTTGTGGCAATGAGTTGTACATTTGTAAGGGTGCGTTTGGCAACCACTTTGTGCTGGTTAAAAATTGTTCTTTTAACAAAATTACTTTTGTTATAGCCAAGAAAAATATTACCCGTACGGCAATGCCTATTACCCCTAAAAGGTGTTATTACCCTTAAAGCCTATTTATTTAGATGAGGTAGATTTTAGACAAAAATATATATATTTCTTGTCACAATTTTACCAAAGAATAAATTTGAAGTTCTCGACTGCCTATGAGAGGCAACTGGAGTCATTTTCACCTCCCTTCCGGCTTTTTCTCACAAAGCCATTGTTTTTTATCAATCTCCTCTTTAAAAAGCAACTAAGTTCCATTAAAAGTCAATTTTGTAATTATCAAAGTGGGTTTTGTATAAAATCTGCCTCTCTCAAATGTGATTTTGGGTTAAAACAGAGCAAAGGTAGCCTCCCAATTGTGCCCTAAATCCCCTCCAAGAAAGATTTAGAACCGGGTTTGAGCCAATTAGCTAAGACTGAGCAACCTAACGTCATTCACTTTTGTTTTTCTGTTTTTGGCAACTGCTTTCATACAATTTTTTGTGGCTTTTATACACTTATTATAATGGTAAAAAAATGTTGAGGCACCTTAATATGCACTTAAAACCATGTGTGCCAATCGTTTTCCGCATGCCTGAAAATCACTCATACCACTAGATCAACATCTAGTAGGGTGTTGCGCCTCAGAGCATATTGCCAACATACACGGGGGCACATATTAACCATTTCCATAGATGTTAATATTTTACAAAATTCTCTACCGTCCCATATTAGTTGTCTGGATTCGAAGAAAACTTGTCCCAAATTAATTGCACTGTTTCGTGTTATCCTTCTAATAGTAATTGTGGATGAACTAAAATCAGTTAGTTGCCGTGTAAATAATTAATCGACTCCCTTAAACGTAACATTTTTTTAGTGGACAATTGATATAGAATGGAGGGAGTATATATAGCCAAAACATGTACTTTTATATAATTCTCCTTCATGTGGATAGTCTAATTTTGTTTTTCAAAATTCACTAAATTTTGAAAAAAACAAATTAAACTATAAATATGAAACGGAGGGAATACGTCTGTTGCTTTCATTACTTTTTTTGGTGCTTTCTTCTCATTCATTACAGTCATGCTTCCTTTTTCTTCTGCAAACCTTTATTAAATCTGGATTGGACATATTTTGTACCTTCGGTAATTGTTACCATTCTATACATCACTAAGGAAATTTGGACTTGTCCAGTTTTCAGACACTTCTTGCACATGAAATCTTACAAGTAACAAACCCTCAAAAGGGATGGCAGGTACTTGAATTTAATTTACAAATGGTAATGACTAATGAGATATCAATGAAGAAATAACGATAGAAAAATAAGGTCTCAAGTATTTTGAGGGGGTGGGGGGAGGGGAGGTAGAGAGAGATTTCAAATATTCGAAACGTAATTATTGATGAAATGGGACTCAATATTCCAATGTCAATACATAATTAACTCTGTTGATTGCAACCACATGCAGTCATTCCCACACTCCCACCCTGATAATGTTTATCCAAATCTTAGGCAACTGGTTTCAGCGAAAAAAATTATAAGAATTATCTCCTGGTTAACTAGTGAAAATAAGATTGTAGACAGTGAGAAGACAAGGATAGGATGTCTGAAATAAATGCATCTACTGGTTCAACCATAACGTAAATAAAACTGTATGTGCACTTGCATTTGGAAAATCGGTAAGGAATTATACAGTATGATACAATATTTACGCCCTAAAATGCAAGTACTGAACAAATTAGGATGCCCGTTTAGATGATTGCACTTGCAGCACTTAGACAGGGACAGCAGCTGGAGCTGATGTGGGCACTCGGTTCTCAGCAGGAATTTCAACAAATTCAGAAAGAATTGCCCGGAACTCATCACCTGTCATTGTTTCCTTTTCCAGAAGTACCTCCACAATTTTGTCCATAGCTTCCCGGTTGTTTCGAATATGTCCTAGTGCAATCTCATAAGCACTGTCTGAGATTTTCTTCACAGCTGCATCTATGTCTTCCGCAAGTTTCTCGGACATGGAATTCCTTGCCATCATCCTCATGATAACATCGCCACCCTGGGCTCCTGCTTCCATGAGAGACCATGGACCAATTTCAGACATTCCAAATGCAACCACCATCTGCAGTTCGAATAAACATACTCACAGATTAATGAAAGCAGTTAAACAGAATCATGGACAAACCAAACACAACACCTCTTTTTTTTGTACATAAACTAAACACCTCTTAATCATGTACAAATTCAAGTGCTTTAGATTGGTGATGGATTAATACCTGTTTAGCCAAACCAGTAATCTGCTGCAAGTCGCCAGCAGCACCTGTTGTCACCTCAGGTTCACCAAAGATTACTTCCTCAGCAGCTCTGCCACCAAGTCCTCCAACAATTCTTGCAAACAGCTGCTGCTTGGAGATCAATGTCGGGTCATCTGAGGGAATGAACCATGTTAGCCCTCGGGCTTGGCCACGTGGGACTAATGTCACCTTCTGAACCGCATCATGCCCTGGAGTCAATGTTCTGCAGCAAAGACATGTAGTATTAGCAGTGCATAGCATTAAGAATATGATACAACTCTTACAAGATGAATACACCATGAAAATTCTCAATCATAAGTAACTATGAGTCCTTACCCGCAAATTGCATGACCAACTTCATGGTACGCTACCAGACTTTTGCTTTTTCCATCAGTCATTACGGTTCCCTCCATTCCAGCTACAATTCTGTCAATGGAGTCGTCAATTTCTTTGGAGGAAATAGCAGTCTTCCCACGACGACCAGCCAAAATGGCCGCTTCATTCAAAAGGTTTGCAAGATCAGCCCCACTAAACCCTGGAGTTCTCATGGCTACCACGTCAAGAGAAACATCTCCATCAAATTTCTTGTTGCCTGCGTGCACCTTCAATATCTCCGTTCGTCCACGGACATCTGGAACATCAACAGTTACCTGCAATGTTTTTTTTGGTGTTATGCATTTAACAAAAGGGACCATTTTGTAGTGCACTCACCACACAAAAGAAAAAAAAGACACCTACCTGCCTGTCAAAACGACCTGGCCTCAGTAAGGCAGAGTCTAATATGTCAGCACGGTTAGTAGCTGCAATTACAATGATCCCAGTGTTGCCTTCAAAGCCATCCATTTCGGTCAGAAGCTGATTAAGCGTCTGTTCCCTTTCATCATTCCCTCCTCCAATACCAGTGCCTCTCTGTCTACCTACAGCATCAATTTCATCAACAAATACAATGCATGGGGCATTCTCCTTAGCCTTCTTGAAAAGGTCACGAACTCGAGAGGCACCAACACCAACAAACATCTCCACAAACTCTGAACCCGAAATAGAGAAAAATGGAACGCCCGCCTCACCAGCAATTGCTTTGGCAAGTAAAGTTTTTCCAGTTCCTGGAGGACCAATAAGAAGAACACCTTTTGGAATGCGCGCACCCACTGCAGTAAACCTTTCAGGTTTCTTTAAAAATTCTACCACTTCCATGAAATCTTGCTTGGCTTCATCTACACCAGCAACGTCGTCAAAAGTCACACCAGTGTTTGGTTCCATCTGAAACTTGGCTTTAGATTGACCAAAGGCAAGGGGAAAGCCAGGACCACCAGGACCACCCATTCCTCCAGAAGACCGCCTTGAGAGAAGAAACAACCCACCAATCAGGATTAAAGGGAAAGCCAAATTTCCTATCAAGTTGAATAGAAGAGAACCCGAGTCTTCTTGGGCATTGTGAGCTGCAAAGTCTATGTTCTTCTCTCGGAACTTTTGAAGAAGCTCCTGACTCAGCCCAGGGAGCTGGACCCGCACTCGCTGTATCCGGTTACCCAACTCAGGAGAGACAGCCTCAACAATAGCTATTGTTCCATTCTCATAAAGATCAACCCTTTTTACTCTATCCTTGTCTAAGTATTCTAAAAACCTTGAATATGACATTCTAGAAGATGAAACACCCTGATCATCAGCATAAGCTTTTGCAGGACCCATAAGGGCTGACATACCAAGTCCCATGTTTCCAGCCAACAGCTTCAAAACCCCCCTTCTTCCTTCACGCTGTGTCTGGTCTAAAGATGCTGAAGGAGAGACTTGTTTAGGTACCCTAGCTAATGAAGGCAGTCCAACATATGGAGCTAAACTTCTTCCATAGATTTCTTTTGTCAGATTCGACTTGGTGCAGATTGACAACGCATTTGAAATTAAACATGTTGATGAGCAGCTAGCCATCTGTACAAAAATGGAAGGCCTAAATAGTGTTGGACAACAGAAAGAAGCACAGAGAAAGCTTTAGCATATAGCAGTCTACCAGTGACAGAAGAAACTTGAACACACCAATATCAGCAGATGTCGAGCATCAAATTTTTACACTAAGCATAAAAGAACCCTTCATATGTTTACAACAGCAACCTGGAGATTTACCAAAAATGAGGATGCCATCTAAATTTCAATAATAAATTGATTAAGCTATTGAAATAGTAGGATCTGTATTCATTTCAACGTAGTATATAATAAATAAGCTGATTGTAAGCAGTTATTTATAGTTTACAGGATGAGGCAGATGCTTGTAAAAAGTAACTGGGAAGGCTGTAAGAAACTGATGTCTAGTTAAGTTTTTAGTCTAGCGTTGGGTAAAAATTAGACTTATAGTGGGTCTTTTCACCTCTAGGTGGAAAATGTCAAACAGCTATTCACTCTAAACAGACAACCATACCTACGCCTTTTGCCTCCTTTTGTTCCCTAATTTTCACCATATCTCTAATAGATTAGAGCAGGACCTTACCAAAGTGCCTATCATAACCTACTGATTTTTAATATTCAAAGTTAACCTATCAATGCTTGGAATGAAAAATCAACATAAAGAGAACAAAGTTTTATCTGGAAACAAGAGAACCAGCCCTTGAATATTCAATGTAACAGTCATCATTTAAGTGACAATAGAAGGTGGATTATAATGATGCCACATGTTTATAATATCCCACAGTACAGAAATTGAAAAAAGTATTTAATTTTGAAGATATTTATTTTGATACAAACTTGAAAAGATCACAAAAATGTCAGCAGGCACATCCTTGGCAAAGAAACAAACGCTGATCTCATTTTATAGAAAGAGGGTAGTATGTTACAGTGGTGTTTTAAAGATTTGTAAAGAGAAAGATATGGACAAACAGAAATTAAAGCAACTGCCAATCCATTGTTTAACTAAAAGTACCACAATCAAATATTCTTTAAGATTTTTAACATGTTCAAACTGACTTCCGATCTATTCGTGCAGTAGTATAAGACACATAATCTTCTCACTGATAGTATCTCCAATCATAAAATTCAAACTTTCAAGTACCAAAACTTCACCAATGCCACAACATGTCGTGCAACCTATACCTACTCACTGTTCCAGCATAAAGTAAGGTTTTTCCAAATGAACTAAATTGGAAAGTATAAATTCTATGATTAATACTATTAATCCACATGGAAAAACACGGAGAGAGTACAAATTAAGGAACACACTAGAACTCAAGCAACCCAAGAAAAAAGAGTAGCTTCAAACAAATTCCAACATAACTTTCAATTACAACAATCAGAAAACAAGTCCAAAATTCTCCAACCACAGCATCACAACCAAAAACAAGAAACCCATAAAGCAATTGAACTCAAACACACACCAGAGACAAAGCAGAAGACGAACCTGCACAGCCCTGTGTCTTCAGTCGGGGAAAGTGAGTCAGCGAGGGGAAGGCACTGGCAGAGCTGATATATATGAGCAGTCCAAGTCTTGAAATGCAGAAAACAGAAAAATCTTAGAGGTGGTCTTGCTGGTGAAGCAAAGGAGAGGGAGGAGAAGCGTTGGTGGTGGAATTTGAGCCACAGGAGCTTCGACTGTCGTCGAACCAGGTTGCGTGGCTTGTCGACCCACCACGATAACGATAAGATGGAGCCCAAAACTGGGACGTTGATGGTTCAATTGAGGCATCCAACGGTGGTGCCGGTGCTCAGGGCTGTCCATGTCAGGATTGGATTTTTGTCATGGAAAATCGTCGAACTGCAGCTGAGCGCACGCAATGAGAAATTATTTGGCACGGATGCTGAGTAGTTCGCCACCCCACGGTTTAGGGGTTGTTTGTTTGGCATCCCATTTGTAGTCTATGAGATGAGCATGTGGGCAATTCATTCGTAGACATACTAAGGTCACATTTATTGTATATAAAAAAAATAAGATATATTTTTGCTTCATTTAAAAATGTTATCCTTGCTATTGATGAGCGAAAGAATGTCAATACAATATATATTACCATAGGCAAGAACATTTCTTGGCAAATGACCTAAGGAGGTTCTTCTTTAAAAAAATAGTGAATTAACTACCAATGGGCCACAAATGCTCATAGGTAAGGCAAATGTTCTCATAGGTGGGAGGTTTTTCCATATTACTTGGGCAATGAGCTTGGATTATCATATTACCTAGTTTTTTCGGGATCATGCTATATAACCTGATTTCAGGACCTGATCTTCTCATTTTGCCCTCATGAACCCTAAATTTTACATTTCAGGTTTTACACTTTAACGAATCATATCTCTTTTATTTTTGATTTTTGATTTTTTATCTTTTTTCATTATTCTTTATTTTTAGTGTTAATTGATATCGAGATAATATTTAAAAAATATAGTAAAATTCATGATAAATAGCATGCGGTGTCTCAACATAGTTAGGTTATCGTCATGATAAGAAAGAAGAAGAAAAATAAAGAAGAACACAAAAATAATCATTAAAAAAGGATAAAAAATGAGAAAGATACGAATCGTTAAAATATGTCCTAAAAATAGCTATTATTCGATGAGAGCGTATTGCTATAGTGTATTCGCATACACGATAGTTTATACACTTCAACGAATCATATCTCTTTTATTTTTTATCTATTTTCGCTTATCTTTTTTCCATTCTTCCTTATTTTTAGGACTATTTCTTATAATGATGATATTATAAGGACGTTGAGATAAGAACGCAAAAAAAGGAATATAAATCGTTAAAGTTTGTCCCCAAAAACCCATTTTTTCGTTCTTCCTTATTTTGTGTTATTTCTTATAATGATGATATCATAATAATGTTGAGATAATATCTAAAAAAATATAGCAAAATCTACGATAAATTACGTGCACATCTCAACATAGTTATGCTATCATCATGACAATAAATATGAGGAAAAATAAAGAAAAATACAAAAAAAATCGGTGAAAATTGATAACAAATGAGAGAGATATGAATCGTTAAAGTTTGTTGCAAAAGTATTCGATTACACGATCTATTCGCATACATGATAGTATTACACACTTCAACGAATCATATCTCATTCATTTTTGATCCATTTTCGCCTATTTTTTCGTTCTTCTTTATTTTTTGTGTTCTTTCTTATAATGATGATATCGTAAAGATGTTGAAATAATATCTAAAAATATAGCATAATCCACAACAAATAGCATGTGGTATCTCAACATATGGTGCGTTTGGAAGTTGAAATATTTCTTTCGCCTATTAGGCGTCAGGGTGAAAATTTTCCACTGATTTGTGAAAGGTGAAATATGTTTGGGAACTAGAAATAAATCATGTTGATTTGTGTTTGGAAAGGAATATTCGTCAGCTTCAGGTATCGTGTAATCGATTACACAATAGGATCGGCTATCAGTAATTGATTACACGATAGCTTTTTAATGGGACAAACTTCAACGATACGTTTCTTATTCATTTTGGCCCATTTTTTCATTATTCCTCATTGTTAGTGCACTATTTATTGTGCATTTTATGTTATTTTTTAATAAAATATCAAGGTATTAGGATATCACGATGATAAAAAAAATCATAAAAATAAGGAAGAAAAAAAAAATAGCAAAAAATGGACTAAAAATGAGGGAGATATGAATTGTTGAAGTTCGACCTATATTTAATGGGTGATTACACGATAAAGTATGTTATCGTGTAATCTCCCTTTAAAATGGGACAAACTTCAACCGTTCATATCTCCCTCATTTTTAGTCCGTTTTCAACCATTTTTTTGTTCTTCATTATTTTTGTAGAAATAGCATAAAAATAAGAAAGAATAAAACAAGGGCGAAAATAAACTAAAAATAAGAGAGATATGAATAGTTGAAGTTTGTTCAATTTTAATACGAGATTACACAATACAGTGTGCTATCGTGTAATTGATTACACGATAGCATACTATATAGTGTAATCGATTACACAATAGCTCACTGTACCGTGTAATCGATTCCACGATAGCTGAGCTATCGTGTAATCCAATGCCCGATAGCCTAGTTATCATGTGTTGGATTATACGATAGCTCAGCTATCGTGGAATCAATTACATGATAGCACTGGTTATCGTGTGGTCGATTACACGATATTTTTTTTAATGGGACAAACTTCAACTATGGATTTCTTACTCATTTCTAATCCGTTTTGGCATTTTTTTTCCATTCTTCCTTATTTTTAGTGCTCTTTTCTTATAATGATGAAAAAATGTCTGAAAACGGACAAAAAATGAGGGAGATATGACGGGGGGCTCCCTTGCCTCAATGGGGCGGCAGCAGAGGCGTCGGGGTGTAGGCAAACATCGGGGTGACCGGCTTTGGGCGATTCGAGTAGTTGCCCAGGAGGGGGGCACGGGCTCCCTCGGCTCAATGAGGCGGCAACGGGGACGGGGGGCAACGAGGCGGTGACGACAATGGGGGGCACAGGCTCTCTCGGCCATGGAAAATCGTCTCGCCGATATATCGGTATCGGGCCTAAACCGATACATCGATACCCATCAATATCATTTTTTAAAAAAATTCCAAATATTGCCGATATATCGGTTTCGGTATTTTTAATTAAAAAATTATTTAAAAAAAAATTCAAAAATTTTTTTTTTTGGAAAAAAAACCTTTCATGTTTGTTTTCTATCCTAATAGGCATATTTTGAAATTTATTCTTTGTTTAAATTAACATAACTCATTTTAGAAGTTAGATTGTGAAAATATACGGTAAAAACTAGTTTTTGACTACCGATATTTTTTTACACAATATCTTCGATATATCTCCGATATTTCGTCTCTTTGGCTGACCGATATTTTACCGATATCCGATACGACATTCCATGCTTTCGGCTCAACGAAGCAGCGTAAGGGTTGGGGAGCTCCCTCGAGAGAGCTGATTTTTTTTCGTTGAAGAGGCGCGACGACCGATTCGTCAGCCTGATTATTACAGAAGTGAGAATTAGTTTTTCAGAGGATATCACCGTCACCGATCACCTTCAGGGTTTTAAGTAAACAAACATTTTTCAACTTGATAGTCTTTTGTCAGGGCTGAAAGGTGATATTTTTTAGTAAACAAATGCACCCATAGTAAGACTATCATCATGACAAGAAAGAGGAAGAAAAATAAGGAAGAACGCAAAAAGAATCGATGAAAAAAGATAAAAAATAATTATCATGTATCGTTAAAGGATGTCTTAAAAAATAGTTATCATGTATTCAATAACAGAATAGCCATACTATTTATTGTAGATTTTGCTATATTTTTTTAAATATTATCTCAACATCTTTATGATATCATCATTATAACAAAGAACACTAAAAATAAAGAAGAATGAAAAAAATGGACAAAACGGATAAAAAATGAAGGAGATGACTTGTTGAAGTATAAAACCTGAAAGTAGGTAATATGAAAAAAGGTTTAGAATTTTAAGATGGTAAAATGTGAAGATTAAGTTTTGAAACCAAGTTATATGACATGAGCCCAGAAAAACTAAGTAATATGGCAATCCGGACTGATTAGCCAAGTAATATAGAAATACCTCCATAGGTGGGCAAATATTCATGCATAGACAAATAATGCTATTAAAACAAAAAAGAAGCATGATAAATGAACTACAAATGGGTTGCCAAATTATCCCCTAGCCGCCCACCTATTACACAGTCGGTGGTGGTCCACCATCTGCGTATTTTCAGATGGTGGGTCTGTGTGGGGTGGATAAACGTAGGGTGGTGAACTCCTTATCCGCTTAAGAACTGTCAAGGCATTATGAAAATTGTGCGGATACCTATGGCCGCGTGTTTTAATGTGGGCCCATGGATTACTGCACGTGTCTAGCAAGCATTGGTTTTGAGCACGACTTTCTAGTAAGCTTTGCAAACCAGTACCTAGTTTACCTATTCAAAATAGAGGGCTTGATTGATGAAGTTACTCGATCAGAGGTGTTTTTCTTCTCGCGGTAATCACTTCTAAAGGTCTGAATCATGAATCATACATCAAACAATTCCCATATGACCACCTGAAGTATTCTGAGAAGGATTCACAAAGTTTGAAAATAAAAGCAAGATAATTCCAATTCCTTTAGTGCAAAAATAAGGAACAAAAATTCAATCTCTACAACGAAAGATTTACAACAGCTATCTGGTGATTATGAAGTATTACTCAAGGACGTCAATGCGTGATTCATCAATCCAAGGTGATGCGCCGTATTTTACAAACAAGATGAGCAGTTGGAAGATCTAGCTGATTTCCACCATCCGATTTGACAAGATCATGAAGCTGGTCTCTTGCTGTTGATAGACAAGTGTGGAATGTGGCTAAGGCAAGGGGGATCGGCGTGGACAGGGCAGAGAGCACATTACTTAGATATTCAATGTCAGCAGATAACTGCTGTGCACCTCTATCTGTAATGTATTGAATGCCTCGTAATTGTTCCAGGTAAAGAGCTGTGGCACCCTCGGCAACCTTAAGTCATGAATAAACGGAGGAGCCACTGTTAGGTTCGGAACAAAAATGAGTTGGAAGTAAATGTGTAGGTAAGAAAAGTGCTTGCACCTTAAACATCCATTCCGTAGCAAAAAATTGGGCTTCATCACTGTTTGAGTCATTGCTGGATATGCCTTCTGCAAGAGGCTCTAACTGCTGCGGGAGCGTGAGAAGATATTCACCAATACTCGTCACATATAACTGAGGATAGGCACTAAAGCTAGGTAGAGGAAATGCACTAGGTTCCTCCACTGCAGACCAAATTGGGAGTTGAGACACATCATTAAGCCGATGACGCACTTTTGATATGAGAACATCGTACACAAGCTCATTCACCGAGTCTGCAAACACGGCCACTCTCTGAGAAGCATGCGGAAGTGCATGGAATCGTGGATCCTTTGACTGTAAACAAGAAACAACCAAATGTAAACCTCTGCACAACCTACACCACCAAACAACTGATAACATAGAATTACCTGCTCCAAAAGATTAAACAACTTTCTAGCCTTCTCAGGCATATCAGTAAGGCGCAGTGCTGCCACATCCAGTGCCGCTCTTCCGGCTGTAGATGGTTCTACACTGCCATAATCCACTGCCGCATGTGCCTGATCCAAACTTGAACCAAACATTGAAAGAGACAAGCTTGTGCTGAATCTAGCAAGAGTGGCCCTTAATGACGCTTCAAAGACAGATGATCTGCTAGACAGGCAATCAGAAACGGTGAGAATCTGCAATGCCCCTTGAACTATTGACCACTCTTCTTCATCCGAGACCATGTCAACAATGCGTGTGCCTTCCTTTCTTTCAAAACCTGTTTCCCTCTTTGGCCCACTGTCTCCATGTGAAATAGTGTCCAATCCACAAACAGATCTCAAGGACTTAAAATTTTCCTGAAGAGAGGCTATGTACTGCAACATGATGTCATCTAGTGTAGAGATAAGTTCATCAGCCTCAGAACCCCCAGTGAAATTGATGCATCTCTCAACAGCAGCTTCCAAAAGTATAATGACTTGCGGAATTGATTCCTCCATTCTTCTAACTGTTTCGCTGAGTTCAATTCCCTGTGCACCCACACCACGCGCGACAGCTCCCCTAAGATCTATTTCAGCAATCTCAGATGTAAGAATAGAACGCTCCATATTCCCATATCTGGAGAATAATAGATTAAGTCACTTACATTTTTTACATATTTATCAGATATATGCTTCAATAACTTTAATGTACATATTTTGAACAAAAACCTCTGTTTATATGTCTCGTAGGGAGAGTATATAGCCTTCAATGTTGTTAGTAACATCTGTATGTCTGATTCAGAAAACAAGTGCTGAATATTCCTGGCAAAAGTGTTTGTCATGTTGTGCAGTTCAATCAGTGCCTCGAGATGTTTAGTCTGAAGCTTAATACCCTTTTGCATATCTCCAGACAAGATATCCAGAATACCTGAAATTTCAAAAAATTTCTAATCTCCTTGATATATAGAAAAAGAAATGAGGATACGTTAAAAGAAAGTCACTGACAAAGTGAAAATGAATCTAAATTTCAAGGAAGCATCCACAAATAGAAAGTGCAGTTTCATGCTTTTTTCTGAAGTCTTAAGGCAGAATCACCAAACTGAGCAATTAACAAGATATGCACAGTATAAAAATATCACAAAAAAGATTTTGACCAAGAAAAGGTCATTACAAAGTGTTGTCGAAAATAAAAACCAAAGAATACTATATACTAGAGATGTCGGAGTATCACCAAACATACCCTTTGCCAATGCCTTTGTTTCAGGTACAACATCCCCAGTTGCAAAGTTAATACGAGAAACAAAACTTGCACTCAGTGCAGACATTGTCTCAACCAGTAGCTTTGGTACTAGTGTTCTGTAATCATCAGGGAAAGCAATCATGCACCTGACAAGAGTAACTCTTTAGCATCAGCTGCATTATAGGTAAAAATAAAGACCTTAAAGAAACACCATCATACCATTTCCATTCCTGCTCAAGGTAGAGGAGAACCTCATCATAGAAACTTGGTAACCAACTAGAAAATGGAAGAGAGGGGGAATTAGGCAATGTCTCAGCCGTAATTGATGACCTATCATGGTCAAGTTTTACATTCCCGATCTTACTAGGCCGCTTTTTAGTTTCAAATTCGTCCCATATCTTCTTAATGGGCTTTAAGTGTATCTTGGTGTAAAGAAGCTCTAGAGACTTGAACCTCCCAATTCGAATAAGAATTTGCCGGAGATCTTGGACAGACTCAGCCTACATGTTAAAATGTAAAGCAAAGGTTTGTTGTTAAACAATTGTATCGAGTATTCAGAGGATATTCAAACTTCTCACATCATAGTAACATCAACTTAAAACTAATCTAATGCCACAATTATCGATTGAGCTCATAAATTAGAAACTAATCTGACCTTGCGATTAGTTAAAGCATCTGAAAGACGAGGTTGAACCATCTCCTCTAACCTATCCTCTAAAACAGCAAGCTGTTTTCTAATATTTGCAAATTCTGCAACCTGAAACCCAGCATATTGAAGCCAATTGTCCAGCAAATGGTTTAGGACAAATAAATTAAATTGAAAAAATATCATTGTAGTAAATTTACCTCACCAACTGCCGACAAACAATGTCTCATGTTTGCAAGTGTTTCTGCAGCCCGAGGAAGATCACCACTAGCAAAGACATCCTCTACACTAGCACTTAGCTGAGTCAGTCCCGCAGCGTCCTAATTTTCCAACGAAAAAAAGTCAAGGAATACCCATTAGCTTCATCAAGACAAAAGCATTCCCTTTTTTTCCTTCATACACAGTACCACAAAAGTATACTGGAACGTGAAAAAGTCTTATCAAGAAATAACCAGAGTACCTGCAGTGTTTCATATGCAGCCTCCATCCTCTGTTTGACAGTGTCAACTTTGGCCAGCGCAGCAATTGCTTCAGCTGACGAGCCCTCAGCCTACAATTTGTGACATATCAAAATTACCCCAACTGAAACTTTCTTTTTCAAAGCATTACTTCACTAACCATTAATTTGTGGAACTAGCCAAAATAAGTACTCCTTCTGACCCATATTAATTATCCGGATTGGAACTAGTTTAGTTCGCCTTGGATTACCAATCCAGACAATTAATGTGAGACAAGGGGAAAACTAACTCATCAAAGAAAATCAATTAGTCCCTCTCCCAATGAACCCTCTCTGCATTTGAAAAAACACGGGTCCATCGTTACATGGATTACTTTCCTCTGTCACGACCAATTACACGGAAGAGGAGGGGAGAACTCTGTGTTTTGTACTGCCCTTACAGTCCAATAAATTTAACTCAATTTCAAATGTATACAGGCTTCATTCGATGGAGGGACTATTGATTACCACAAGTACACAGATTATAACTCAAATGCAGAATTCAGACAATTAATGTGTGATGCAGGGAGTACTAGATTATCGAATGAAATCAATTATCAATTATTTGAATAACAATGCAAGACAACAAAGAAAGGTGCTCCTTCCGTCCGGAATTAGTAGCAACATTTGGTTTTCCAAAATTTAGCTTTAGTTCATTTCGCAAACCAAATGCTTCTACTAATGCCGGACAGAGGGAGTAAAATTTTAGCTCAAATTCAGATCCAATCTCATAAAGCGGAGGGGAGGGAATGGGAAAGAACCTTTTTAAGCTTGAGGAGGATGGCGGAGACTGCGGATCGGAGGGAGAGGGCGTCGTCGCGGAGGCGGACGACGTCGCGTGTGGCCCGGGGGATGCGGAGGAGGGCGGCGGCGCTCTGCTCGTCGAGGGATGCGGCGATCTCCTCGGAAATAAGCTGCAGCTTCATCTCCAGGTCGGCCAGGTACTTGTCCGGCGCCTCCTGCGGGTGACGCGCCTGGCACGCCGCGTTGATCCACTTCTTCGCGTCGAACTTGTCGTCCGCGAAGGCCCCCAGATCCACCATCATCTTTCCAGATCTGGTGGGAGGTCCTGTGGCCGGAGGAAGGTTTCCGGCGGCCGGAGCGAAGGGGAGGCGAGCCGAGAGAAACGGAAAGGGAGGAGCCTGCGGTTGAAGAGCCAGCGGAACGAGGTTACAGGTTTTTTTACGTAAGTACCCTTAGGAGCTTTGTGAGAGATCGAGGGTATGTTGGTAACTTGGACGTATAGTGGATTGACTAGAATGCTCTCAAAATTGCGTCAGGAGGAAATGAGCTATTGATGTGACGGAGAAGTGGTATATGCGTAATAATATGTACATTTGAGGGTATTTACGTATCAGATGGGGAAAAGTTCAAATGAGACCTGGCTCCCGCACGTCTGCATGAGCCGAATCACTAAGAGCCGTTGTATTTTGATCCGACAGTTTAAGGGGTGGGTGGGTAATTTAGACCTATCTGCCATGACTTGATGCCCACCGTCAGATCAAAATCCGACGGGTCAAAAGGGCCTTGGCTCATGCAGGCGGCATAAGCAATGTCTGGTACAAATAGGACTCTATAAGTTTTAGCGCTACAGTCACCCTTGCCATGTATGGCCTCAATTCATCCAAACAACCACCGATACTGGCATCCACCACCTTGTTGTCAATGGAGTCTCCCAAGTATATGAACTTGGTTCCTTCTTTCTTGTTTCATTACACCATTTGTTTCTTTGTTCCTTGCTGAACCAGTCTTTGTACTCTTCTCTCTTCTTCTGTTTCTGCAGAAGGATTGACACCTCATCAAGCAGATGGCAGAACAGTATCCAGCAGTTATCCCTTGCTTCGGCCTCCATCCATGGTTTGAACTTTGAATCTCCTTCCTTTCGATGAATCATTACTTATTCATTACTTTTATAAATGAAAGAAGCTATATTCAGGATTGTCTTTACTTTTTTAGCAAACATTTTGGGCATTTGGCGATGAGAGAATGGTAGGAATTTGTGAAAACGAATCTTTGTAAACAGGTTTGTGGCAGAGAGTTCGGGAGACTGGTTAAAAGTGTTGAGGAAGTTCTTTGAGGAGGCACCCTCTGCTTGTGTTGGTGAGGTGAGTTGTATTTGGGGGTTATGGGCTGCATTTAGGCTCCATTTCTATAACAAGTAGCTTGAGCTGTCTATCAAAATTCAATTTGCTGTCATCAAATGTTTCCAATTACTGCCGATAATTCCTTGTTTTAAGTAATGATTTGGTTTGAAACGTATTGGAGGCATTTAGTGATCTGGCTCTTGCTTGCTAAACCAATGTGTTTATTTCCTTAATGTTTCAGATCGGTCTGCACAAAGATTCAACTTCGCAGGTATTCTTTCATTGAACACTTAATCAGGTTAGCAGGTCCCAGGATTTCCTTCTGACCCGCAAGAATTAGGTGAAGGTGGATCAACTATGCTGATGGAAACACTTAATCAGCCTGCTAACATACATATTGTGAGTTTTGGGGCCTGTCCTGGAATAATTTTGTGTAGAATGTCGTCAGAGTAATTAGATACATTTATGCAGTTTTGATTCCAGTTGCTTGCCCATTACAATGAATTTGCGTTTGCAGGTCTTAAATTACCTAGCTTCCTTGCTTGAGATTCCTGCTGAAGAACTTGCAGAAACAAGCTGCCAAAACACCATTCGTTTTTTCTCCTATCCAGATTCAAAAATTTGTGGCAAACTTCTTAGATAGCTTTGTACTGATGTACGGTGCAATAATTTAGTAGATTTGGACATTGATCACACTCATTGAAAATATTTTGTAGGTGAAGATTTTTCTCATATCTTTTCTAGCCAATATTACCCTGGGCATAAGATAATACTACTTCCAATTTTATGTGCCAAAGGGACAGGGAATAGGGAAAAAACAAGAAATCACCAACATCTTTTTTATATATTAATCACTAATAGCTTGTTGAATCAAGGAAAATCGCCAATATCTTGAATTGGCATGCAGGCAATTACCGCCATCATGTACACCATGTGACCAGAAACACACTTAAAACGTGTATAAAATGTGTTTTACGCGTTTCAACCACTCCGCCGAAAAACTCTGCATTTAAAACAGAACAGTAGAAAAATGTGTTTTTCCTTAAATAAACGTGTTTTATCCCGATAAACGCATTTAAACACATAAAACATGTTTTTTTTATTTAAAGTGCATCTCCTTTTTTAAAATCAGCGACTTTGCAATATATTATTCTTTAACATTTATACCTCCTATATTAATTTTTTATTTTTATTATTTTTCCATTTTTTTACGCTATTTTTTCGTATATTCTATTTTCTGCCGTTTTATTCGGTACGCTTACCTCGCCGTTTTATTGCTACTTTGTCACTTAGCATGTACAAATCCTCTATATTTTTCTTTTGATAGGTAAGTGACCACCCTCAGACTCTATAAGCCATCTACGAGGATGCAGTGGGCCCATTATTCACCCAAATCATGTTTAGATTCACAATTATAGTGGTACGCTACTGACTGGTCTTAGCCTATCATCATCGTGGGAGTCAATTTTTTCATTCCCTCGAATTAATTAGTGAAGTTGCAAACATTCGGACTCAAGTGGCCATGAAGTTCCTTATCAGCCATAAGCGCACTCTTTCTAATGAGGAAGGTGTCTATGGATGGCTTCCCCCCACAATCAAGTGTTCTTACAAGTCAGCTTGGAAAGTATGTAGATACTCCTTTAGTGGAGTGTTTTCTCTTGACTTGGCACAAATATAAGGTTAAATGATAAGCCTTTATGTCTTGTCTGGACCTAAATAAAGTTCTTCTAACATTAAAAATTTAATTCATAGTGGCTTTCAGCTTGAAGTACGTGTTTCCTATGCTGTCAAAATGAAGAAACAAGAGACCATACATTCTTTGAATGTCCTTATTCAAGAACTGTCTAGCAAATTCTTCAAAAATGGCATATTATGAGAATTGTATTGGACTTCTACGGAGAGATGTGGCGTTTTTATTTCCTCAATGTAAACCACCAGACCAGCATCCTTATGAAAACAATTTTTAGGGCCTATATAAATTTATTTGTGAGGGGGGGGGGGGGGGGATGACTTTAGTGGTCTTTTGGGAGATTGGGAAAATTGTAATGTCTGTTTGTTTGTCTTGTTCCTTTCTGGTATAAGTGAGTATGCTGCATGAAATGTTTGGATTGTATACTGTGCAAAATTAAATTTGTTTGTATTCGCATATTGTTTGTGGCTGTTAATACGTGTACATTTTTTTCATCTGTCGTCAAACAGTTTGGGAAAGACGATTGCATTTTTGCTTTGTATATGCCTATAAATTCTTTTCAGATAACATTTTCTACATTTGTGATTCTATAAACTACATATTGGAAGAAGACCAGTACATTTTCCAATCAAATTTGGGTCTCTGCCATGAATTGACCAGACAAGCAATCTATTATTGCCCAGGATACAGACTTTTGAAGTTAATCTACATGGATTGCATAAGAACACAATCTGGTTGTTGATAGCGGATGAAATTTTCATTATGAAAACATTACTAGCTGACTATGAACATGGATAAAACATTGATCATGGCTTGAAAGTGTACTTAGGATCGGAGATGGCAAGGATGCTTCCTTTGTGGCCTTTTTGCTGTTGGATTGATAAAGCCACAAAAGCCTATGACCAACATTGCTGATGGGAGACCAATTGCATATTCAAACCCAGCAGCTCCCCATGAAAACCACGGCAATTCATCAATGTTCTCTGATTCTCCCGACATCAAGGACTCATTGCAAGGAACCTGAATCTGAACTCTGCACAACCCATTGTTGTTTGCAAAGTAATCTGGATCTATCGAATCCATCTGACCACCAGTTGGTATTTTTCCGATGAGCTTATTGCCTCTTAAATCCAGTATACCAAGCTGTCCCATTTTAGCAAACGACATTGGTATTTCACCCGACAGCTTATTGTGTGATAAGGCCACCAAAACTCTGTCTCCTTCAACCCTTCCTTGTCCTGAATTTGCATCCTGGTTTGGCACTGTGGATTTGTTGGAAGATTCTCCAATAAATACGGATTTGAACTGCATATTCATTAGAGAAGGCGGCGGGGCTACCAAACGGTGGCGAGCATCATCGGAGACGGATCGTGGCTGGCTGACCGGATGGCCGTCTGACTGATCTGGCACACGACGGGCGACGCGATCGATCCGGCTCGCGACGAGCGGCACGATCGATCGGGCTCGCGACGGGAGGTGGCGGTGGGGAGAGAGGGGTGTCTTCAGTCGTCCGCCGAGGGAGGCGACGGGGCTACCATACGGCGGCGAGCGTCGCCGCTGCTGGCTGGCCGGCTGACTGGTCTGATCTAGCTTGCGACGGGCGGCGCGATCTGGCTCGCAGCGGGACGTGGCGGTGGGGGTGGAGGGGGGCCTGCGGTTGTCCGCTGAGGGAGGCGGCGTGGCAACCAAACGAGGGCGAGCGTCGTCGGAGACGGACCGTGGCTGGCTGGCCGGCTGGCAAGCTGACTGATCTGATCTGGCTCGCGACGAGAGGTGGCGGAGGGCAGAGATGTGACGGAGGTTTAGGGCGAGAACTTGCCACGGGTTATTCGGGGGCGTTCTTTTTTATAATGAGAGTGGGAAAGGAATCTTGGGCCTGTCTGTTTCGTCCGTAAAGGACCACCGCCTGAGGCCGTTTGGGGCGTGATTAAAAGCAAAACATCCAGATGGGATGTTTTGCTACACTGTAGCATCTGGATATTTTATATATCCAGCTGATACACCTCAGGAGGTGTTTCAGCTGGATGTAAAAATCCACATGGATGCTACAGTATATATCCAATATCCAGTCTGGATATTTTTGCAATAATCACGCCCCAAACGGCCTATTCAGTGACTTTCAGCTCTCAGCTTTCATCTCTCACCCGTGCCCGTGAGGGTCCACCACACCATGTCTTCATGCCCCTTTCCTCAAGTTCCCGCTCTATCCGTGACGCCGTGTGGTCCATGCCCGTCCTTGCTTCCTATCTCCATCAAGGGAGTTGAGCAACTTTAAAGGACCAATGGTCCCCCCCCTCCCCGCTAAATACGTGCCTTTGCAAAGGACGAAATGATAGCAAGCAAGCCAGAAAGGAATCTTGGGCTTGTCTGTCCCATCAGCCCTTTCCGTTCGCCGCAAAGGACCACGGACTGAGAAAGGAATTTCTGACAGTGGCTTTCAGCTCTCAGCTTTCATCTCTCACCCGTGCCCGTGGGGGTCCACCATGTCTAGTGCCAGGCTTCTATATCAATTCCAAGAAATCTGCTCCGAGAAACTGGACTTCAACGTGAAATTTTAATGGTTTCAGGCGGAAGATGTTGCTTTCTGCTAACTATAATTAGCAGAAAGCGACGTAAGGACAATATTAGACTTCCTGCCTATTCTTCCCTTGTTCTTCATTATTGTATTTTTTTCTGAATGTGTCTACAGGTTACAACTCCTCTCGTGTTCAAATTGATGCCTGCTATAGTGAATCTTGGTAATCTGATGCGTTGGTTTCCGTCTGAGAGCAATGCCCAGAATGAGGTTTTTCCCCTTTATTATATTGTGCTCACTCATTTTCTTCATTTGGATGTTTGAAAATTGCTTTACTAAAAAAAGCCAGTGAAAACGAATTTTACTAGAGCAAGGAGCCAAAATTATTTCTCTTATGAACAGTATTTCTTAAGACTTGAATTGTTTTCTATAAGTAACATGTTCATTTTTGGCTAACATTTTACTCATTCATTGTTTATGAATTTTAGGTAATTTCTTCTCAGAAATGCTACTCGGATCGTGCATAAACCCTGATTGCGTGAAGTTGTAAAAGTATTATAGCTAACCCATCGTCAGTTCATTGTCAGTTGATATAATTGGGATATATGACGTGAAACCGCATCCATGATTGAATCCGAAAACAGATTGTTTTGACGGTGGTCACCGATTCTTGTCAGGATACTAGATAAGCAATGCATGAACTGGGTCACATATTAACCTTTTCTTTCACGCTATGCAAATATGGGACTAGTCTTTTTCTTTTTTGGTACAAGCAATTATGGGACTTGTTCACCTGACTAAACTGGTATCAACTCAGAGATGGCCCAGATAACACCTTACCCTATAAGATTAAGTTTCAATAACTGAGGAGCCGCCTGGGTAAGCTGGTAAGCTCAATCTAATTAATGCCATGGTAACTTTTACTTGTAAACGACAACTTTCTTCTCTTTCCCCACTCCAGGCAGAGGCGCAGTTTCAATGAGTCGGTGGGAAAGTTGTTGAGCGGAGTGTAAAGTGTGGGGTCTGCTCACTGCCAAAGACGTTGAAATTGTACCTCTTCTTCTCTCAGTGATCTGGTCAACCTCAACAGGGAATCGTCGTCTTCAAGTGATTATGGATGGATAATGATTCAACCTTTTGCCTGAAAAATGCTTTTAGTTTTTGTAGACGTTGCTTTAGCTCGCTTTGCCTCCCCCACGGGGCGGAGAATATTGTACCAGGTAGCCGACCTTGGCCCCTCCATCTATGCGTATTATAGCTAACCCATCGTCAGTTGATATAATTAGGATATATGACGTGAAACCGCATCCATGATTGAATCCGAAAACAGATTGTTTTGACGGTGGCCACCAATTTTTGTCAGGATACTAGATCCAATTTTTGTTCTCTTGAGCTCTGTGACCAGAAACGTGTTTAAAACGCGTATAAATCAGCCATTCAGCCGTAAAACTCCCCGTTTAAAACGGGAAAACGTATTTTTCCCGAAATAAATGCGTTTTATCCCGATAAACACGTAAAACACGTCTTTCATTTAAAGTGCAACTCCTTTTTTAAATGTGTAACTTTGCAATATATTATTATTTAACATTTATACCTATTATATTAATTTTTTATTTTTATTATTTTTTCGTTTTTTTCACATTATTTTCCCGTATATTCTATTTTCTGCCATTTTGTTCCGTACGCTTACCTCGCCGTTTTATTGCCGTACCCGTACTTTGTCACTTAGCTCTTGAGCGGGGCCTCCAATCGTCATCTTATCGAGGTCCTCCCTCTTATGTCTCATGCACTTATGTGACTTTTTACACAACTTTTTTGGGTCCAAATTTAAAGTTTTTTTGTATTATTTGTTCCATTATTTAGATCTCCTATCGTATGTATGTACGTTGCTTGTGCAAGCATACATGTTTACTAGCAATTAGCGAATTATCCTTGATTTATTGCTGGTGCTTTTTTTTATGCAGGGGAAAATGTATCTTCTCCTTTGGGGGACCACAGCCCATAGTTTGGTATGTAGTCTTGCCTGCCTATTGTGTCTGGTAGGCAACTTCAACAGCCCTAAATGGGACCACAGGCACAAAATCAACCGTAGTGTTGCCTTTAGCATAAATGTTTGTAGAAACTGGGGAACTTGGAATCATGAGGGTGTTGGGAAGCAAGAAAAAGCATGGCCAGAAGCGCAGAGGCGACGTATTGAAAGTCCTACACGTTGCATGTGCAGGCTTCAGATGCCTGCTGATCCCTTCAAATGTGTCTTGGGGCCCATCATATATGTGGTACAGTAATCATTCCACAAGTTCTTGATTAAGCATACTCAATAGGGTGCAAAGTGCCAAAAAGACTAAATCAGGTGACTTTATTGGTTAAGTGTCTATGGTTCCTTGTAGATATTAGATAGAGTAAATGTATTTTTTGTATATACTCCCTCTATCCTACTTTAGTAGCTGAATTTGGTTCTCCAAATTGAGCTAAAATTAGTCAATTTTGTAAAAACACACCGAACGATTAATGAAATGTGGGCTCGTATATTAATTCCGGGTGAAGACAAAAGAGATGTCCAACCACATTGTTGTTTCTTCTCATGGTCTAACCTCCCCCACAGTTTCTTCATCTATACATCCAAGATCCAAAGATCACTTAACGTTGACCGGTGGAATCGTCGTCCATCGGCGCCGGATCTCGTTCCTGCGACGGATCGGGAAGGGTCTGCTCTTCCTCGCCGGTGGAATCGTCGTCCATCGCGGCGGCAGAGACGGGATCGGCGGATCTTGCGGTGGGGAGGAGAGGAGGAGATAGGGTTTGGTGGGCCGACCGGCGGGGAATTGACGAGCGTTTTGATGCTGGACGTGGGCCTACTCATTAGATGGCCCAATAGTATAAGACATAACTCCCGGCCCATGGGATTCATCCATCACATTGATAATGACAGACTCATCCTTATCTAGTGGAACGGTTCCACATGGCACGTGGTGGATAGGTCATTGGATGTTGTAAAGTATGCTATACGGTCGCTCTTAGGCTAGACATGGTTTTAAAAACCGGACCGGACCGGCCGGTCTGACCAGAGCCGGACCTATTTTCGGTCCGGGTTGATCGGGTCATTACAACCCGGCCGACCGGTCCGGTTCAAGTCCCTTCTCCCCCCTTTCGGCGGCCCCCCTTCTCCCACCCCCCGACGACCCCTCTCCTCCCCGGCTAGGGGGTTCCCTTTGGCCGCAGTCAGAGGGGGCCCCCACCCCGCCTCGAAGTAGAGCCCCCTGCTGGGCTTTGGTTCGAGATGGGGTAGTGTGGGCCCCCCCCCTCCGGCGGCGGCCAGAGGGAACTGCCCACCTCCACCCCTCTTTTTTTTGTGATGAAGTCATCACCGGATCAACCCGGGTTGACCTCCGGTTGGACCTACCCGGTAGAAATTTCGGGTCAGTCACCAGGCATTCCCACAGGTCACGCCCTATTATTAAAGACCTATTCACGAGCTGGTAAAACCGTTCCACTGGATATTTTCACTTAATTTATAAGGATAGTAAGTAGGGCCGGCAAATGGCAATGGACTGCATTAAATCTAGATAAGACTACTTTCATAACTGAATTGTTAAGGTTGCGGCTTTTAGCTAGAGCCAAGATCTTTTTTTTTAATGCCCGAGTGTCCGAACCAGCTTGCGTGCACCTCCACTAATCCCGGGGGATGACTAGTGTAGCAACCCACCGCCACGGTCCCCCACTAAAAATCACATGATGGAGAAGGGGGATTTGGGACCTCCCGAAATCCTCCTTCACTCCCAAACCGCTTTGAAAGGACCATAGAACCATTTTATGAGGTGTGAAAGTCAGCACAAAAATTGCACACATTTTAATGCAATCATAATATCTTGCAAACAAGAACTCTACATTTTAAAGTTAGGGTCCATTTGATTGGTCTGATTAAAAGTACGGAAAATGAATAAGTAGTTGATAAACCTTCCATAAGATGGCTTATCAGCGCATTTGTTTCACGCGCTAATTAAGTGGCTGATTTTAGAACGTTTACAAAATGTGGCTAAAAAAATCAAAAGACAAGATGGGTCTTATTTTATTTTGAAAACAACCGCCGATCGCCCAATCCCCGGGATCTGTGAGTTAGTTGAGGAGGAACCGGAGGAGGCAACATTAGTTGCATCTCTGATGGTGGCCATGGTGGAGAGGCAGAGGTGCGAGGAAGAGGATCGGGTGATCGGGGGTTATTTTTAGAATAAAATAAGACACATTTTGTCCTCTGAATTTTTTAGTTATATTTTATAAACCCTTTAAAATCAGCCACTTAATTAGCGCGTAAAATAAATGCGCTGATAAGCCATCTTATAGTAGGCTTATCAGCTACTTATTCATTTTAGTACTTAATTAGACCAATCAAATGGACCCTTAGTGGATACAAATAAGTTTCTACTAGAGAGTAACCACTAGGAAGTGCAAAAGAAAGACAAAGCAATACTCCTATAGAGTTTAGCTGGCCACATGATGAACTTAAGGTGGTCCTAAGCATGCATTCTAGATACATTTTGAGTAGAAAATGAGCTGTGACAAATTGCTTTGTTTAGTGTCAGCCGATCATGCGGGTTAATTGTCTGAATCATGATGAATCATGAATGCAGTCCGTTGCCATTGACTTAAAACAGTGAATACTCACATGGGTTGGAGATATGCTCCCATCTTAAATTCGCAATGTTCCATTCTGGAGCCTAAGTGTGGCAGCTCCTGTTCTTGCTTATTTACATCAATGGCACAATGTAAAATGAAAAAAGGCAAAAGCATCTGAAATTTCCAGTTCCCACGTCCCCATAATCAAGCCAAAAGAAGGATGAATGACAGAAGAAATAAAGAAAGAGCAAAAGCAGGATGATATAAGCAGAGTATTTCTCTTCCATCAACTGTCCAAAAGCAGAACTATGAGATGTCTAGCTATAAATGCTTTTAATGTCATTATCAAGACTCAAATATAGCCATTTTATCATCATTATATTTCAACAAAGATCACCATTATTCTTTTCCAATTAAAAATTCAAAAAAAAGCAAAGCAAATTGGATTAAGTTCTAGCAATTTGATCAGAAACAATGTTGGAAAAGATTAAAAGAAACAATGCCTACTTCCACCAACATTCAGATCAAGTAATAATCTATTAACACCCTCATGATTCCAAGTTTCCCAGTTTCTACAAACATTTATGCTAAAGGCAACACTACGGTTGATTTTGTGCCTGTGGTCCCATTTAGGGCTGTTGAAGCTGCCTACCATAAACCCAGCCCAGCTTCCTTCTCTTTTCTTCTCCACTCTTTTCTCCACAACAATGTTAAAAGAACACATCTCTTTTAATTGATCAATTTTTCCCAAGCTTCATGGTTTGGTCTATGCAAATGCTTCTAATTCGCTATTTGTGAGTGATTATGTTGTTAATTATATTACTCCCTATGGTCACTTTAATAAATATAATTTTCTTTAATCGATACAGTTAAACCTGGCCAACAACGATGACGAAGACGGCGACGAGATCCCCTCTCCCCAGCCCCACCGCATATCTCCCCCCACCGACGATGATGACGATGAAGAAGACGGTGTAGATAAGAAATTTGAGAAGAATTGGAAACTCATCTAAAATGGCATATTGTCCATATGCCGCTTTCTTCACATAACATCTCTTCATGATTGTATAACTTTGAGACGGAATTGGAAACTCATCTAAAATGGCATATTGTCCATATGTCGCTTTCTTCACATAACATCTCTTCATGATTGTATCTTTTTCTGAATGTGTCTAGAGGTTACAACTCCTCTCGTGTTCAAATTGATGCCTGCTATAGTGCATCTTGGTAATCTGATGCGCTGGTTTCCTTCTGAGAGCAATACCCAGAATGAGGTTTTTTCCCTTTATTATATTGTGCTCACTCATTTTCTTCATTTGGAAAATTGCTTTACTAAAAAAAGCCAGTGAGAATGAATTTTACTAGAGCAAGAAGCCAAAATTATTTCTCTTATGAACAGTATTTCTTAAGACTATAATTGTTTTCTAAGTAACATGTTCATTTTTTGCTAACATTTTACTCATTCATTGTTTATGAATTTTAGGTAATTTCTTCTCAGAAATACTAGTCGGATCATGCATAAACCCTGATTGCGTGAATGTGTAAAAGTATTATAGCTAACCCATCGTCAGTCCATTGTCAGTTGATATAATTGGGATATATGACGTGAAACCGCATCCATGATTGAATCCGAAAACAGATTGTTTTGACGGTGGTCACCAATTCTTGTCAGGATACTAGATAAGCAATGCATGAACTGGGTCACATATTAACTTTTTCTTTCACGCTATGCAAATATGGGGACTAGTCTTTTTCTTTTTTGGTACAAGCAATTATGGGACTTGTTCACCTGACTAAACCGGTATCAACCTACCTAAATCAACTTGAGATAGATAAGACTAGTTTTTAATCTCGATCAACCAGTCCTCCCCAAGGGTCATCCGGCTTGACTCAATCAACTTAGGAAAGCCAGGCTGCTAATCCAAGTCAGTTCATATAATTGGGATATATGACGTTGAATCTGAAAACAGATTGTTTTGACAATTTTTGTCAGGATACTAGATAAGCAATGCATGAACTGGGTCACACAACTTTTTCTTTCACACTATGCAAATATGGGACTAGTCTTTTTCTTTTTTGGTACAAGCAATTATGGGACTTGTTCACCTGACTAAACTGGTATCAACCTACCTAAATCAGCTTGAGATAGATAAGACTATGCGCCCCGGCTCACTTATGTCCATGTGTGTTTGGGCATTGCAAGCCATCGGTTCGTGATCTGATGATATGCAAACCTGTCTGGCGCTTGTATAAATGCGCACCGACAGATTGGAATCAGGCGATACACTGTATTGACGTGCACCGAGGCGCATCGAAACAAGTCCAAAAAGAACTTAGCAATGCAAGTGATGCCACCCAAAATATTGAAGCCCCTTCAATCAAGCTAGCGAGCATTGAAAAAAAAATTCTATTCGTGTGGTGGTAATACTCGTGCACTTTGGCAGGAAAGTTCCAAGATCTAAGACCAGGGCATCAAATTCGGCCCTTTTGGACCGTTGATATCTCATCTTGCTAACAAAATCGAACGGCTGAAGACAACGGGGGAATCGTAGATCCGTTCTCCTTTGAATCACATTTAGCCGTTTGGGGCGTGATTAAAAGCAAAACATCCAGACGGGATGTTTTGCTACACTGTAGCATCCGGATATTTTATATATCCAGCTTCAGCTGGATGTAAAAATCTACCTGGATGCTACAGTAGATATCCAGAATCCAGTCTGGATGTTTTGCAATAATCACGCCCCAAACGGCCCCTTAGATGGGGCAAGTGGATGTTGGTCTTCCACGTTAGCAAAACGACAGGTGGAGCAGATCCCCTCTTTTCCGTTTAAAACGGCCCACGAGCCCACACCCTATTCCCGAGCCCGCCGACCGAAACGTGGGCTCAGATCAGGGTCGTGGGCCCCGCACCTTATAAACGAAGTGACGAGTGACAACAACGCGGGCAGGAAATAAGTTGGAGCCGACCGGCCGTATGTTACCTGCGCAGAACAGCTGTATGAAATTACCAAGCACCCCTTCATTCTTTCCTTATCAAGAATCTTGAGATTTTTGTGTAGGACAGTGATAACCCTACATCAGATTTCAACACATTTTCCATACACAGCTGTGTATGGAAAATGTGTAGGAATCTGATGTACAAATATCATTTTCCTTTTGTGTATCATGAAAGGTTTAATATCCATTTTTTTTTATAACGAGGGGGTCTTGAGTCCTTATTACCCAACTAGAAGGGGCCGGGCAATTGACCTCTTAGAGCATCATATCCTGCCGCTAATCCCCTCGAGTGCACACATATCTCACACACTATATGCACCAGTTAAATCGGGAATATAATCCTTATGGCCCTCACTCCAGCGACAACTTCTATATGATGGCGAAAATCCTAATGGATAGCATGGAGGCAAATATAAAATGCTTCCCATTGCGGCTGGGACATATTAATATTTTTCTATTGGTCCATATAATAGGGCTTTATGCTTAATAATTTTCCTTGCGGAAAGTATCATTAGGTTAATATCATAATTTTATCCTTGTGATTATATTGCAAAAGGATATTCAAGAGAGAGTATTATATCAAATCCTAGGATTAAAGAAATACGAGTAGAGTATGCATATAGAAAGAGTGGGGATTCATTCCCCTTTCCCATGTTTCCAAAAGTTGTACTTCGTTGCTTTTGTTCCTAGAAAAGTATCATTTCCACACAATTGCTTCAATAGGAAAATAGCTTTTTTGTCAAAAGAGAAGGCAAAAATAGCTTCAGCCTTTTACATGTATTGGCATTTTACCTACCTTGACCATGTTCAACACTGTCAAACATACTAAATAAAGAGATTAAAATCTTAAAATCGCGTTTTGATTTAGGTCCACACGCAAGTTGACCCACTTTGAGAGTCATCCAAATGTTGTATGCATACATGACCCTAAGGCTTTGGGGTGCAAGTGATTGTAGCATTTTTATGGCAAATAGTTGTAGCATTTTTATGGCAAATAGTTTAGCATTTATATGTTGGAAAAGAAACGCAGGTCAGCAAGCGTTGAGGCGATTGTGATCCGATAACACAGTTAATGGGGATGACGGGGGGTTCAAACCTGCCCGCCTTTGTATTAACACGCACCAGAAATGACCGTCGGCGATGCCCCGATACGGTTATACTAGAGTGCGCCAAATTTGACCATTGGCGATGCCTTGATACTCCTATAGTTACTAGTAATGCGCGCCAAATTTGAGCCAACGCATTGCCTACCCGTCTTACCACGCACCAAATTTGACCGTTGGCAATGCCCCGTATAAACTCCCGCCAAATTTTAGCCAACACATTCTAAATTGTCTAGACATCTATCAGAGAAACTCACCCGCCCTCTATATCAAGGTCAAACATTCATAATCTCACGGTCCAAATGCATCTGTGTAGTAATCTTCTTTTTTATTAGTACACAGATGAACAGAAATAATACTTGAAAACAGGAAAAGATGTAATTTTGCTTGTATAAAATGCAAAAAGGTCAAAAAATTGAAGAACATGCGTTTTGTGATAATATTTGTATTAACCAACGGGGAGTAATAACCCAGTTAATGCGGATGACGGGGGGTTCAAACCTGCCCGCCTTTGTATCACGCGCCAGAAATGACCTTCGGCGATGCCCCGATACGGTTATACTAGAGTGCACCAAATTTGACAGATGGCGATGCCTTGATACTCCTATAGTTACTAGTAATGCGCGCCAAATTTGAGCCAACGCATTGCCTACCCGTCTTACCGCGCACCAAATTTGACCGTTGGCAATGCCCCGTATAAACTCCCGCCAAATTTTAGCCAACACATTCTAAATTGTCTAGACATCTATCAGAGAAACTCACCCGCCCTCTATATCAAGGTCAAACATTCATAATCTCACGGTCCAAATGCATCTGTGTAGTAATCTTCTTTTTTATTAGTACACAGATGAACAGAAATAATACTTGAAAACAGGAAAAGATGTAATTTTGCTTGTATAAAATGCAAAAAGGTCAAAAAATTGAAGAACATGCGTTTTGTGATAATATTTGTATTAACCAACGGGGAGTAATAACCCAGTTAATGCGGATGACGGGGGGTTCAAACCTGCCCGCCTTTGTATCACGCGCCAGAAATGACCTTCGGCGATGCCCCGATACGGTTATACTAGAGTGCACCAAATTTGACAGATGGCGATGCCTTGATACTCCTATAGTTACTAGTAATGCGCGCCAAATTTGAGCCAACGCATTGCCTACCCGTCTTACCGCGCACCAAATTTGACCGTTGGCAATGCCCCGTATAAACTCCCGCCAAATTTTAGCCAACACATTCTAAATTGTCTAGACATCTATCAGAGAAACTCACCCGCCCTCTATATCAAGGTCAAACATTCATAATCTCACGGTCCAAATGCATCTGTGTAGTAATCTTCTTTTTTATTAGTACACAGATGAACAGAAATAATACTTGAAAACAGGAAAAGATGTAATTTTGCTTGTATAAAATGCAAAAAGGTCAAAAAATTGAAGAACATGCGTTTTGTGATAATATTTGTATTAACCAACGGGGAGTAATAACCCAGTTAATGCGGATGACGGGGGGTTCAAACCTGCCCGCCTTTGTATCACGCGCCAGAAATGACCTTCGGCGATGCCCCGATACGGTTATACTAGAGTGCACCAAATTTGACAGATGGCGATGCCTTGATACTCCTATAGTTACTAGTAATGCGCGCCAAATTTGAGCCAACGCATTGCCTACCCGTCTTACCGCGCACCAAATTTGACCGTTGGCAATGCCCCGTATAAACTCCCGCCAAATTTTAGCCAACACATTCTAAATTGTCTAAACATCTATTAGAAAAACTCACCCGCTCTCTATATCAAGGTCAAACATTCATAATCTCACGGTCCAAATGCAGCCGCACACATTGGGCCATAGCATAATTCCTCCCTTCACCGTCCGCCTCGAGGCTGCCATGCTATCCTCCCTTAATACAAGCCGTCGATCATCATCATGATACAACACACACTCATACGTATGCACCATCGATCCTAATGATTGACGGCTCGTATACCATGGCGATAACCTCGAGGCGGACCAAAAATGCTTCCTTCCCAACCAAGGAGGATCAACATTCCAACAGCACATCCCTAATTTTTTGGCTACAACATAAGCAAGGGGCACTTTGGGGGGGGGGGGATATGTGCAGGTGTAAGGTGAACACAGTCCCCCCTTGAGAAAGCTGTCGTTGTTAGTGCTGACTGGTCTCTTCTGCCCACAAATCCACTCCTCGTCCTCTTGCTCGTACCCCTTCCCTCTCTCTCTCTCTCTATGATCTCTGTTTTTATTCATTTTCTTTCATTTTATATTAAAAGCTTTCCTTCTCCTTCTGACCAAAAGGGTGGGAATAGCTCCCTCTTCTGGCCTTCATTTCTGAGCCAAATCCCATCTTCTTTCCTCAGTCCCTCTCTGATATTCTGTCTCTTTTCTCTCTATATAAATCTCTCGGTCTTTCTTCCTATCTACTCTTTGTTGTCATCCCATCCCATCTCTTGTCTTGTTTGTCTCTCACTTGTTGTCTTGTCTTAGCAAAGCCCATGAAGTGTGGAGCAAATCCTTGTTGATCCACGTTGGGATTGCTGCAGTGGGAGGTTGCCTTGTTTAAGATGGGAAATGGGTGCTTGTATGTGGAGAATTTCAATGAGGGAGGGAGTTTTTTCTATATTACCTGGCGCCAACTCTGATATTCCCATATTACCAGGTTTTTTCCGTGAAATCTCATATGACTCGGAATCTGGACTTGAAGTACCCAAAATGCCCTTTCTTCTATTTTTTCGTGCTAATACTGTGCGAAGAGGCGTGTTGTGTACAACACGAAAAAAGGGTGAAGTTCTCCGGCGATATACATCGGCGACATCACCGGCGACCGGCGAGTTGGAGCGGCGATTCAACCGGCGGAATACACGGACGAGTTCGAGCCTATTCGCATCCCCCATCTCGATATCGAGCTGCCCCCCTGCTGGATTTCGACGACACGACTGAGGGAGAGTGGACAAAGGCGGCAATTTGAAGTGCATACGACGGTATTTCTGATCTTCAACCTTTTGAGCTCCCCCGCGGCTCCCTCCGCCTGCATGCAACCGGCGGATTGACCGGATTGAGCTTCGGTTGACGGCGAGGAAGACTGTGAAAGGCACCTGCGAGGAAATACACACATACAGACGACTAAACTGCGGTAAGTTACAACTATCCTTACTGATTTTAGTTTCATAAGGTCCGAAATTTGAATTTTAAATTTTTACTATGAACTATAAAGTCGTGTCTGTAATAGACACGACTTTGTATTTAGTTGTGTACGCGACGACACGACTTTTATATTTTCGTGTTGCACCGAGGAGACTTTTCTACTGACCACTATACTTGACTCCTTGCAGATGGATAAAAAAAAGAGATGAGTCTATGGAGGAAATACCATCGGAAGAGGAGGAGGATCATGATTTTGTCTTGGCACCTCGACAACGAAATCAGAGGGGCAGGAAAAGGAAGGCTCCGATGGACCGACCAGTGAAGAGAACATATAATGCGCCACCGGCGCTAAAGACGTGTTGTCAACCGGGAGCGATGAAAAAGTGTGCGGCCCTCCTACAGCATCACCAAAGATGTGCCCAAGTGATCAAAGATGCTGGTTTCGCTGTCATTTTTGAAGGTGAGGACATAGTTGTATCTCGGAACCTCCTCGACCATTTGGTCAGGTACTGGGATGAGTCGGCGAAGGTCTTCAATATCAAGGGTAGGACGCTACATTTCACAGAGGAAGATGTTGCCCTTATCACCGGATTGCCCGCAAAGGGCGAAAGAGTTGAGGTCCTCCCCTCCTTGACACGCCGACCGGAAGGTCAATTCTTCAGAAACTACTTCGCCGCGAGGAGAGCGGAAATTCCACACATTGAGGAAATCATAGACAAGCTTAGCGCGGGCGAACTGAAGATGGAAGAGGAGGACATTGCGAGGATGATCATCTGCCTCCTCTTCTGCATGGTGTTGTTTCCACACAACACTAGAGCGGTTCATCCCTCTTTGTACCGTTACATTGACGACCTCCCAAGATTGAGGTCATACAATTGAGCTGGGGCTATACATAAGATGTTGGTTTCTGGTATAACCCATACCAGCAGACTAGTGGGTGCGAGATCGCAAGGAGAGTGCCTGGGCGGTGGATGCCTAAATGGCGCCGCATATGTCCTTCAGGTATGTAGCATTCATAGTCTTCGATCGGGAAAAAGTCTTATACAATACCACTATATATATAGTCGTGTCTTATGGAACACGACTATATTTATAGTCGTGTATAATTGAACACGACTATGTATATAGTCGTGTTGTTTACGACACGACCATAGTTCAATTCGTGTTCAACTTATAGTCGACTAAGGCAATCGCGCATTGTTATAATGTTTTCATCTGTTTACTATGCAGATTTGGTTTTTGGAGCACACGACAATCTTCCATCCTGTCATGGGCCCTACCAGCCCACAGGCGAAAAGATGGCCAGGAAGTGGGGCCCTCATTACAGAGGTGAAGAAAGGTGCATAGAAGAAGCACCGTATGGCCGACTATTGGACGGGAGTGTTCCACAATCTTCAAGTAGGGGAGGAACTCGTCGACATAATCAGCCCCATGGCCGGAGAGGCATCTCTCCTTGCTTCGTCAACCTCAGGGGCCCCTCCTCCAAGACGACAGAGGCCGGAGAGGCCGAAAATTAAGAGGACTCCCAATCAACCTGCCTCCACTTCCTCGAGGACGGCTGCCCAGTCCACTGCAACTGCAATGGGGCGATTGGAGGGTGCGCTTCAGGGCATACAGTCACTAATTGAGATAGCTCTGTCTTCCTATGAGGAGATGGAAAGGAGAGTCAGACCTCTGCGAGAGGTTCTCCACTCTATGAAGGCCTCTGCCACCTCAGCGTCAATGCTGTTAGAAAGTCAGATCTTTAAGCATCCTAAGGAGGAGATGACTGAAGAGCCGACGAATGAGCCAAAGAAGCGGCCCCAAATGGAGCCAAAGAAGTCATCGGTGCATCAGATGGAGCCGAAGAAGTGGCCCCAAATGGAGCCAGAGAAGTCATCGGTGCATCAGAAGGAGCCAAAGAAGCAGCCCCGTGACAAGGAGCATATGAAGAACACTCCGATTGGTATGCAGACAAAGGAGCTGGCAAGGAAGTCACATCTGGATTCGACGAAATGGGGTAAAGGTAAGTTGTAGACGATTATTTATTTTCTCGTGCCCCATGGTACACGACTATTATATTTGTCGTGTTTCAGGATACACGACTATGTGGTTTATCGTGTTTCATACAACACGACTATGTTTTTTATCGTGCTGCTACTACTGACACGAATAAGTAAAATGTCATTTTAGCTCCCATCAAACGCGTGGATGAGGAAGACAAAATTGAACGGGCTACAAAGAGATCTTTTGCTAAGTTGTTTTTGAAGAAGCTCCAACCAGAATTCAACGAAGATATGGAGCGTGCAGAAGTCGAGTCCCGTCCGACGTACAGACGGGACATATTCCCCCCTGGTGTAGTGGTAAGGAAGCGAATGAGGACTGTCTCCGCGAGGGAATTGCAGACGATTAGGGAAGATGACCATATACGGAGAATGGCGGAGGAGCAGGAAAGAAGGAATATGTCCCCTCAGCCGAAAGCCAACTCCGAACAAACCATATCCGATCGACAAGCGACCTCTATCATCGATGAGGTCATCTCTTCCCTACAGCAGTCGGATATCGAAACCGTCAAGGAGGAGGTGAAGGAGGATGTGAAGGACGGGGATGGCGAGGAAGAGGAGAAGAAGGCGGATGTTCTGGAGAAGGAGGGGGAGGAGGAGGAGGGGAAGGAGGAGGAGGTGTAGGCCGACGAAGAGGCGATGGAGGAGGAGAAGACGGAGGAGGTGAAGGAAGAGGAGGCTGAGGAGGAGGAGGCGAGGGAGGAGGAGGAGGTGGCGGAGGGCACTGGCTTAACCGCATCCCAGCCGGTTGACGTCGATGTCCTCCTAACCCCTCAAAAGTCTAAGTCTATAATAGCACTCCCCGACAACTATGTCGATTTGGAGTTATGCTTCGACATGGGGGTATTGTTAGAGCGGGATAGAGTGGCAATAGATGGATGGATCGACAATCCGAGGAAGGCTTATCCCATCCCCACGCTATGTGATGACGACTATGTTTCCCTCCTACAAACAACAGAAATAAAAACCAATGTAAGTAAACCTATGCTCCTCATATGTTTTTGTTGACGTAAAGTCGGTATTCGAAGACACGACTTTGCGCCTAGTCTTGTCTTCGCAACACACGACTATACGCATAGTCGTATCTATCGACGACACGACTATCATGAAAATCGTATATATAGAATAATCGACTTTTAATTGGAAGTTGTATATTGCCTTACTTCGAGTGTAATGACTCCTGTGGATGTTTTTCCATAGGTTATAGATGCGTTTTTAAGTCTGTTGAGCCAGCGCAATGACAGAAACCGGATGAAATATCCGTGGGCATTTTTTGGTTGCCACGCATTCAAAGAGATATTCGACAACGTAAGTGTTCCCTGCATAAGGAGTGATAAGTAATTAAGTATGATATTACGAGCATCGTTGACTAACTCTCTTGCGGTTTCGCAGGAGCACCAGGAAGGAGGAAATAATGCCAAATTGGTTAAAAAACTCGGGAGGATGCTCGACGGCTTGAACAGGAACATGTTCTACGCATTTTTCCCAATCCGCACCGGCTCCCACTTCTGCCTCGTGTATGTCCATTTCCCGCACTGTGTATGGCGCTTCTACAACCCGCTGTCTGGAAGATCCCAATTATATCCGCATCACAGAAAAGCTGCTGACAAATTCACGCAGTTCATGAACGTTGTGATGGCAGGCAAGCTGGGGTGGTTTGGTTTGCTAGACTGGAAGATGACTCAGATAGCCAAAGCGCTGTGGCAACAGAATTCGAAAGACTGTGGCATCTTCATCATGATGTACGTCGCGCATTTGGCGTCCAATGTCAACCCACCAGAGTTTGATCAGTCCACAATTACACGACTGTGGCGACCAGTCATCGCTTCAACCTTGATTCGGGGGGTTATTAACAGCGAGTTTGACGACGATTCCGGACAAGGCACAAAAGATGCCGTCACAGTTGCGGGTTTTATGCGGCTTCCGGATAAAGAATAAATTGGATTTCATTTTATTCACATTATTTTAATGTACAAATTGCATTTGCTGTAAATACCGTACTCTTTCAAATAATTCGAATTCATTTTTGACACCTTGTTGTACAGTTCTCTTTCAAATAATTCCAATTCTTTTTTTGACTCATACCAGATGTAGACAAAATATCGCAAGCATGACTTTGAATACGGTCTTCATACAACAGGACTACGTATATAATCGTCTCTGATGCAAAACGACTACGTATATAATCGTCTCTGATACAACACGACTACGTATATAATCGTATCTGATGGAACACGACTTTATATATAGTCGTGTTTCACAATACACGACAGTATAGATAGTCGTGTCGAAAGATAGTCGTGTCGAAAGATTGTTTTTCATTTCTTCCTTTCTTTATCTTTACAGGCGTACATTTCGGTAGAAGTTAATATGCGTTATACAAGAATTTGACTACATCCTAAGTGAAGAATGGTGGGGGCTGAGGTAAGCCGGAGCGGCATACATGCGATGTCTCGTTCGTAGTCAGTTTGCCTTGTTGCGGAAGTGTTTGTTTCCTGCGTGTCCGATTTTCTTTCGGAACCGGGCTGTTGGTGCACTTTGTACGGTTGTGACCAACTTCACGACAATTCCCACATTTCGAACGTGGCCTTGCAGGTGGCTCGGGCTGTGACTCAATTCTCTTTGTCTTTCTCCTGCCCTTCTTTGGAGCTTCAAGCCTGGGCGGTTCGCATTTAAATAAAACCCCGTAATTTCCCCACTGACTTCTGTCTAAAGTAGGGAAGACTACTTCTTCGTACGTGATGCGGTACGTACTTGCGCAGTACCACTTCTCACATTATTCTACCGCTTCCAGACTCCTCTCATCAATACATGCCATGGCGTGCTTGCATGGAAGTCCCATGCTCTAGAAGAAGCCACATGTGCAGGTTCTATTCGTAAGGTCAACAACATCCTGATGCGACAACATGAACAACATCAGTGTCTTCCAAGAATACTCGTGTCGTCGAAGACACGACTGTATGACTAGTCGTGCATGAGACGACATGACTGTATGAGTAGTCGTGTATTCGTCGACACGACTTTGTTATAGTCGTATCTTATAGAAAACGAATGTATGCTTACCACATAGTATAAAGATGTCACTTCAAACTGCCGTAATGATAGCGGTTGAACTCGAACTGTTCCAGCACTCTGATTCCTCATCTGATTGATATGATTCTGTGCATATTTTGTTAACGGAGTCGGTAGCCCGTCTGCTTCTATTCGGCGTCTCTGAAAATGGACGCTTGTGGTCGCCCGCGTTTGCTCGATCAACCGAGTTATTGGCCAAAACCTTGCCTTTATAAGCATATTATTTACACTTTCTGACGCGTTCGACGTGAGAGTGCCGTACCTTTTACCCGGATATTCTACGTTCGCCCAATGTGTTTTCGGAATATTGTCAACATATTTCCAGGCCGCCTCATTGTGTTCCTTCATCTTCTCCATCGTTGCATCGAATTCTGGTCTCCTGAAGCATTTTGCAGCTCGGAATAGATGTTCCTTCAGGTACTTATCCTTCCAAGTGTTAAGCATATTTGCGGCCATATGCCTTAGGCAAAACCCATGGTGAGCCTCGGGAAAGACATCGGCGACCGCTCTCAGAAGGCCCTTCTGTCTATCAGAGACAATAGTGTCCAGGGAGGCCGGGGGGTCCGTAAAGAGAAAATATTTTAGTAAGGTGAGGAACCACATCCTGTACAAGTGAGAGACAAGCATATTAAACACAGAATGCTTCAGGTTGTTATAAGGACGTGTAAAAACAAAACACGACTGTATGAGTAGTCGTGTTTTCGAAGACACGAATGTGTGCCCAGTCTTGATTGCCAGATCAGTTAGAACCATCTTGAACTGCTTGACGCTTTCGAATCTAGCCCCTAAGGTAAGTTGTGCCTCGTAGTCTTCTGCTTGCAAACTTCCGGTCAACATCGTCTCCTCTTCACAATGTTTTGAAGGACCGGCCTGTGCAGAATAGGTACCCCAATCCCAACCACCATCACCCTCAATATTGAGATAGTCATCGTCCTCCGACGCGACAGATTTCCCTTTACATGTGTCTCCTGCCGTGGGACCTCTAGAAGTCGATGTTCCCGTGTGATCTGGCTGGCTGAAATGTGGTACTGTAAGAGACTCATCCCACTCATCTGCAGACCATGGTAATTCATCTTCATCCAACAATTCTTCTTCATCTGAACTGGAATCTTCATCTTCATCTTCTTCTTCATCTTCACCTTCTTCTCCATCTCCGAAACTGCGGGAAAAAAGATGTATCAATGGACTTGAGAAAACGATAGCACGTACTATGAGGTATTGTCTTATGCAACACGAATTGATTTATAGTCGTGTACTATGCAACACGACTAGGTATATAGTCGTGTTCAATACGGCACGATAAAATTTTTAGTCGTGTACTATTATAGTCGACTATAATAGCACACGACTTCCCTGTATCCACGCCTTAGAAGTCTCACCTCGCATAGTCTCCATCTCTTCCTCCTTCGACTGCTGATGCGGGTGTCTTATTGCCCGGGCTGGACGGCCTCTCTGGCGGTGTCTTACTGGCCGGCCTCACTTCTGCCTCTGGTAGCCTCTCCTCCTCCTTATTTGCATTGGCATTTATTTCCTTATTGAGAGTCGAAGTCTCCATGTTATTGCCCGTAGAAGTCCACTCCACGTACAGGCGGAGTAGTCTATTTGTGCCTTGCTTACTCTTGTGAAGTATAAATATTGACTCCACGTCTTTATCGTCTTCAAGGAGAAATGTGTATTCAGAGTCAACACGATATGACAAAGTTAATGTACCAGATGTAGACTTAAGCGGTAATCTTTCTTCCACTAGCTGCAACAGTTCCAGGTACTTTACTTGTGTATCTATAGGCAGGAGCTTCCATTTCCCGCCCACGTACTTATCAGAATTTGTCAAAACTCCATCGTAGTGTAAACAAAGAACTATCTTCTCCATCCGTACCTGCCATTAAAATACCGAAATAAGTTAAAAATCCGTGAGACACGATATATTGAAAACCGTATATGAGTGAAAAGCAACGTCTATGAGTCGTGTTTCATCAAACACGACTATTGTTACAGCTTGCTAAGTTCTCAACTTTCTTCTCTGGAACCAACTTTCATGATAGAAATCGTCGTATTTTAACTTCACCATCACAGTTTTTTCGATGTACCTTGCCTCCGTTGAAGTTGTTTTCCAATACCCGATCTTTCCCGCTTGTTGTCGCGAAGATGACCTTTCCGGAGTTCGACGGCGCCAGCGCCGGCGATGATATGGGCGGAGAGGCCGGACGGAACGCCTTCTTCTCCGACTAACGGCAGCTTCTCCGGGTAGTCGCTCCCTTTCCGAGTAATATGGAAAACCAAAGAGTGGGTGGCTTATACCTAAACTTAAGGGCATTTTGGGTACTTTCTGGGTCATATGGAAGGAAGAAAGTGATTCCGGGTAATATGAGAAACCCGTGTTTGGCGCCAGGTCAGACATAAAAAGCTCATGAGGGAGGTGTTGTGCTCTTCTGTTTGACTGTTCATATTGGCAATCGAGTATGTATGTGTTTCTTTGGCTTGTTGAATTTGTTGTTGGATAATTTGAGTGGTTTTGGGTGCTTGCTTGCGTTGACTAGTTCTTGCTGCATTCTCTTTCTGTCTTTTTTTTTAATGGCTTTGTACATGTGTGCAATGTTGTCATGCTTTGACTGAACAGGGGGATATGGAAAATTTTGTCTTGTGTTGTATTTTTCTGGATTTGCTGATTGATGTTAGGCTTGTGGGAAGGGTCTCCCTTGCGGTGATGGTCGAAGGTGAAATCGTTTTTGCCCCTGATTGGATTTATTGATTGAATTGTGGAATTGTATGCCTACATTGAACATTTGTGCAATGGTGATGTTTATTGATTGCCCAATATTTAATGTTACAATTGCTTTTATATTATAAACAATATAAATGTGGAGAATTCTTTGAGTATTCTTACATTTGTGTAATGTTGTCATGGTTTGACTGAATAGCGAATATGGAAAATTTTGTCTTGTGTTATATTGTTCTGTATTTCCTGATTGATGTTATGCTTGTGGTAAGGGTATCCCTTGCGGCGATGGTCGAAGGAGAAATCTTTTATGCCCCTGATTGGATTTGTTGATTGAATTGTGGAATTGCATGCCTACATTGGACATTTGTGCAATGGTGACGTTTATTGATGACCCAATATTCAATGTTACAATTGATTAATAAAAACAATATAAGTCTGGGGAATTCTTTGAGTATCTGTATTGTTATTGATTTAATTCTAGAATGGATTGCTTGTTGTGATGGATTGTAAAGTTTCATGCCTACATTGAGCATTTATGCAATGATGATGTTTATTGATTGCTCAATATTTGATGTATCAATCGATTAATAAGAAAGATATGAATGTGAAGAATTCTTTGAGTATCTGTATTGTTTAAT
The DNA here is from genome assembly GCA_039654745.1 of Houttuynia cordata. Classification (NCBI taxonomy): domain Eukaryota; kingdom Viridiplantae; phylum Streptophyta; class Magnoliopsida; order Piperales; family Saururaceae; genus Houttuynia; species Houttuynia cordata. The sequence goes on from CM077511.1 coordinate 9,101,815, forward strand.
TTCTTTCAATTTAGGATGGAATGATTGTTCTGATGGCTGAAGTAGAGGGTGAGGAGGGGAATACGGGGATTGACTTACTATGTAATTGACATTTATTGTTTGCTGAATATCTCGCAGGAATTGAGATGCGGCTGTGATTAACTGATATCAGTCTGAATCTTATTATAATAGATTATATAATGGTAGAGGGAGGAGATCTTGATTCGAAAACTATGCAAAGGTGTAGTTCCAACTCTAAGAGTATTGTGAAGCAAACGATGCTCGAGCATGAGTCAATCTTCCGTGCGTGATCAGGTGAAATCCCATCACCTATGCTTCCATAGTCTGTATTATAAATGATATGATTACTGGTCTGACCTTATACTCAAAATTTCTCTAAGTTCATCAGCTTCATCGCTTGTACAACGTACAACAGAGGCTTATGAATGATGTGACTTGCCGAGATTCTGGTGGATTGTCGAAGAGCCCATATCCACCTCTAGACTCATCTCAGAGGGCTACAAATGTCCTCCCTATGTTTTGCTCATCAACGGTAATTGATCTGTGCAGTGTACTAATACCAACACAATGTTATCTGCAGGGGAGCTCCATATTAGCAGAAAATAATCATCTTGGGGAAGACAGAAAAGATGCTAACTTTAAGCTTAATAGACATCTAGCTTGCGACGGGCGGCGCGATCTGGCTCGCAGCGGGACGTGGCGGTGGGGGTCGAGGGAGGCGGCGTGGCAACCAAATGACGGCGAGAGTCATCGGAGACGGACCGTGGTTGGCTGGCCGGCTGGCAAGCTGACTGATCTGATCTGGCTCGCGACGAGAGGTGGCGGAGGGCAGAGAGGTGGCTAGGCCAGGGCGAGGCGAGTTCTATATCAATTCCCTTATCGTTTGAACAACCAAGAAATCTGCTCTGAGAAACTGGACTTCAACGTGAAATTTAAATGGTTTCAGGCGGAAGATGTCGCTTTCTGCTAACTTCTACGAGGACACGCTTTCTGCTAATTACAGTTATTTGAAAGCATGATTTTCATTTTTTTTGTTGTATACATTGAAGGTGGAGCCAATTGGAAACTTATTTGCTGCCCTATTTCTTGCAAGCATTGGAATGCTTAAATGTCCACTTCTTGTGGAGTCATGTAGACATACTGCTGACTTCGGTCATTCTTGTTATCGGCTGTGGTCACCATTGTTGTCAAGGCCTTTGGATATGGGCATCGGGACATCATTTGTTGCAAGTGTCAATGACCAAATCTGTACTGCATCCAATACCAGCTGTAAATAGCTCTTTTCAGCTCCTTTTTGTCTTTTTTTTTTTAATAAAGTTTGTCTTATCTTTTCCTTTTTTTCTTTTCTGATGTGAATTCAAGTTGGGCATCTCTCTTTCTCAAATTGGAGAGTTTGCATATGTTCTCTTGAGCCGGGCCTCCCATCTTCATCTTATCGAGGTCCTCCCTCTATGTCTTATACACATCTGTGACTTTTTACACAACTTTTTTGGGTCCAAATTTAAAGTTTTGTTGTAGAAGACGAACCTGCACGGCCCTGTGTCTTCAGTCGGGGAAAGAGAGTCAGAGAGGGGAAGGCACTGGCCGAGATGATATATATGAGCAGTCCAATTCTTGAAATGCAGAAAACAGAAAAATCTGAGAGGTGGTCTTGCTGGTGAAGCAAAGGAGAGGGAGGAGAAGCGTTGGTGGTGGAATTTGAACCACAGGAGCTTCGACTGTCGTCGAACCAGATAGCGTGGCTTGACGACCCACCACGAGAACGATAAGATGGAGCCCAAAATGGGACGTTGATGGTTCAATTTGGATGCAATTCATTCATAAACAAATATTTATACATAGTCAAATAATGTTATATAAAAACATGATAAATAAACTAAAAATGATTGCCAAAGGAAAATGCTTTTTTTACGTGTGAAAAGCTACTTCATCATTTCAAAACCAGTGATTGGCTTTCTGGTTTTGAAATGATGAAGTAGTTTTTTCACGTCACATGATCCGTTGCCAAATTACCCTTAGCCAGCCCACCTCTTAAAGGGCTATTCGCGGACGGCCGTATCCGCGGGGCCGTCTGCGTTTGAAGTGTCCATGCCCGAGCCGTTTAATATTGTCCGCAAATATTGGACACGGACACGGTTTAGGGTTGTTTGGCCTCCCATTTGTGAGTCTATGAGATGAATATTTGTGGGCAATTCATTCATAAACAAATATTTATACATAGTCAAATAGTGTTATAAAAAAAACATGATCAATAAGCTAAAAAAAGTTGCCAAAGGAAAATGATTTTTTTACGTGTGAAAAGCTACTTCATCATTTCAAAACCAGTGATGGCTTTCTGGTTTTGAAATGAGCCAGCCCACCTCTTACATAGTTGGTGGTGGTCCACCATCTGCGTATTTTCAGATGGTGGGTCTGTGTACGCCGGGGGTGGTGGGGGGGGGGGGTGATGAGCTCCTTTATGAGAAGTTATCTGCTGCGCGCCGCACTTGGTGATGAGCACGTCTCCCCTGCATGATCACCAACATGCAGGGGAGACGTGCTCCTCACCCGTTGGTGATGAGCACACTGTTCCCCTGCGCGGCGCGTAGCCAATAATTTTCCAACTCCTTATCCGCTTAAGGCATTATGAAAATTGTGCTCAACACCGATGCCCGTGGGTCACGTATGGCCGCGTGTTTAATGTGGGCCCATTAATAATTACTGCACGTGTCTAGCAAGCATTGGTTTTGAGCACGACTTTCTAGTAAGCTTTGCATACCAGTACCTAGTTTACCTATTCAAAATAGAGGACTTGATTGATGAAGTTACTCGATCAGAGGAGTTTTTCTTCTTGCGGTAATCACTTCTAAAGCTCTGAATCATGAATCATACATAAAACAATTCCCATATGACCAGCTAAAGTATTCTGAGAAGGATAAACAATGTTTGAAAATCAAAGCAAGATAATTCCAATTCCTTTTGGGCAAAAATAAGGAACAAAAATTCAACGAAAGAATTACAACAGCTATCTGGTGATTATGAAATACGATTCAAGGACGTCAATGCATGATTCATCAATCCAAGGTAATGCGCCGTATTTTACAAACAAGATGAGCAGTTGGAAGATCTAGCAGATTTCCACCATCCGATTTGACAAGATCATGAAGCTGGTCTCTTGCTGTTGATAGACAAGTGTGGAATGTGGCTAAGGCAAGGGGGATCGGCGTGGACAGGGCAGAGAGCACATTACTTAGATATTCAATGTCAGCAGATAACTGCTGTGCACCTCTATCTGTAATGTATTGAATGCCTCGTAATTGTTCCAGGTAAAGAGCTGTGGCACCCTCGGCAACCTTAAGTCATGAATAAAAGGAGGAGGTCACTGTTAGGTTCGGAACTAAAATGAGTTGGAAGTAAATGTGTAGGTAAGACAAGTGCTTGCACCTTAAACATCCATTCCGTAGCAAAAAATTGGGCTTCATCACTGTTTGAGTCATTGCTGGATATGCCTTCTGCAAGAGGCTCTAACTGCTGCGGGAGCGTGAGAAGATATTCACCAATACTCGTCACATATAACTGAGGATAGGCACTAAAGCTAGGTAGAGGAAATGCACTAGATTCCTCCACTGCAAACCAAATTGGGAGTTGAGACACATCATTAAGCCGATGACGCACTTTTGATATGGGAACATCGTACACAAGCTCATTCACCGAGTCTGCAAACGCGGCCACTCTCTGAGAAGCATGCGGAAGTGCATGGAATCGTGGATCCTTTGACTGTAAACAAGAAACAACTAAATGTAAACCTCTGCACAACCTACACCACCAAACAACTGATAACATAGAATTACCTGCTCCAAAAGATTAAACAACTTTCTAGCCTTCTCAGGCATATCAGTAAGGCACAGTGCTGCCACATCCAGTGCCGCCCTTCCGGCTGTAGATGGTTCTACACTGCCATAATCCACTGCCGCATGTGCCTGATCCAAACTTGAACCAAACATTGAAAGAGACAAGCTTGTGCTGAATCTAGCAAGAGTGGCCCTTACATCAATCTCAGATGTAAGAATAGAACGCTCCATATTCCCATATCTGGAGAACAATAGATTATGTCACTTACATTTTTTACATATTTATCAGATATATGCTTCAATAACTTTAATATACATATTTTGAACAAAACCTCTGTTTATATGTTTCGTAGGGAGAGTATATAGCCTTCAATGTTGTTAGTAACATCTGTATGTCCGACTCAGAAAACAAGTGCTGAATATTCCTGGCAAAAGTGTTTCTCATGTTGTGCAGTTCAATCAGTGCCTCGAGATGTTTAGTCTGAAGCTTAATACCCTTTTGCATATCTCCAGACAAGATATCCAGAATACCTGAAATTTAAAAAATTTTCTAACCTCCTTGATATATAGAAAAAGAAATGAGGATACGTTAAAAGAAAGTCACTGACAAAGTGAAAATGAATCTAAATTTCAAGGAAGCATCCATATATAGATAGTGCAGTTTCATGCTTTTTTCTGAAGTCTGAAGGCAGAATCACCAAAATGAGCAATTAACAAGATATGCACAGTATAAAAATATCACAAAAAATCCAGAGTCCTGTGAACCAAACAGACCCTTAGGTCATTCCTTTCCTGAAGAACCCATGAAAATCCTGAGTCCCTTATACTTGGATATTTCTTCATACTCATCTTATTTTCAGTCTCTTTCAACTTCCAGTTCAAATCAAATCCATATTCATCCAACAAATCCTCAGTGCCAAACCAGGATGCAAATTCTTGGCTGAAAATGGAGAATTTGCATCCTGGTTTGGCATTGAGGATTTGTTGGAAGATTCTCCAATGAATATGGATTTGAAATGGAGGAGAGTTTGTTTATGAACTTCAAGGCAGGACAGGAAGGGTTGAAGGAACTGAAAATAAGACGAGTACGAAGAAAGGCAGCCGAGCTCCGGCTCCACGGCGCCGGAGGGAGGAAGATCTGATGCCGGAGAGGGAGAGGATCTGAGGGACACGGTCCAAAAGGACAACCAGTGCATTCTCCTTCTCCCACCCATGGCAGCCCTCCCTTCCTCCGACCTGTCGCCTCCGCTGTCGCTCGAACGCCGATCGTCACCTTCGCTCCGCCACTCTCCCGAGCCCTGTACTCAGAATTTCTAAACGATGCCTCTGTGACTTATCATTTATAAATCTACACTTTCAAGCGGAAGATGTCGCTTTCTGCAAAGAGAGCGTCTAGCATGACCGAATTTGGGGACCAGATTGCAGGACCCCAGGCCACATAGGCCTGGGGATCTGCAATTGTGCATCGATGCACAATTGAATCTGGTCCCCAAATTTGGTCAGCAAAACATTTTCCTTCTGCTAACTCCTACAAGAGTGCACATTGATTGTCCTTATGTCACTTTCTGCTAATTACAGTTATTTGAAAGCATGATTTTCATTTTGTTTGTTGTATACATTGAAGGTGGAGCCAATTGGAAACTTATTTGCTGCCCTATTTCTTGCAAGCATTGGAATGCTTATAAATGTCCACTTCTTGTGGAGTCATGTAGACATACTGCTGGCTTCGGTCATTCTTGTTATAGTTGTGAAGACGGCTGTGGTCACCACTGTTGTTGTCAAGGCCTTGGATATGGCATCAGGACATCATTTCTTGTAAGTGTCAATGACCAAATCTGTACTACATCCAATAACAGCTGTAAATAGCTCTTTTCACTTCTCAGCTCCTTTTTGTTTTTTTCTTTTATAAAGTTTGTCTTATCTTTTCCTTTTTTTCTTTTCTGATGTGAATTCAAGGTGGGCATCTCTCTTGCTCAAATTGGAGAGTTTGCATTTGCTCTCTTGAGCCGGGCCTCCCATCTTCATCTTATCGAGGTCCTCCCTCTATGTCTCATGGACTTCTGTGACTTTTTACACAACTTTTTTGGGTCCAAATCTAAAGTTTTTTAGTATTATTTGTTCCATTATTTAGATCTCCTATCGTACGTATGTACGTAGTTTGTGCAAGCATACATGTTGACTAGCAGATTAGCGAATTATCCTTGATTTATTGCTGGTGCTTTTCTTAATGCAGGGGAAAATGTATCTTCTCCTTTTGGGAACCACAGCCCTTAGTTTGGTATGTAGTCCTGCCTGCCTATTGTGTCTGGTAGGCAATTTCAACAGCCCTAAATGGGACCACAGGCACAAAATCAACCGTAGTGTTGCCTTGAGCATAAATGTTTGTAGAAACAATGGCAACCACCATCATTTATATGTGAAGGAGACATGATATAGCCAGTTGCAAAAATGAACATCAAATGGGGATAAATTCATTTCTCATGTGCCATGGTTCAGACCAAAAAGTGCTATAATGAACAAAAAAACATTAATTTCTTCAAAAAACTTATACAACTCAGCCATTTAGTGGATGTTGTTTGGCTTAACAAAGCCACTACCTGTCAGAGTTTCCAGTTTCAGTTTTCTTTTATGGAGCTGCACTTGGCCAATCTCTTTGCAAGGCAGTGACAGCCAATTTGATCATTCAAAGTCATGGTCTTTTCCGTAGTTTCCATTCGTAAGCCAGGCTCCAAGCACATCAGTAAAGGTGATCATAGGGAAGGTTTGCTAATTTTGAGATAGTGAACTTATAAGTATAGTATTGTAACACAAATTTGAAACTTTCATGTTGTTTAAGCTTGCTGACTTATGTGGTAATGGGTCCCACAATTATTTTGCACACATTGGCCTATGTGGCTGGCTTCCACTTGTTTCTCACTGATGCAGCCCGGGTCTGATTTTACTAACTCCTCTCAACTGCAAATAGAAACTTGAGTTACAGAGAATAGCAAACCAATCTTTAGGAATTTTCTATTATCTGGAAAGAAGAAATTACACAGATAAGTGACCGGAATCCACCAGCCGTGCCTGAGTCCACAGGCCAGAGCCAAGCTCTCAAAACCTCATTGGTTCTAAAATACCAGATGTGCCAAAAGTCCTCCACCCTAATATCATCTGGGGATTTATACTACCCCTGCAAATAACTCTCATTAAGAACTAAAACAAGCCATTTAAGTAAGATAAACAGTAAAGGGAAAAGGCAAAGTTGCCCTCGTACTACACCCCCAACCAGTGTTTGTGAAAATGCCAACTCCCAGCTAGCTTACCGGATGGACTGCATCATCTTCCTCACCATTTTCAGAAGCTCGACCTCGAGCTGTGGTTAATGCCTCATGATCCATAGGGGGAAAGTATTCAAACAAATCAGCTACATTGAATGTCTTGGATATTTTCATGTTAGGAGGGAGGTCGATGACATATGCATTGTCATTCACACGCCTGAGAACCTTATACGGTCCAATCTTCTTGTTCATGAGTTTGTTATACTTACCTGCAGGAAGTCTATCTTTCCTGAGGTGAACCATCACCATGTCTCCTTCAGCAAACAGGTGTTCACGCCGGTGCTTGTTGGCATGGCGAGCATAAGATTCATTGGCGTACTGGAGCTTGGTCTTAACTTCCTGATGGATGGTCGCCAATTTGTCAACAGTGTGGTTGGCAGCCACATTTCCTCCCTGGACTGTTTTAGGAATCAAGAAATCAAATGTATGGTTAGGAATGTACCCGTACACCACCTCGAAGGGTGCCTTTCCAGTCGATTTGTTCACAGTAGCATTGCAAGCAAACTCGGCTTGGGGTAGTTTCAGATCCCATTGAGAGACTTTATCACTGACTACCCCCACGGTTCGGTTAGTGACTTCAGTTTGGCCATCGGTCTGTGGATGGCACGACATGTTGAACTGAAGTTTGGTGTTCATCCTTTTCCAGAGGGTGCGCCAGAAGTGTCCCAAGAAGCGGCTATTGCGATCCGATGTAATAGACTTTGGAATGCCATGGTGCTTGACAATTTCCCTGAAGAAAAGAATAGGCACGTTAGAAGCATTAGTGGTTTTTTTGTAGGCTACAAAGTGGACCATCTTGGAGAATCGATCCACAATGACAAAGATGGAGTCCGCCCCTCGCTGAGTACGCGGAAGTCCCACGATGAAATCCATGGTAATGTCTTGCCACGGTCCCTCAAGAATTGGTAATGGCAAATACAAGCCTATGCTCTGACAGTGTGCCTTGGACTGTTGACATATCATGCAATGGCGAACGAGTTTCTCTACATTTCCCTTGAGCTTTGGCCAATAGAACCGACCCACTACAAGCTGATAAGTCTTATCCCATCCAGGATGACCAGCCAAACCCCCACTGTGAGCATCCTGCAGAATTTCCAACCTGAGAGAGAATCATGGAATGCACAGACGACTGCCTCGAAATAGATATCCTTGAGTCAGATTGAATTTAGAACTACGACCTTGGTTAGTTGCCTCCCAAGCTTGGCTAAAGTCAGCATCCTCCTTGTATAATTCTTTTATGTAATCATGACCCAAAACTCCAATTTGTAGCGAATTCAATAGCAATACCTTTCGGCTGAGAGCATCAGCCACACGGTTCAATTTGCCTGACTTGTGTTTGATCACGAAGTTGAACTCTTGGACTTCCTCAACCCATCTGGCATGCATACGGTTGATTTGGATCTGACTTTGCAAAAACTTAAGGGCCTGATGGTCAGTATGTAGTATGAACTCACGGTGCAAGAGGTAGTGGCGCCAATGCCGTAGTGCCTGAACCAAAGCAAAAAACTCGAGAGTGTAGACCGGCCACTTTCGATGTGCTTCATTGAGTTTAGCACTAAAAAAGGCCACGGGCTTCCCTTCGTGAGATAACACTGCACCCACGCCAACACAGGAAGCGTCACATTCAACTTCGAAGATTTTAGAGAAGTCTGGCAAAGCTAGGACAGGGGCTGAACAAAGTTTTAGCTTTAGTAGTTCAAAACTTTCATTTTCTTTGGTAGTCCACTGGAATCGGTCTTTCTTGAAACATTTCGTCAGCGGGGCAGCAATAGAGCTGAAATTTCTGACAAATCTCCTGTAGAAGGTGGCCAAACCATGAAAACTCTTCACCTCGCCTGCCGTTGTTGGAGTTGGCCATTCTCGAATGGCCTTGATTTTAGTGTCATCCACACCAATGCCTTCAGATCCCACAATATAACCCAAAAAGTGCAGTTTAGGGGTGCAAAAGAACACTTCTTTAGATTTACAAATAGAGAGTTATGCTGCAAAATCTGAAATACTTCCCGGATATGTTGGACATGTGCTTGGCTGGTCCGGTTGAAGACAAGAATGTCATCGAAGTAGACTGCGACACACTTGCCAATCAGTGGTTTGAACACTTGGGTCATCAACCGCATGAAGGTGCTTGGTGTGTTAGATAGTCCAAACGGCATGACTAGCCATTCATAGAGGCCATCCTTTGTTTTGAAAGCAGTCTTCCACTCGTCTCCGGGCAATATGCGGATCTGATGGTACCTGCTTCGGAGGTCTAGCTTTGAGAAGAGTCGAGCCCCTGACAAAGTGTCCAACATATCATCTAATCGTGGAATTGGAAATCTATACTTCATCGTGATCTTGTTGATGGTGCGGCTGTCTACGCACATTCTCCATGTTCCATCCTTCTTCGGCACTAGAAGCGCGGGCACCGCGCAAGAGCTGAGGCTTTCCCTAATGAATCCCTTTTTCAGAAGTTCATCCACCTATGTTTGGAGTTCATGGTGCTCATGGGGTGGCATTCTGCAGTGAGGCAAATTTGGCAAGTTGGCCCCATGTATGAGATCAATACGGTGCTGAATTGATCTCAATGGTGGAAGCTGGTTCAGTAATTCTTGAGCAAGAACACTTTGGAATTCAGTCAGCAAGCTTTTAATGGCAGGTGGTAGATCATTGGAACATGGACTCTGACCTTTGGCTATGAGGAGAATAATTCCTTCCCCCCGTTCATGGACTGTTGGCGCCAATGTCAACAGTCCAAGGCACACTGTCAGAGCACAGGCTTGTATCTGGGCAACAAAACCAAGTAGCAGATGCACTTAGCCGCAAAGTGGCCCTTCTCACCTCCTTACAAGTCGAGGTAATTGGTTTTGATTGCATTAAGAGAATGTATGCTATTGATGTAGACTTCAAAGAAATTTTGGCTGCCTACTCTACCACAACTCTAGATTTGAAGATTATCTTCTTGAAGATGGGTACTTATATAAAGCCCGTTTCTCTGGCATTGCCCGCTTGACCAGGGCCCTATAGTTGCTTGGTACCGGCATTATCTTTTTTCCCTAATGGACAAAATTGTAGGTGTTGGCCCTGCCCTGGTGAGTGGCATCGACATTGAACTGCCATGGCCTCCTTAGCAGAAGTTGACAAGCCGTCATATCAGCGACATCACACAACAATTCTGCCTTGTATGTTTATCCGATAGAGAAGGGCACCCGACAACGCTCAGTCACTCGAGCACCACCAACCTCTGTGATCCACCCAATGGAATAAGTGGTTGGATGTTTCTCCACCTGCAGCTCAAGTTGGTCTACCAAGCTTCTAGCCACTATGTTCTCACTACAGCCACTATCCACAATAACACTGCATGTTTTGTCTCGCACAGTACCTTTGGTGTGGAAGATGTTGTTTCGCTGGGAAAAGTTGTCCACTCGTGGTGTCAACATCAGTTTACGCACCACCATTGTAAGATCCCTCATCTTAAACCAGTTGATTTTAATATTAATTATTAGTTATTGTGCGGTTTAAGCGTTTTATGATTAAATTCGGTGGTTTTCGAAACTAAATGGGGTTTACAAAGGTTTTCAATCAAAACCAACTTCACATTCAAGATTTTTAAGTGATTTTGGGTCAAACTTGTATTTTTGGGATTTTTTTATTTTTCACCAATTTTCTGAAAATTAGGGTTTGACGGGACCCTCGGCGGGCCCCACCAACGAAATTAGTTTTTTGTGACCAAAATACCCCAGACATCAAAGGAAGACACTATAAAAATTTTCAGAGTTTTCTGGATTTGATTTTGGGTTAAGATTGCCAAATTTCCTAATTTTAGCCAAAACCCTATTTCTACCCCATATTTTACTTAGGTCTACCCCAGCTTTTTTTATAAAAGGAAAGGAGCTGTGCCATTTCCATTTTGGGAATAGGCTTGGCCAGGAGATTAGGAGCCTCTTCCCCATTAGGCTTGAAGAGGAAAATATTAGAGGTGTTGGAGGTGATTGAAGGTTCTTTCTCAACAAGTCGAGGTAATGGGTTCTTCAATCTTAGCTTTGAGTAGTAAAAAATCTCATTTTTAAGGATTTTGTTTGAATGGGTTGTATATGCTTAGTCTTTAATGGTAAGTTTAATATATGTTAATCTCTTGCTTCTATTTCTTAGGGTTTTATCTTAAAATGATCTATATTAGTGTTCTGGAAGGTTTGATGAGTTTTTAATAAGGTTTGACACCTTGGATGAATGCTTGAAAGTGTGTTAATGGAGTCTCGGTTTTTTAATATTTTGAAAATAGAAAAGGCGACCGGCGATCGATCGGGGTTACTAGCTGATCGATCGTCTTGCGATCGATCGGATGTATAACACATTGAACGGCCGATCGATCGGCCAGCAATTGATCGTGCTTTCTGGCAGATCGATCGGCTATGCGGTATTTGGTTATTTTGGGAGATTTTGTGCTCATTTCAATATTTTTACTCTGAAAGGACATGTTTTCGATTTCAGTCCTATGTGGACAAGCATAATCCCCGGGTTGAGTCTGATTATATTGAGATATATGGGGGACGAGTTGCGTACTTGCCTTGCGGATGAGATTACATAGATTGTCATCTGGACTTGAGTATTCCAGGGTGGTACGCTTCGTGCACCAGCTACCACGTGTTGTAGGGTTCTCTGTGTGAGAATTCGGGCTCTCTCCCACCGCAGGAGATGACCCAGGGCGAACACATCTGCTCTCTGTTTGAGAATCGGACATCCTTAGCCAAGATCGTCCAGGGCGAGCATCTATTAGGATTGACAAATTCCCTTACATTTCCTGTGTGGAAATCGGACCATGATACGCCTCATGGCCTTGACTGTGTCCCACCTCCGAAGTGCCCAACGCTCATAAACGCGGGCTGATAACGGGACTCTTGCAAAAATACTCCACTCCTCCCTATTTCCCTTCTATGGTTTCTTCGGTTTCAGCATCTTTCCAGCCATGGCGAATTTACACCGAGGCTCCTCCTACGGCGCTGGACCATTGAGATCGAGGTATTTTGTCAGCCGAATGCGAATACAATTTTATAATTCTCGATTTGAAGCTTTAATTGTCCATTTTTATTGTTGATTTTAGTAATTTTATTCTGGGGCGAGGTCCGGTGTTGGTAGCGATGAAATCCAATTGCTGATTGATCTGATCCACACCGATTTGGACGAGTAGATCACTGGCCTCCACCGAAAGATCACCCAGCTGAAAGGCGTATGCTTTCTCTCTCCCTCCCTCTCGCCAATTTTTGTTATAGTGGGTCTTCGTTTCAACAGTTATTATGCGAGTTCAAAAGAGCCCCTGTGAGAAGATTAGAAGGGATACATGTAAACGATGCGAAAAGAGGGAGAGGGAGACTTAAGAGAATTGGGATGGAGTTAATAAGAAAGGATTTGACTTTACTATCTCTTACAAAAGAGGTAGCTCAAAACAGGCTGGAATGGAGAAGTAAGATCCATGTCGCCGACCCCAAATAGTTGGGAAAAGGCATTACTTGATTATGATTATGATTATTTAGACATGAATGCATGATTAGATAGCGGAAAACGATGATCCTTGTTTGAGCTATGAAGTGTGTGTTTTTTGTTTATATTTGGGACTATGTGACACGAATGCATGAATAAATAGTATGTGATTGAGATATTATTATGCAGGTCTATGTGACATGAATGCATGAATAGACAGTATGTGATTGGGATATTAATATGCACGTCTGTGTGACAGGAATGCATGATTAGATAGGATGTGATTGGGATATTATTATGCAAGTCTATGTGACCTGAATGCATGATTAGAAAGTATGTGATTGAGATACGATTATGCAGGTTTATGTGAGATAAATGTATGATTCGATATGGCATCCTGTTGATTATGGATTTTGATTACTATATCGTCACGTTGGCATGTTTTATGATTATTGCCGATTGTATCAAAACCATTACTGAGTTTTATACTCACCCCTCTTTCCTTGTTTTGTTTTGGGGCTGCATGGCATGACACGCAGATGGACATGATCCTCTGTATGAGGAACGATCAAAGAGAGCGTGGGATTAGGTGTGGAGGCCTTTAGACGTGACTATCTTTCTGTAGTACTTTGTTTTAGTATGGATCATAGTGTTTGTTGACACTTATCTCAAACTTGTGTTTAGATTTATTTTAGACCCTTTGTTTAGAGCCAGTGTGTTGGCTCAGGATTTAAGTTTGTGGGTTTAAGACTTGTGGACAATTTTAGACTTAAATTCCTCTTTATACCTTCTTCTTTACTCTTGCTCAAAGTGATGTGTAACTCTGTTATTGTGACCGCCCGTATGAGGGGCAAAAGTCTTCCGCAATCTCTCTCCTACGTCGCCCCCGTGCGCCGGTTCAGCTCTTGGACCGGGTTCAATTCGGATCGGGCGGTGCTCGGGGCGTGACAACCATTGTCACATGGAGATCTTCACAATCGGAACCTTCGTCACCCTCCACCACCTCCACAGAATCATCCTCTTCATTAGTTTCAATTGCTTCTATCGCTTGCATTTCTTCTTCGGTTTGGGGTACGACCAAGTGAGTGGGTTTTCACTGGGGGCAGTTGTTTGATTTGTGGTCCGGATCTCCACAACGATAACACCTTGCTGGCCCCCGTTTGAGATGGCGCTTGACATCTAGATACAAGAACAAAGCCCGTTTCTCTGGCATTGCCCGCTTGATCGGGGCCCTATAGTTGCTCGGTACCAGCATTATCTTTTTTCCCTGATGGACAAAACTGTAGGTGTTGGCCCTGCCTTGGTGAGTGGCATCGACGTTGAACTGCCATGGCCTCCCTAGCAGAAGTTGACAAGCCTTCATATCAGCGACATCACACAACAATTCTGCCTTGTTTGTTTTTCCAATAAAGAATGGCACTCGACAACGCTCAGTCACTTGAGCATCACCAACCTCTGTGATCAACCCAAGGGAATAAGGGGTTGGATGTTTCTCCACCTGCAGCTGAAGTTGGTCTACCAAGCTTCTAGCCACTATGTTCTCACTACTGCCACTATCCACAATAACACTGCATGTTTTGTCTCGCATAGTACCATTGGTGTGGAAGATGTTGTTTCACTGGGAAAGGTTGTCCACTCGTGGTGCCAACATTAGTTTACGCACCACTGATCTATACATGAAATATGCATTTTATTATCTCCTAAACTTATGTTTCTGCTAGTGTTAGATTAGAATTATTGCTACTTTAATATAGTTTTTGGTTTTTGTAGGAAACAAGGGCAAAACGCAGAAATGGGGCAAAATGCGATTCTAATGATTGAATATTTACAACTTCGATTGCATATCTCTGATGGGACTAATTTAAGCTTCATGTTAAAGTACACGAAGTCAGCTTTCCAACGCCACTGACTGTTCGCAATTCGGAGTTCTGAGCAAAAAGTTATGATCATTTGAAATATCGCACGCGAAAGAGACACGATTAAAGAGAAGAACCGTCAAGATGAGATTGGATGGATGAGATCGATACAATGGGTTTTTTTTAATAAAGAAAAAAAATAGAAAAGAAATATGACCGGTTCAGAATCCGGTCCGGATCAGTTAAAAGAAAAAGGAAAAAAAAAGGGAAAACCCGGCCCGAGCCAAAGCTCGGGCCTTCGTTCCAGAGCAGACGATGCTCTGTTTTGATGAGGTGGGCTGAGCTCCGGTGGACGGCGGAGCTGAAGACGTTGGCAAGGATCAAGTGGGCTGAGACAGCGACGGAGCATGGTGGGGCGAGGACTTCGGCGGCTGTCAAGACCAGAAAAGGACGGAGAACTGTGGTTGCACAGCCACAGCCACGGCGGAGCTTGACGGCGAGGCGGAGCTTGAATGGTGGTGACGGAGCTCGAGACGGCGCCAGAGATGGTGTGGAAACACGGCGACTGCAGAATGACAGCAGATTTGGAGGGCATATTCAATTCGGAAACTAAAATCAGAATCGTGCTCAATCGGGATTCCTTAAAAAAAATCAGAGTCGTGCTTCGATTTCACGGCGGATTTGGGCTTATCTCGAAGAGGAATTGACGGGAAGAGGACTCTGATATTGCAGTCTATAAAAAACCAAGAGAAGGTGAGGAAAAGAAAGAGCTTTAACGAAGAAACAGAGGACTGATTTTCTAGCCGGAAAACAGAGCCGCCGGAGGAGAGGAAGACAGCGCCGGATTCCGGTAGTGCTTCGCCGGAACAGAAGGGAGAAGAGGAAGAAGTGGCCGGAGGAGGAAGAAAGGTACTGATTTGGAACTGCTACAGTAACCGGCCGTTAGCTACAGTGCACGGGTGAACGGAGAAGACGATGAATAGTGCCCTGTGTGATGAACAGTGATTTTTGCTACAATACCCATGAACAGTGCACAGCGAACGGTGTTTTCCGGTGAATAGTGCAAAACGACGCCAACGAATCAACAACGTTCTCCACGTCCGATGGCCGGCTAAATCCTTGTCCAAGGCGTAGATGAAACCCGAGTAAATTGGTTGTATCGTTTTCTTTCATCTTAATCTTAATTTACCTTGATTGGTGTATGATTCTTATTATAGAATCACTGTTAATTTATTGAGATTTATTCTATGTGCTCGAGAGAGGCTAGAGTGAATTCTTGTGAGTTTCAATCCGATGAATACTTGTGTGTCCGAGAGGAACGTAAGTAGACTAAGGTGTTATAAAGGAATAAGATTTCATTGGTTTATGCTCGAGAGAGATAGATCACAGTTCCATATTTTTAATTGTTTATGTGTTACGTCCGAGAGGAGAGCACTACATTTTGAATTGACAAGTATATGTCCGAGAGGAATATACTAGCCAATCAGGAATTTATTCAATAGAGAGAGACGATAAGCTGGTTTATTGTGTGGTGGATTCGAAGCCTTGGCACTTCTCCATATTAGTTAAAATCCATTTTAAAGTAGTTAAATTTTATTGCTTTCTCTAGATTAAATTAAACTGCAACTTTCTTTCAATTGAATTTGGTAAAATATTAGTCCGTCCCTGAGGTTTGACAACCCTTTAATACTCGCCGTAGTACAATTGCCTTGTGCACTTGCAAGGGTTTAATTTTAAATGATCAAGTTTTTGGCGCCGTTGCCGGGGACGACATAATAGTTTACCAGATTCTTAGCATAATTAGTTTTAGAGTAGTTTAGTGAGTCTTAGCTTAGATTATTTGTCAGTAGCTTAATTTGTGTTTTTCTTTCTTTTTGCAAGGTTAAGAGAAGACGTGGAATTCTCGCCAACGTGGAAGGGCCATCCCTTCCCCTAGTTTGCATTCTCTTATCCTTCCCTTTTTAGATTAATTTGTGTGTTTGGTATTTTTCTTTTCTTTCTGTGACTGCATGTTGTGCTAGTTGTGGTTATTAATACTGCTAGTTGTTGATATCTAGGACTGATGATTGCTAGTTGTGGATATCTAGGGTTGATTTTCTGATTTGTGGATGTGTGATATTTTGGTTCGGTTGATGAATGCATGGTGAAGAAATGTCTTCACCTTTCTATGGATTTAGCCATGTGAACCCATATAGGAGCTTTAATGATTATTGTTCTTCACACACACCTAATCCCCTTCCCTATGAAGTGCCCTACCACCCACGACCCTTATATGCTGATACTTACAACCGTGGGTGGGATAATCACTCTAATTTTTGGAGTGACACATCTTCCCTACAATATACAACTCCTTATATGTCGGAACCATGTGCCCTCTATTTAAGTCCCATTCACACCCTAGTGGAGTGCCCTTTGGCCCATGAGTACCCTGATTTTATAAGAAAATATGCGAATGAGGCCCAAAGTCTTCATAGGTGGGAGGACCATCCTATTTCTCCTTGGGAGCAACCCAACCCTAGGCCCACTCTTCATGAGGCCCCTATACAAGATTTTCTAAGCCAACAACTGCCTTACCAACCAGCCTCTACTCCTCAGTTTGGTCAATCTACATTAGAAGATAAAATGAACCAAATAATAGCCAACCAATCTGCCATCCTCACAGCCTTAACTAAGTTGTCAACTGGATATAAGGAAATGAGAGAAGAGTACATCCCACCTGTCCAACCCCATTATCCGATGGGCCAATTTTCTGATGAAGGGATCTGTTTTTCCCCTGATTATGATGTTACATCCCTTCATAATGCCCAAAGGTTTGACAATGAGCTTGAGTGGGTTTTACATAATGATCAAGAGGGTATAGAAATTAAAGAAGAAGTGAATATGTTGATAGAACCAAATTTTCAACCTTCTTCTATATCTGAGGAGTTGCAGTCTACGACACTATCACCAGAACCTTCTATTCCTGAAACACCATTCATACCATGTCTTGACCAATCTAACTCTTTGTTTAATGAACATAACTTGGACTGTTTCATAGATAGTTTAGTTGATTCACTAATTAAGGAAGCTTTCCCAATTGGGTTACTAGAAGAGGTCCATAAGGCCAAAATGGTTGATGTGGGGGAGGAGGTTCCCTTTATATTAAAATTTTCTGATGACCTTCTTCCATGGACAATGCAGGGACCCCTCTTTCCAAAGCTTCCCTACCCACCACTTCATCCTTTTATTCCACGATGTGCTCCATACTTAGGCAACAAGGATAGGAGTATGTGGAGCAATCATTTAATTAATCCAGGTTGATGACTTGATAACCTGGCCCCTACACAAGACCGTGGCTCAGTCTGGCTGAAGACGTTAAACTTAGCGCTTGGTGGGAGGCAACCCACGTATTCAGGTGTATTCTCTCCTTTATCTGATTTTCTTTATTATATGTTCATTGTCATGCTATATTTTGTTCACATTGAGGACAATGTTCATAATAGGTTGGGGGAGGGAATATTAAAAATTTAAAAATTTAAAAATTGATTAGTTTTTAGGTTGTTTGTTAGTACTTTTTGTTAGGATTTGATAGTTTATCCCGTAATGATGCATGTTACAATTCTTAGGAGATTAATTTGCATTGGAAGTGTGAGTAAGTATACTGGAGGATAGATACACTTAACTGAGCATACTTTTCTGTTACAGTCCTCTTGGAACAGGTGCTTGAACTAAGAAAATTCACTTACACACACTAGTTACATAAAGTAATACCATCTAGAGATTTGTTGAATGCTAATTTACAGTGGGATGTCTTTAGTCATAGTCATTGGATGATGTGTAGTTGTCTGTTGAGCTTAAAAAATCATGATAGACCATTTACTTGGCTATGGCAAGGGATTGGAACCGGAAATGGGTTGAGAGTATAATACAGCCTGGACAAAATGAAGATGTGTTGAAAATATGTGCTGAAAATGAAAATGTGGAAAAAATGAAAACAAAATGAAATAAAAGGGGCTGCTTGACTTTATAGGATTAACTTAGGCTGATGCTCGGGCCCGAAGCGGTCTCTTAAAACCTAATGCCCTAAGCCAAATTGGCTGGGAGTCATTGGCCTGAGTCATTGCTAAACCTAAGCATCTTGAAGTCAGGCCTTACACAGTCCTAGCGAAAAAAATAAAAAAAAAGAAAAAAAAAGTCTATGGTGTATTATCCTCTCAAATCTAGAATGTTGGACCCGAAGGAGGCGCGCAGATCTGTGCTATCATGAACCTAAAGATTACGATGACTATGTAAATTCTGATGTTCTTTGGTTAATGGGTAACACTGGATCTGTATAAACAGAAATTTAGAATGTATTGCTACAATGTTCTACACTTTTTACTATTTATGTTATCATGCTATATAATATTTGAGCAGAAATTTTCAAGATGAAAGTGTGGAATAAAACCACTTACTTGAGGGCTTCTATATTCCTGTTGATTATGAACCAAGTACATGTGGTTGATTTTCTTAAGCATTGTAGTATGTATTTATCGGGATAATAGGTTGTGTGTTTTGCAATATTTTAATTTTTGCTTTGTTTTTGCACTTAGGTTAATTAGATTAATAAATACATGTTTGTGGGTAGCATGGCTGCAAACCCTCACGAGACAACACTCGTCCTACTAGGGCCACCTAGAGGTTTAACGGCTTGTTGCATACGCTCAATGCAATCGTGTTCCCTATGAAAGTGGTGTTTACTTTTATGCATTAGTTCCTTAGTTTGTTTGATTTTATTTGATTTTGTTTTTGTTTTGCTAGGGACTAGCAAAATCTAGGTTTGGGGGTGTGATCTATACATGAAATATGCATTTTATTATCTCCTAAACTTATGTTTCTGCTAGTGTTAGATTAGAATTATTGCTACTTTAATATAGTTTTTGGTTTTTGTAGGAAACAAGAGCAAAACGCAGAAATGGGGCAAAATGCGATTCTAATGATTGAATATTTACGACTTCGATTGCATATCTATGATGGGACTGATTTAAGCTTCATGTTAAAGTACACGAAGTCAGCTTTCCAACGCCACTGACTGTTCGAAATTCGGAGTTCTGAGCAAAAAGTTATGATCATTTGAAATATCGCACGCGAAAGAGACACGATTAAAGAGAAGAACCGTCAAGATGAGATTGGATGGATGAGATCGATACAACGGGTTTTTGTTTAATAAAGAAAAAAATAGAAAAGAAATATGACCGGTTCAGAATCCGGTCCGGTTCAGTTAAAATAAAAAGGAAAAAAAAAGGGAAAACCCGGCCCGAGCCAAAGCTCGGGCCTTCGTTCCAGAGCAGACGATGCTCTGTTTTGATGAGGTGGGCTGAGCTCCGGTGGACGGCGGAGCTGAAGACGTCGGCAAGGATCAAGTGGGCTGAGACGGCGATGGAGCACGGTGGGGCGAGGACTTTGGCGGTTGTCAAGACCAGAAAAGGACAGAGAACTGTGGTTGCACAGCCACGGCCACGGCGGAGATTGACGGCGAGGCGGAGCTTGAATGGTGGTGACGGAGCTCGAGACGGCGCCGGAGATGGTGTGGAAACACGGCGACTGCAGAATGACAGCGGATTTGGAGGGCATATTCAATTCGGAAACTAAAATCAGAATCGTGCTCAATCGGGATTCCTTAAAAAAAAATCAGAGTCGTGCTTCGATTTCACGGCGGATTTGGGCTTATCTTGAAGAGGAATTGACGGGAAGAGGACTCTGATATTGCAGTCTATAAAAAACCAAGAGAAAGTGAGGAAAAGAAAGAGCTTTAACGAAGAAACAGAGGACTGATTTTCTGGACGGAAAACAGAACCGCCGGAGGAGAGGAAGACAGTGCCGGATTCCGGTAGTGCTTCGCCGGAACAGAAGGGAGAAGAGGAAGAAGTGGCCGGAGGAGGAAGAAAGGTACTGATTTGGAACTGCTACAGTAACCGGCCGTTAGCTACAGTGCACGGGTGAACGGAGAAGACGATGAATAGTGCCCTGTGTGACGAACAGTGATTTTTGCTACAGTGCACAGCGAACGGTGTTTTCCGGTGAATAGTGCAAAACGACGCCAACGAATCAACAACGTTCTCCACGTTCGATGGCCGGCTAAATCCTTGTCCAAGGCGTAGATGAAACCCGAGTAAATTGGTTGTATCGTTTTCTTTCATCTTAATCTTAATTTACCTTGATTGGTGTATGAATCTTATTATAGAATCACTGTTAATTTATTGAGATTTATTCTATGTGCTCGAGAGAGGCTAGAGTGAATTCTTGTGAGTTTCAATCCGATGAATACTTGTGTGTCCGAGAGGAACGTAAGAAGACTAAGGTGTTATAAAGGAATAAGATTTCATTGGTTTATGCTCGAGAGAGATAGATCACAGTTCCATATTTTTAATTGTTTATGTGTTACGTCCGAGAGGAGAGCACTACATTTTGAATTGACAAGTATATGTCCGAGAGGAATATACTAGCCAATCAGGAATTTATTCAACAGAGAGAGACGATAAGCTGGTTTATTGTGTGGTGGATTCGAAGCCTTGGCACTTCTCCATATTAGTTAAAATCTATTTTAAAGTAGTTAAATTTTATTGCTTTCTCTATATTAAATTAAACTGCAACTTTCTTTCAATTGAATTTGGTAAAATATTAGTCCGTCCCTGAGGTTCGACAACCCTTTAATACTCGTCGTAGTACAATTGCCTTGTGCACTTGCAAGGGTTTAATTTTAAACGTTCAACCACCATTGTCACATGGAGGTCTTCACAATCAGAACCTTCGTCACCCTCCACCACCTCCACAGAATCATCCTCTTTATTAGTTTCAATTGGTTCTATCGCTTGCATTTCTTCTTCGGTTTAGGGTAAGACCAAGTGAGTGGGTTTTCGTTGGGGGCAATTGTTTGATTTGTGGTCCGGATCTCCACAATGATAACACCTTGCTGGCCCTGGACGAGCATAGGGATTTTGTCCATATGTCGCTTTCTGCTAACTCCTACAAGAGTGCATATTGATTGTCCATATGCAACAAATGCTCTATTTTACGCTTCGTGTGTTTAAGTTTGAGCTATTTGTAGAAAAAGTGGCGCGCATGCCTAGGTTTATAAATGATGGCGAAGGTGGAAGTAATAGTGCTCGCAGAAATAGGTCGAGTGGAAATTCCAGAGGAAGGCGTGTGGAAGATAATGAAGAAGATAATAATGATATGATAATAACTTTGATCCGAGACATTATCCAAAATAACTTGATGTGAAACCGATTTAAAAAATAATTACATGATATGTTTTTTCATTTCTAGGTAGGTAAGATTAATCGGGTTTATGCAAGCTATATGAAAATGATCTCATTTAAAATTTTCCTAATTATAAATCTTACAACGGTTTAAGATTATTTAGGCTCATGCAAGCTATACGAGAACGATCTGATTTAAACTTTTCCTAATCATCTCAAAATGTAAAATGGCTTTGACTATATGTAATATGAATTGATCTCGAAACAATTTATTTATGTGTTTATTTTTCGAGAAAAATATTCCTTCCTCTGCGTCAAATTGAAGAGCCATGTGCATCCCTAGGTAGGTGTCGTCGCCAGTTATGATCAAACGGAGCTGAAAAAGAGTTCCTTCCTGCGTCCCCATACTTGGAGGCTCAGCCACCAAACCTGATGCAACTTGTCTGCCCAGAATGGATAATGTCCATGGGCCATGTTGCAAGTTGAAAGCATACGAAGAAAGCTGCTGACTACAGAGAATTGTGGTTGAGATTGGGCTTCTTTTTTTTTTATGAGAGTTTGAGGTTGGGCTAGGAATACTGAGCTTGCAGTGTGTGTACAATTATCAAAGTAGAAATTATTGGGTCCACTGGCCTGACCACGTCACTTTTATGCCGGTGAGCCGTTGATGCTTGGGTCCCAAGCGCTCACACAGTGTGTGCCCCGTTGCTCCTGAAGATCGACGGCTAAGGCTTATGAGTCGCTGGCACAACATAACTGATTCTTGATGGTTGTTACATGTTTGGGGGTACCATATTGGCACGATATTTGCACCTGAAGACACCATTTGGACATACAGAGCAAACTACACAAGTACCCACTGTTCCATCTTAATGAGACCTTCACAAAATTTATTTCTTGGGTGTTCATCAATTCACTTGGGAAGGAGTCGACCATAATTAACTGTATCATTGTCAATAACTATTTCCACTTGCTCCACTAAAAAACTTAAACATAGTGAAAGTGCAGGTTAAAAAATGTTATTTTTTCATTATTTTGATTGAATTTCAAAAATGATACAAAGTACAATGTTACGACATTCAAGTGGTTCCCTATTGTTTATTGGTAACCTGAAATATGAAAAAATATTTTGACCTTTGTAAGGAATGTATATGTAAATGTTTTATGCCAAAAACCTCACGAAAGAATAAAGTTATAGAGGCAGATAGTATAGTATGAGAAGAAGGTTATGAAGACATTGTAAGTGTCATGGAAAGGTAAAATACATTATATATTCTTCAACTGTTGAAAGAAAATGTAGTAAGAGTAGAATAATACATTGAACTCTCAATTGGTAATCTATAAAAAACCATGTTCTGCATGTGCGATCAAATTCAATTGGACACATTTGCCACCAATGTATGGATACAAAATTTGATGATGTAATTGCATTAAGCATCTAACTCAATGCTTCTCATGGGTAGAAAAATTAAAAGAAAAAAAATTGAGTTTATTTCACACAAAAACTTAAAAAAATATACACTTTCAAATTATTCAACTCACTTTTAATATTAGTTGTCAGTAATCGTTCGTACTTTGAATAATATAGATCAGATGACACATATACACTATAAAATTTAAGATAACATTGACTTCAATTGTTCATTTTGTACATAACATAACGAGCCCTCCGAGGAATACAAAAGTGAATATTTGAAGAATAATTACAGTTACTACAACATCAAATTAGGTTTGTCTTCAGCCCTATCTTAGACAAAGTGATACTAAGAGCTGGGAGAAAAGAATAAATTCGCTTACTACAACAGCTGGAGAGTGTATTCTAAGAAATTGAATAATGTCAACTTGCAACAAATGCACAGCTGACCCCACCGCAGCCCAACAACAAGGCCCCCAACAGTTATTACCGTTGCCTTCCCTGCAATAGATCATACTCTATAGTAGCCAAAATTAAGCCAATGATCAGCAGGGGGCTCCTGAAGAAGTGGTAAGTCCGTTTGCATATGTAAGAACCATCAAAGCTCCATAAACTCCAGCTTGTATCCCTACATTTGCAGTAGATGGCACTTCAACAAAAATTGGAACATTCTTCACTGTAGCTTGAAGCCATTGAGGCATCGAATTAGAAGTACCAACAGGTTTCACATCAGCAAAGCGGATACTGCTGTTTACCACTTTTCCTACTCGCCTCTGCAATAAGCTCTGCATAAGCAACATGTCGTATGCCGCCTTGACCTAAAATAAGCCATATCCTATATTAATATGAAGTACCTTGATTAAGAAACCAGCACGAGCAAGTGGATGAAGAAGCATGAATTCCCAAATCAGACTTGAAGGCCAGTCATTCGTCTGAAAGAGACATGCTATATATGCAGCATCCACCTCAAGTAAAGCGCCATGTGAAGATTTGTAATCAGTTATCCAACATCAAGTATAGATCAAACGCAAAGTGGTAACCCATAATTGAGAAATGACCTGATCCTTCCGTCCCACCCTGCCGTAACAATCACCATACCCCATGCATGAGAGGAAGTGGTATTTTGGCAAGAAGTTTTGAGAAACTTAAAGTGAGATTGGCCTTGACGGATGAAACTGTCAGTGTATTTGCAGTTGGCAACTTCTCCTCTGGCCAAGTGGCAGAACCCTTCGGTATGAGGTCAGAAAAAAATCCATGGTTTAAAGAGAATCGATCCTTACCATTATTTACAAATTCCGAATGGCAGCCGCTTATGTCTTCTAAATCAGCAGCCACACCCCTGAAAATTATCTGACAAGGATCCATACTTCTGGAAGAGATGGAAAGTGAAGCCTCGGATTTAGAGCCATACCAAGGAATGGCAACTGATACATGGCTGGAAAAGAAACGTTCACAAGACCAGATACTCTTGGATTGATTAGCTCTAGGCCCGTCCTGGTTGTCATAATTCCATATGTAAACATTTGAATCTTCACTGGCTGAAATAATGTCTTCCATCTGAGCTGAAAGATGCAGCAATTTGACTTCCAGAATTTCTGAGACCTGGAACAGGGCATTTTAGAAACTTTTAAGAGGTTAAATCCCTATAAAACTGATTAAATTCCTATGAACCAGGTACCTTTATACTTGCAAGCTATGTCACGCCCATCAAGAATCCGTAGCAGATGTAACCATGATTTTCTCCGGAACAGTTGGAGAATACTGTATAGACACAAATATAGAGGTTATGAAGAAAGTTAGTCTCAGATGTATTAGAAAACAAACTAACAGTAAACTTTTTAGAAAGATTAGGACAAATGGGAATATACTGGTAAAAATCATGACAAAAATGACCTCAAAACCAGTTATCCTGTTACATGATTTCTTTTTCCCTTGTAAACATATTTCAGCATCCAATAGCAGGCGATTTCCTACACAAATTATGGATCAGTTACTTATTGCCCAAGAGGTTCCTTACATGAAATCACCAGAAAAATTACAAGCAAAAGCCTCAATTGCGAAACATGACATGTTACTGAGTTAGAATGCCCATCAACAATTCCCACTATCAAGCATAGGACAACAATAGAAGAAAGAAGAGAATAACCCTCAAAATAACTTACAGAGAATAGCACAACTCAATTAAACTATTTGCTTGTTTTTTGGCTGAATGCCAATTAAACTTACATTATCTTAAATCTTTTTAACTTACAATAAGTTACAGTATTATAAAAGACTAAGTTTAATGCATAAGGTTTTATTGTTATCAATAAGTTTAACTTCCAATAAGTTACAATATTATAAAAGACTGTATTGATGTTACATTGCATAAACTATTGTTATCTAAATATTTTAATGCATAACTATTTTAAGTAACATTTACATTGTAGTGTCTTTTCATACAGCAAATGTGGGAGTTTTAAGACTTCAAAACTCTTTTCATAATGCAACTGGTTAGCTTTAAGGTTATATTGTTTTCTAAGGATTGTAGTCAACACGTTAAATTAACATACAATGTTAGCAAAATTTGTTTTTTATGGCCTCTTTTTTAATCAATTATCACCGCAGTTTTATGTTATTCAGTATTTTTTACCTAGCAGTTTAAGTTCCAGAACTGGATTAAGCTCTACGCATTTTCTTCATTCACCTCCCTGCAAAAAACCAAATAAATGAAAAAACTATTTAGAACATGAACATGACTGCTGTATTTAGTATCAGTCATCATGATATAGATAGAAGCTCAATATCTAAAATGAATCGTGAAGCATAGAGAACAAATTCATGAAAGAACTGCTTTCATTTCCCTAATACGCATTTTCTTCAGTCATCTCTCTACCACAAATTCAATAAATGAATAGGCATAACTGGTACTGTACTCTATATACCTGTCAATTGAGTTAAAGATATTTGTTTGATTTCTCCTCTGAGAAACAACACTTCCTTTCTCAGTCAGGTTCATCAGATATCTGTTTGATTTCTCCTCTGAAAAACACTTCCCACCCTCAGTCAGGTTCTTCATCTGATGAAACTCACATTTGTAAATGGACCAGCATTTGTTGTTTTACGTGCAGGCTTGGCTACTTGCGGAGTTAAAAATACATTCCAAAATCTTAGTGTCTCATCTCCTGCTGCAGATGCTACAGTGCATCCATCTGGGCTCTGCAATGTATGAAAATCATCCTGTTTAGGAGGGGAAACAAAACACCACTAAACCATTCTTCTTTTTTAGCAATCAGGAGGCAGAATTCCCACCTGAGCCATGAAAAGAACTCGTGAAGTATGGCCAGTAAGCTCGGCCATCTCAACCATGGATGGATACTTCCACAAAGTGAGCTGATTTTCTGTAAAACCATGAGAGCTTAACAGTTCCCTTTCATTCTTACTCCACAGCAAAGAAAAAACTTGGGAGCGGAGCCAGCATCCACAGAATTCAAACAAGCACCCGTATGAGTATTCCAGAATTTTATGCATCTATCGCCAGCCCCACCACCAGATGCAAGCAAATTACTCTGAAAGGGGCACCAGGCAAGAGCCTTGACAGCAGCTGTGTGGTCATCCAATCTGTGAAGCCACTGAGTTGCAGAATTTGAGGAGGCCATGGATCGGTCCCATATATGCAAAAGATTGTCATTCCCTCCACTTGCCAATTGGTGTCCCCACGCTGACCATTTTAGGCCGCAAACTTCTTGCTGGTGACCTGTGTGTGTGTCCACAATGTGGTTTCTCACTCTCATCATTGTTGACTATCAAACCATCCATTCCCCCTGTAGTTAAGATGTGGTTGCTCCAGGATAGAGAGCCAACTTGAGCTCTATGTCCCCCTTGTAAAGTTCGCAACTGCAAGCAAAAAAAGTTGGGGCAGTCAGAGACTATAGAAATAAGTTCAAACGGCTTTGAAATAGTTAAAGCTTAAACAGCTTCGAAGAATGACAGGAAAAAAACAAACCAATCAAATAATTTCAATCTCTCAGACATTATAGATAGGCAATTAGGCACAAACAGGAAAAATGAAAAAAAAAATCAACTAAATGGTATTTACAGGAGTAACAGTAAGACAAACAAATTGAAATAGTACTGGACACAAAAAAATCAATGACAATTAGAAGATACCAACTTAAAAAAGGAGAGAATTCATGCCAATGAAGTATATTAGAGAAGATGATTCAGTAGAACAAGCATGCAAAGTTTAGATGCAAAGTTAAAAATGACATTTTCTCGTTTAATGAAAAATAGACATATTATTAGGTGGAATGTTAGATGTACCTTACGGTTAGCTGTTGAGTCCCAGTGTTGAACATCAGAACTGTTCAAGCCAACAGCAATATGCCGCCCATCAGGAGCCCAACTAACGCTGGTAACAGGGCCATTGCCATCATCGATAGTCAAGAGTTCTGAAGTAGAACCACTTGAGGCATCCCACAGATAAATCGTATTGCCAAGGGCAATAGCCACAACATTTTCAAATAATTAATCTTTTCAAAAATACTTTTATTTTGGTCAGATCCAATGCAATGCACTAAAATCTATAACTAACCGAACAGAGTAAAAAAATTTCTCATAACCTCAGAAGTGTAGGATTAAGAGCAAGAACAATTAGGGAACATCCACTTTCATGTAGATTCACTGTCCCCTATTCCTGCACCCAATTCTGCCACCTCCAGGGTCATAGTACCACTCTTCCATATAAAGACCTTGCTCTGGCTGGACATATCATCCAATTTACTCAAAGGTGAAATCCCACATGCTGGTTTTACGAATTGGACACGTTTGATTCTTCTCGACATGAGGTCGAACGACTTTGTTGGGGCCATTCTTGCTCAAATGTTTCAACTCACCAATCTTCAGTATCATGATTTAAGTGGTAATTTACCTTTGGAAATTAAAATATTTGTATATGGATAACAATTTGCTCACCGGCCTCATTCTTGCGGAGATTGAAAATCTCACCATCTTGGAGTGTTGTCAGTTGGAGTGTTTGACACTTGCAGGAAATTGGTTCACAGGTGCAATACCAGTGTCCATTTTAATGCTAAAAAGGTTGAGAATACTAGATATTTCGTACAACCAATTGGGGCGAAATATTCTAGTTGGTATTGGAAGCTTGTCAAATGTATCAACTTTGTGTCTTAGCAATAACAAACTTGGTGGAGAAATTCCATCTTAAATAAGAGAAATGCGCCGACTAGTAGAGCTTCATCTTGACGATAATTCACTCTCTGGTGAGATCCTAACATGGCTACTTGAAATTTAAGGGCTGAAGATTCTTAGACTAGGAGGAAACAATCTCAGCTGGAACAAAATGTAAGCTTGACTCCTAAAAGTCTCTTGTCCTATCTGTCTTTGCAATCTTGCAGTCTTGTAGGAGAGCTCCCCAAATGACTCTCAAATCTAAAAAAATTGAATTTCTTGGATTTAAACGAGAACAAACTTGAAGGGCCAGTCCCTCAATGGCTTACAAGGTTGGAAATAAGAAGTATAATTTTAGCAAATAACTCTTGACTGGTAACATTGGCAATGCGCGCTCAATCAGGATCTTCTTGTTGGGTGGAACAACTTCTCAGGTCCACTTCCCTTGTCTCTGCCGAAACTCCCACTCCTTGTGCTGAATTTATCCGAGAACAGCTTCTTAGGGGACAGGTACCTAATTTTGTCAGGTCCTGCTTATGTAGATCTTTCACCCAATTTTGTGTGGAAGCTCTAGTTAGCAATAGCCTCAGGGAAGTGGCCAGTAAACTAGTTGTGGGACAGATCAAGTACCTTCAGTTGTTGCCCAAAGTTGGTCGAGACCTCACCATGAAACCGGATGTGTGAAAGATCTACATAAGCAAGATCTGACAAGATTGGGTACTTGTCCCCTAAGAAGCTGTTCTCGGATAAATTCAGCACAAGGAGTGGGAGTTTCGACAGAGACAAGGGAAGTGGACCTGAGAAGTTGTTCCCACTCAACAAGAAGATCCTGATTGAGCGCGTATTGCCAATGTTAACAGGCAGCTCGCCAGAGAATTTGTTCCTTGAAAGATCAAGGAATGAGAGATTCTGAGAATTAAAGAGGCTGGGAAGCAATGCTCCCCTAAGCTGGTTATCTGCCAGGATTATACTTCTTATTTCCAACCTTGTAAGCCATTGAGGGACTGGCCCTTCAAGTTTGTTCTCGTTTAAATCCAAGAAATCCAATTTTTTTAGATTTGAGAGTCATTTGGGGAGCTCTCCTACAAGACTGCAAGATTGCAAAGACAGATAGGACAAGAGACTTTTAGGAGTCAAGCTTACCTTTTGTTCCAGCTGAGATTGTTTCCTCCTAGTCTAAGAATCTTCAGCCCTTAAATTTCAAGTAGCCATGTTAGGATCTCACCAGAGAGTGAATTATCGTCAAGATGAAGCTCTACTAGTCGGCGCATTTCTCTTATTTAAGATGGAATTTCTCCACCAAGTTTGTTATTGCTAAGACACAAAGTTGATACATTTGACAAGCTTCCAATACCAACTAGAATATTTCGCCCCAATTGGTTGTACAAAATATCTAGCATTCTCAACCTTTTTAGCATTAAAATGGACACTGGTATTGCACCTGTGAACCAATTTCCTGCAAGTGTCAAACACTCCAACTGACAACACTCCAAGATGGTGAGATTTCCAATCTCCACATGAATGAAGCCGGTGAGCAAATTGTTATCCATATACAAATATTTCAATTTCCAAGGGTAAATTACCACTTAAATCAAGATACTGAAGATTGGTGAGGTGAAACATTTGAGCAGGAATGGCCGCACACAAAGTCGTTCGACCTCGTGTCCAGAAGAATCAAACGTGTTTTTCAATTGATCCATCAGGGCAATATTTTTTTTTAAATATCCATTTGCACCCAATTGGTTTAAACCCTAGAGGTAGATTCGTTAGAACCTACGTCCCCTGTGCAAGTATAGAATCCATCTCACTCTGTACCGCCTCCTTCCATAAAGGAGTTTCACTA
Source organism: Houttuynia cordata (assembly GCA_039654745.1). Lineage (NCBI taxonomy): Eukaryota > Viridiplantae > Streptophyta > Magnoliopsida > Piperales > Saururaceae > Houttuynia > Houttuynia cordata. The sequence continues at coordinate 9,131,918 of CM077511.1, forward strand.
GACGACATAGCCTCACTAAAGGTCAATGAATCTTCATTCCCCACCACGAAAGTATAAAAGTCATCCCCATAGTTCTTTTCTATTCTAGTTCTCTTAGATCTCCTAACCTCTACATTGGTTTTCGAATCTTTAATTCTGGGAATAGAAGATGATGAGCCATCTTCTTTATGCACTAGAGCCTTAACCTTTTCCTTCATACGAAATACATTCTAAAAGAATGTTGCATCATCGGACTCCTTAATAGTATTAGGTGCATAATCCTGCCGATCAGACCCAATAACTAAGAACCGATATGCTCTATTGTTTTGTGCATAACCAATGAATACTGCATCACGTTTGGGATTTTCACTTTGGCAAGACATTCCCAAACCTTAATGAATTTTAAGTTAGATTTTCTTCCTTTCATTAACTCATAAGGGGTTGTATTTTGTCCTTTATGAGGCACACGGTTTAAGATCACACACGCAGAAAGAATTGCTTCTCCTCATAAATTCTCCGGTAAACTCGAAGAGGAAAGCATAGAATTTATCATGTCTATAAAAATTCTATTCTTTCTTTCTGCTACACCATTAGATTGAGGAGAGTAAGGCGCTGTGGTTTCATGTATTATTCCTTGATCTTCACAAAACTTGCAAAATTCAAGAGAACAATATTCCCCACCACGATCAGACCTCAATCTTTTGATCCACCTCTCAGTTTGATTCTCAACCTCCATTTTATAGATCTTAAACTTCTCAAAAGCCTCATCTTTAGATTTTAATAAATACACATGACAAAATTTAGAGAAATCATCAATAAATGTGATAAAATATCTCATTCCACTCCTAGTCATTAATCCATTCAATTTAAAAATATGAGAATGAATTAAATCAAGCAAACATGTAGACCTATCAACAGACCCAGCAAACCTTCGACTTCTTGTCCTTTTGGATATTTAAACTAGGTTTGAAAGAACAATTCTTAAACTTCTTGTTGTTCTTCTTATTGCCATGAAACTTAGGTTTCCTTCCACCACATTAGCTTGAGCACTATCATTGGCCACAGAAGATGAGCCTTGTAAGATTTTCATCTTACATCTATATTTTTCTTCAATTTGTATGGCCACCATAAAGTCATCAACGGACATTGAGTCCCTCTTGTGCTTCAAATTAACTTGGAAATCCTGCCATGAGGGTGGTAGTTTGTCGATAAGCGCAGGAACTTTGAGTCTCTCGTCAACGGGAATGTCTTTCCCAATAATCTTAGCAACCAAATTCTATATTTCGACTACATGGTCTCTTAGAGACTTGTTATCAACCATCTTATAGTCAAAATACTCGCCTACGACGTATTTTTCTTCCCCTTCATGCTCCTTCCCAAATTTCTTATCAAAGGTATCCCATAATTCCCTAGCAGACTTAGTATTCACATGCAAATCATACAACTCATTGTTCAACGCACTCAATATTTGTCCATGGCACAGTTCATCATCTTGTTTGAATTTATCACTATCATGAGATTTAACAGTTCCAACAATTTTAGAAGAACTAACAGTTTTATCAGATTCAGATGAAACAGGTTTATCCGCAACAGCATCAGAAATCATATAAAAAATATTCAATTGTGTCAACCAGAATTTCATTTTAGTCTGTCATCTCATGAAATTCTTTCCATCGAATTTTTCAAGTTTCAATGATTTTTCAACACCTATATTGCAGTAGTATTCAATCAACAAGAACAATATCCTATCTGTTTCAAGATTGTCACATAAAAGAGCGTGATTGTGTTCTTATGCAATCCATGTAGATTAACTTCAAAAGTCTGTATCCTGGGCAATAATAGATTGCTTGTCTGGTTAATTCATGGATCCCAATGGCAGCAGTCTAAAGTCGAATTCCATGAATCTAGGCTGGAAAATGGAGAATTTGCATCCTAGTTTGGCATTGAGGTTTTGTTGGAAGATTCTCCATTGAATATGGATTTGAACTGGAGGCCATAATGAGATTACCCATAATGAGATTTTTTCCCATTTATTATATTGTGCTCACTCATTTTCTTCATTTGGACGTTTGAAAATTGCTTTATTAAAAAAAGCCAGTGAAAATGAATTTTACTAGAGCAAGAAGCCAAAATTATTTCTCTTATGAACAGTATTTCTTAAGACTTGAATTGTTTTCTAAGTAACATGTTCATTTTTGGCTAACATTTTACTCATTCATTGTTTATGAATTTTAGGTAATTTCTTCTCAGAAATACTACTCGATCGTGCATAAACCCTGATTGCATGAAGTTGTAGAAGTATTATAGCTAACCCATCGTCAGTTGATATAATTAGGATATATGACGTGAAACCGCATCCATGATTGAATCCGAAAACAGATTGTTTTGACGGTGGTCACCAATTTTTGTCAGGATACTAGATCGAATTTTTGTTCCAATTTTTGTTCTCTTGAGCCGGGCCTCCAATCTTCATCTTATCGAGGTCCTCCCTCTATGTCTCATGCACTTATGTGACTTTTTACACAACTTTTTTGGGTCCAAATTTAAAGTTTTTTTGTATTATTTGTTCCATTATTTAGATCTCCTATCGTATGTATGTACGGTTTTGGGATGAAAAATGCAACAAATAATCTCATATAACAGAGAAAACACACAATCTCTTTATAATAAAGTGCATAAATTAATGAAATGCTCACTCCAACTTTTTCTTCAAGCATTTGCTTAATTTTAGAATTCTCTCGCAGAGCTTCCATCTTCAATTGTTCCCCTTTCAAGGCACGATCTTTATTGATGGATACCTGAGGATTTGCAAGACGTGGAAAAACAACAAATTGTCATGTAAAATGAGATTTGCAATCATAATAGAAAACAAAAAACAGACTCATAAGGGAATAGGCATCAAGTCCTTGTGGAAAAAAATGAATTAAATACCTCTTCATTGGCGTCTTTCAGATGCTGCTGCTGCCGCCGCTCAAATGCAACATTGAGCGCACAAATCTTTGCCTCCAACCGCTTCACGGTTTTTATTAATTCCTTAAAAGGTCAAATATTCAAATCAAACAAATAAAAATCAATCAATACCATGGCACAGGAGGAAAGGCTTTGCATCGAAATTCTAGCAAAGAGATCAGCAAAAGCCGTGGGGACAACGCACTTCAGCACAAGCCGCAGAGAAAGAGCCGGTTGTGACGGCTTGGAAGTCGACGAAAGTAAAGCCGATTCACATTCTTCTGGGAACAGAACTGCTTGCAAACGGGACAGCTGCTCTTCTTCCCTGCAGGAATGTACTCGAACCACTGTTGTAGACTGTCAAATTAAAAACACCAAACAAGTCACATAAATCAACAAAAAATCAAATTTTTTGTCAACAATTAGTGATAAAAAGAAACATGGGAGCGAACCATAGCTCGTGGAAGACATGGCCGCACACGGAGATGGCCTGGAGGTCCTCGACGATGGGCTTGAGGTCCTCGTAGGATTTAGAGGTGGATCGGCTGCCAAGGCCGAAGATGGCGAAGCGGCAGCGGGAGAGGAGTAGGGAGCCGACTCGGAAGTCATCAGCACTCTCGGAAAGCCACTGGGCAAAAAAGGTACTGCAGAAGAAACATTGAAATAGATCCATAAGAACAACAATGGACCACCGAAAAACGTTGAAAAAAAGATACGTCTTTCTAAGAACATATGATTATATGAACCCTTGTGACGATCAGAACAAATGGAAACCAAAAGTAAACCAATGAAAAATGGAATAATAAAAAAACCACCTTGACAATCCAATCTATAGCATCTCTACTTGCCGAGAAATCCATAAGCCCATGCCTCAATCTCTTGGTATAGTCATCTCTAGGCAAATGCTCAGTTTCTCTCTCAACCAACAGAAGCAGACAAATCCGAATACACTAGAAAGAAGATATTTTTGTTCAGAAGCTTTTACCAGTTGTGTTAAGCTGCTTGGGGTGGAGCTGCGCTTACAGTCGTCCGCGGAAGAAGGCGGCGGGGCTACCAAACGGTGGCAAGCATCAACGGAGACGGATCGTGGCTGGGTGACCGGATGACGGGCGACACGATCGATCCGGCTCGCGACGGGAGGTGGCGGTGGGGAGAGAGGGGGGCCTTCAGTCGTCCGCCGAGGGAGGCGACGGGGCTACCAGACGGCGGCGAGCGTCCAAGAAATCTGCTCTGAGAAACTGGACTTCAACGTGAAATTTAAATGGTTTCAGGCGGAAGATGTCGCTTTCTGCTAACTATAATTAGCAGAAAGCGACGTAAGGACAATATTAGACTTCCTGCCTATTCTTCCCTTGTTCTTCACATAACATCTCTTCATTATTGTATCTTTTTCTGAATGTGTCTACAGGTTACAACTCCTCTCGTGTTCAAATTGATGCCTGCTATAGTGCATCTTGGTAATCTGATGCGCTGGTTTCCATCTGAGAGCAATACCCAGAATGAGGTTTTTCCCCTTTATTATATTGTGTTCACTCAGTTTCTTCATTTTGACGTTTGAAAATTGGTTTACTAAAAAAAGCCAGTGAGAATGAATTTTACTAGAGCAAGAAGCCAAAATTATTTCTCTTATGAACAGTATTTCTTAAAACTTGAATTGTTTTCTAAGTAACATGCTCATTTTTGGCTAACATTTTACTCATTCATTGTTTATGAATTTTAGGTAATTTCTTCTCAGAAATACTACTCGATCGTGCTTAAACCCTGATTGCGTGAATGTGTAAAAGTATTATAGCTAACCCATCGTCAGTCCATTGTCAGTTGATATAATTGGGATATATGACGTGAAACCGCATCCATGATTGAATCCGAAAACAGATTGTTTTGACGGTGGTCACCAATTTTTGTCAGGATACTAGTTCCAATTTTTGTTCTCTTGAGCCGGGCCTCCAATCGTCATCTTATCGAGGTCCTCCCCCTTATGTCTCATGCACTTATGTGACTTTTTACACAACTTTTTTGGGTCCAAATTTAAAGTTTTTTTGTATTATTTGTGCTTCAGCGGCTTTGCGAGTGGCGATTATGCCCTTGCCTGGGGATATTTGGAAGGGAGATGGGCATGAGAAATCAGGATGAAACGTGCAGTCATTTGTTTCACACGAGCCTGCAAAAGGACAACAGGGGAAAAACCAAGGCTTGATCCGCAGCCTCATCGTCCGGCGAAATTTGTCAAGTAAAATTTAGCTAAAACGGGTCATCGTTTTCTCTTTTTGCTAAATAAAACGGGTATTACATTGCAATGGAACAAGGTTATAAAATTGAGTCTCTCTTATTTTGAGTCACTTGTATACCCATACTCCCTACTACCAATATTACATAACGTTCATTTTAGTTTTCTAATCCAGACATGCAATATTGGACGTAGGGAATATCTCATCAAAGAAAGGAAGAAAGGTGCGCAGGGAGCTTTACGACACTACCCAAACCGAGAAGTCAGTTAACTAGACCTCCCGCATTTATTATCCCTTCCAAAACGAATCAAAGGAAATGGTAGGCATTTGGTCTTTGGACCACTACTGTTCTCCAAAAGGATACCTTTCTCTTCTTCTCGTCCCAAAAGGAAGTTACTTGGTGAAGCTTCCTACTTCCTAATACTGATCCTTTTTCCTTTCGAAAAAGATACCAATAACTGATTTTACAAATTTGTAGCCTACAGGTCAGAGATGGCCCAGATAACACCTTACCCTATAAGATTAAGTTTCAATAACTGAGGAGCCGCCTGGGTAAGCTGGTAAGCTCAATCTAATTAATACCATGGTAACTTTTACTTGTAAACGACAACTTTCTTCTCTTTCCCCACTCCAGGCAGAGGCGCAGTTTCAATGAGTCGGTGGGAAAGTTGTTGAGTGGAGTGTAAAGTGTGGGGTCTGCTCACGGCCAAAGACGTTGAAATTGTACCTCTTCTTCTCTCAGTGATCTGGTCAACCTCAACAGGGAATCGTCGTCTTCAAGTGATTATGGATGGATAATGATTCAACCTTTTGCCTGAAAAATGCTTTTAGTTTTTATAGACGTTGCTTTAGCTTGCTTTGCCTCCCCCACGGGGCGGAGAATATTGTACCAGGTAGCCGACCTATTGAAAGTCCTACACGTTGCATGTGCGGGCTTCAGATGCCTGATGATCCCTTCAAATGTGTCTTGGGGCCCATCATATATGTGGTACAGTAATCATTCCACAAGTTCTTGATTAAGCATGCTCAATAGGGTGCAAAGTGCCAAAAAGACTACTCAATCAGGTGACTTTATTGGTTAAGTGTCTATGGTTCCTTGTAGATATTAGATAGAGTAAATGCATTTTTTGTATATACTCCCTCTATCTTACTTTAGTAGCTGGATTTGGTTTTCCAAATTGAGCTAAAATTAGTCAATTTTGAAAAAACACACCGAACGATTAATGAACTGTGGGTTCGTATATTAATTCCGGGTGAAGAGAAAAGAGATGTCCAACCACATTGTTGTTTCTTCTCATGGTCTAACCTCCCCACAGTTTCTTCATCGATACATCCAAGATCCAAAGATCACTTACCAACTACTCTAGTTCATTTGAAGAAAACTGCATCATTTGAAGAAAACTGTATCGATTAAAGAAAATTATATTTATTAAAGTGACCATAGGGAGTAATACCATTAACAACATAATCACTCACAAATAGCGAATTAGAAGCATTTGCATAGACCAAACCATGAAGCTTGGGAAAAATTGATCAATTAAAAGAGATGTGTTCTTTTAACATTGTTGTGGAGAAAAGAGAGGAGAAGAAAAGAGAAGGAAGCTGGGCTGGGTGTATGGTAGGCAGCTTCAACAGCCCTAAATGGGACCACAGGCACAAAATCAACCGTAGTGTTGCCTTTAGCATAAATGTTTGTACAAACTGGGGAACTTGGAAGCAAGAGGGTGTTAATAGATTATTACTTGATCTGAATGTTGGTGGAAGTAGGCATTGTTCCTTTTAATCTTTTCCAACATTGTTTTGATCAAATTGCTAGAACTTAATCCAATTTGCTTTGTTTTACTTTATAATTTTTAATTGGAAAAGAATAATGGTGATCTTTGTTGAAATATAATGATGATAAAATGGCTATATTTGAGTCTTGATAATGATTTTAAAAGCATTTATAGCTAGACATCTCATAGTTCTGCTTTTGGACAGTTGATGGAAGAGAAATACTCTGCTTATATCATCCTGCTTTTGCTCTTTCATCATTTCTTCTGTCATTCATCCTTCTTTTGGCTTGATTATGGGGACGTGGGAACTGGAAATTTCAGATGCTTTTGCCTTTTTTCATTCTACATTGTACCATTGATGTAAATAAGCAAGAACAGGAGCTGCCATTAGGCTCCAGAATGGAACATTGCGAATTTAAGATGGGAACATATCTCCAACCCATGTGAGTATTCACTGTTTAAGTCAATGGCAACGAACTGCATTCATGATTCATCATGATTTAGACAATTAACCCGCATGATCGGCTGACACTAAACAAAGCAATTTGTCACAGCTCAATTTCTACTCAAAATGTATCTAGAAAGCATGCTTAGGACCACCTTAAGTTCATCATGTGGCCAGCCAACTCTATAGGAGTATTGCTTTGTCTTTCTTTTGCACTTCCTAGTGGTTACTCTCTGGTAGAAGCTTATTTGTATCCACTAAGGGTCCATTTGATTGGTCTGATTAAGTGCTGCAATGACTAAGTGGCTGATATGATAAGCCTGCCATAAGATGGCTTATCAGCGCATTCGTTTCATGCACTAATTAAGTGGCTGATTTTAGAGGGTTTATAAAATATAACTAAAAAATTCAGAGGACAAACTGTGTCTTATTTTATTCTGAAAATAACCCCCGATCGTCCGATCCTCTTCCTCGCACCTCTGCCTCTCTACCATGGCGACCAACAGAGATGCAACTACAGTTGCCTCCTCCGGTTCCTCCTCAACTCACTCACAGATCCCGAGGATAAGGCGATCGAGGGTTGTTTTCAAAATAAAATAAGACCTATTTTGTCTTTTGATTTTTTTAGCCATATTTTGTAAACGCTCTAAAATCAGCCACTTAATTAACGCGTGAAACAAATGCGCTGATAAGCCATCTTATGGAAGGCTTATCAGCTACTTATTCATTTCAGTACTTAATCAGACCAATCAAATGGACCCTCAGACCAATCAAATGGACCCTAACTTTAAAATGCAGAGTTCTTGTTTGCAAGACATTATGATTGCATTAAAATGTGTGCAATTTTTGTGCTGACTTTCACACCTCATAAAATGGTTCTTTGGTCCTTTCAGAGCGGTTTGGCTAATTTTTATCACAGAAGGGTCTGAATTGTGGATGAAAAAAGACGAGGATGATTGGATGAAGATTAACACACAACTATGATGTTAATAACTTAATTATTACAGCCCCTTTGAAGATCATATTGATAGAAACAAAACTTACTTTTTTTTAAGCAGATGTTGCCCACAAGCCTCTAGGTCTCTTGGTATTTCAAGTCTTCAAAGAGAGCAAATGTTTTGACATAGACTGCAGGTAATGATCTCAGCTCTAACCCACCCATGGGATGGCCCCGTGGTGTCGGGAGGTCCTAGGTTCAAATTCCCCTTGTCCATCCTGTGATTTTAAGTGGGGAACCATGGCGGTGGGTTGTTACGCTAGTCATCCCCCTGGATTAGTGGAGGTGAACGCAAGCTGGCTCATACACTCGGGCATAAAAAAAAAGATCTCGGCTTTGGCTAAAAACCGCAACTTTAACAATTTAGTTATGAAAGTAGTCTTATCTAGATCTAATGCAGTGCATTGCCATTTGCCAGCCCTACTTACTATCCTTGTAAATTAAGTGAAAATATCCACCGGAACGGTTTTACCAGCTCGTGAATAGGTCTTTAATAATAAGGTTCATAGATCAGAACCAATTAGACCCGTGACCTGTGAGAAAGCCTAGGAGCAAGGTTTTAAAAACTGGACTAGTGACCGACCCGGAATTTATGCCGGGTAGGTCCAACCGGAGGTCAACCCAGGTGGACCCGGTGATGACATCATCACAAAAAAAAGAGGGGCGGAGGTGGGCGGCTCTCTCCAGCCGTCGCCGGAGGGGGAGCCCACACCACCCAGTCTCGAACGAGAGCCCAGCGAGGGGCTCTGCTTCGAGGCAGTGTGGGGGCCCCCTCCAGCAGCGGCTAGAGGGAACCCCCCCAGGCGGGGAGGAGAGGGGGTCACCGAGGAGAGGGAGAAGGGGGGTTAAAAACTGGAGCGGAACGGTCGGCCAAGTTGTAATGACCCGGTCGACCGAGACCGAACGGTCCGATTTTTAAAACCATGCCTAGGGGAAGGATAGCATGGCTTTACAACATCCAATGACCTATCCACCACGTGCCATGTGGAATCGTTCCACTAGATAAGGATGAGTCTATGTCATTATCAATGTGAAGGATGGATCCCATGGGCCGGGAGTTATGTCTTATACTATTGGGCCATCTAATGAGTAGGCCCACGTCCAGCATCAAAACGCTCGTCAATTCCCCGCCGGTCGGCCCACCAAACCCTATCTCCTCCTCTCCTCCCACCGCAAGATCCGCCGATCCCGTCTCCGCCGCCGCGATGGACGACGATTCCACCGGCGAGGAAGACCAGACCCTTACCGATCCGGCGCAGGAACGGGATCCGGCGCCGGCGCCGAACCACCTCCAACCGGACTACGATCTCGACGACGACGACAACGGCGACGACAGCGACGAGGACGACGAAAACCTGGCCAACGACGATCACGAAGACGGCGACGAGATCCCCTCTCCCCAGCCCCACCGCATATCTCCCCCCACCGCCGGTGCCGCCCCCTCACCCGACTCACCACCGCCGGCCGCTGCCGTGACCCTCGCCTCCCCCGGCCCGACCCCCCACGCCAAACCCCTCACGCTTGCGCTTCCCACGCCGGTAACCCGACCGGCCTCCGGCGGCGGCCGGGAGGATTGCTGGAGCGAAGGCGCCACCGATACGCTCATCGACGCCTGGGGCGAGCGCTACCTCCACCTGAGTCGTGGTAACCTTAAGCATAATCACTGGCAGGAGGTCGCCGATGCCGTCACGTCGCGCGATAACTACCGGAAGCCCCAGAAGACCGACGTGCAGTGCAAGAACCGGATCGACACTTTGAAGAAGAAGTACAAGGTCGAGAAGGCGAAAATTGCGTCCGGCGGAGGGGCTTCCAGCTGGGTCTTCTTCCCGAAGCTCGACCGCCTAATCGGCAGTGGTGGTGGTCCCCCTGGAGGAGCACCGAAGAGCAGCCCTGCTCCGCACACTCCAGCTCCGCCGCAGGTAGCTGCAGCTGCAGCTGCGAAGCTTCCAGTGACGGTGCCGACGAGGGCGCGGTCGATGCGGCAGTATCATGTGAATTCAGACGACTCGAGCGACGGCTTACCGCCTGAGCCGGCAAACGGGAAGCGGCGGCGGGTGGAGAGGGAAGGTGGTGGCGGGCGGACGGTGGGGAACTCGATGAGGGAGCTGACGCGGGCGATTGAGAGGTTCGGGGAGGTGTACGAGAGGGTGGAGAGGACGAAGCTGAAGCAGGTGGTGGAGCTGGAGAAACAAAGGATGAGTCTTGTGAAGGATTTGGAGTTGCAGAGAATTCAGTTCTATATGAAGACCCAGATGGAGATAAACAGCTTGCAAAGCTGAAGCAGATGGAGAAGATGGAAGATTGTGTATCATATCATCATAACTGATAATGCAGGTTAGGGAAGTTACTATCTTTTTCTAGTTTTTCTATCATCTTTTTGTTAGTTCTTATTGTTATTGTGTTGTGAAGTTGTGGGTTGGAGCTTATATATATATGAGGAAATCGGTGAATTCATAAATTGGGCTGTTGAATGTAAAGATAATCAGATGACTCCATAAATTGGGCTTTTCAAGCTGTTGATTGTAAACATAATCTGATGTCTAGTTTGATGAAATTTGGTGCTGAAGTTTGATTTCTTAGTCCATCTGATTGTGTATCTTTGTTTCTGTTTGAATTACGAATCTTTGTTTCTGTTAATGAAGATGGCTCGTCGAGCAAGCCGTTTATTAATCTTTGTTTATGTGATTTATTCAAACGAAAGATGAGAGTAGATTTTTGTATGCTGGTATCTGGTGGAATTGATGGTTATTGTGGTGAGGCTAATGGAAGTAATTGGGAAAAGGATGTGAAAATTTAGAATTTGCGATATGGTCGATGGCGGCGATCAACCTTATTTTGAAGTGCTCATGCCGGCTACTGGTCCAGTTATTCGGGGGTGTTTGCAGGAGAAGAACCATTTTAGCAGTTCTCTTGTCCAGGGATACTTGTGGGGTTCTCATTTCGCAGCACAGGTACAAGTTTCAAGTTTGCCTGTGTTTTAGGCCTACCATGATTGGTGTTTTGTCAAGTTTCATTGCATCTGCAACTGTTGGACGAGAATTTGCCAAGAATTTGCCAAAGAAAAAAGAAAGGTGAGTGTTAGAAGACGAGTATTGATATGGCAGATTGAGATCAGAATGATGGAGCAAACTATGGGCTATGAGTATGGAGGACGATGATCACGATTTCCTTCCCTTCATAGGTTTTGCAATGAGTGGCAGCCTGGCATATGGAATGCAATATCGCGATATATCGGTATCGGGCCCACCCGATACACATTAATATCGTTTTTTCAAGTTTTTCAAAATATGGCTGATATATCGGTTTCTATTTAAAAAAAACGTTTTCAAATTTTTTTTAAAAAAGGGGAAAAAATAACTTTCCCGTTTGTTCTCCAGCATTTTTATGCATATTTTGAACTCTATGCTTTGTCTAAATTAGTATAACTCATTTTAGAAGTTAGATTGCGAAGATATATGGTAAAAATTAGCTTTCAACCACCGATATTTTTTTACACAATATCTCCGATATTTTGTCTCTTCGGTCGACCGATATCCGATACGGAATTCCTTGATCCGGTAGCAATGAGGTAATGATGTTTGGGAAATGATACTCAAGACTCTGCAATTACCCTTCGATTCTTGATGTGGAAAATAAGCATGGGTTTATATGATGAAGCAGAAACCCGCGCAAGCTATGCTAGATCCATTTCTGGCTTGGCTGGTTGAAATTCCTACAATAAAAATGACTATAGGAAGTCTATCCAGTCAATAAGTATATGACACAAATTGGCCCTACTCCTAGACTTCGCATAAGATCCAAGTTTTGCACTCCCTTATTTTGAAAAACCAAATCGGACTATTGATGTGGGACACGGAGGATGTGAAAACTTACCATTTAGATGGCTTATAATTATTCTTACCAAGGTTTGATGACATGTCTTTTATTCCATTTCATATCTAATATTACCAATAAGAAAATACTGCGAGTTTCAGAAATTGCTTTTATTTCACCCTTATTGTTCTTTTTGCACATTTTAATTCAGTAAATTGCATTTGCATTGCAGTGTGTGTTACATAAAAGGAGGATTTATGACAAAGGATTAGGGTCATTAATGAGCAAAAGTCTGTAGTTGATCAACATTTGATTTAGATTTTAGCTTTTTACGAAGTGGAAAATTAGGATGTGTGATTAACGTAACTTATAAATGCCTAATTGGTATGGCCATCACCATAGTCTTTTTCTATATGGAGTTACAATCTGCACTTTCTTTAACATAAAAAAGCTCTTGAGCATATTTAACCAAAAAAGAACACTTGATCATCAGGGCCAAGTTGGTATCCTATGCAATTACAACTTCAAGAAAGCTCAACAATTAAGCAGAGCTAGGCGTTCTTCCTATGAGGTAACCAAACTAGGACGCCCAGCAAAGCCAAAGCCAACCAGAATGGAAGAAGATCCGCCACCACGCTTGCTGCCTTATTGTCCCAGCAATTCCTCAAAGAAAGTTAATAAGTTTATCTTCATCAAAGGAATATCACAGTTATAATTTGAATTATACTTTTAAGTCATATTCGAGCTCAACCACGAGCCTTATTTGAGCAGAGTTTGTGAATCGAGCTCAGGTGTATTCAAACACAACTTGAATTAATTTGAGCTTGAGTCGAGTTCAGTTCGAGCCAAGACGGCTTGCTCGACGAGCCATCTTCATTAACACACCTAGTCTCAGCCAATCGAACATCAGCAATATTAATAGATTATATACCACGATTGATTTTTTAAGATCTCACAAGGATAAAGACTTCAGTTATATAATTTTTACAGTCACACAGAATAGTAATTATAACGTACTATCTAATATTGCAAACAAATTCTCAAGGAACAAAGAATAGTAATTATAACGTACTATCTAGTATTGCAAACAAATTCTCAAGGAACAATCGACCCCATGGGTCAAGAGAGGCCGGTGTCCTATGAGGCGGAATATGGGTATAAGCACCTATCCGTCTACCCTCCTGCTTTGAAGGTTGACAGGTTCATCACGTTGGAGGGAAGGAAGAGAGGGGAAGAAGAAGAGGCGACTGCCGTCGGATCAACACACCTAGCCTGTGTTCTACGCGGCCTCAAATTTTGATCTCTGAGGAGAAAACAATTGCCAACATTTAACGACCCTATCGATGATGTTAACAGACAAGTCCTGATACCAGATGCACCAAATTTTTTTTTTCTTTTTGGTAACAAGATGCACCAAACTATTGCCAAAGAGAAAAAAGATGCACCAAACTGGTCGTTAACTACTGAAGGGAGTTAGTCAGTTAGAGAACAATCGATTAGGCACATTAAGGTACTTGTAGGGTCTATTTCCTAAGTGTGATTAAGATTAAGTTCTTTAAGCTCATCATCTATGATATCCTCATATAAAGTTTTAAAGCATTAATCAATACCTTTCTGTCTTGCCTATTCATGAAAATCATCTTAGTATACATGTAACAATTGAAAGAATATAAAAAAAAATATGAATTAACAGCATATCTCAAATACTAAATTTTTGTTAGTGCCACATCCGGGGGAGGATTGCAGCAGATGGGCCTGAAGAGAGCAAGAACACTGGGAAGAGTCTTCCTGCTCTTCTTCTTCCTTCTCTTCATATTCATAGTACTTCTCACAATCACCTCTTTCTTGTTCACATCTACCACATAATCCGTTATTCCTGCCAATGAAACATAAATATGAGCAAAAAGTAAAAAGAAAAACAAATGATGAAACGCAAGCAATTGAAATCTATTTTGTTTTCTTCAAAGGAATGGAAGAGGTCCAAATTAGTACATTACCATTCATCTTGGACACCATGTCGGAAACTCGTTTCTGGCAGTGGTTGCAACTCATATCAGCCCTCATCACAACCACCTGAACCTGAATTGTGCCACACAAACACCACAGCCAACATATTCATCTCATACACATGCGTAAGAAGTGAAGAACTAAGGAGAAAGAGGTGGAGGAGGAGGTAAAAGACTACAGCGGGCAGAGTCAGATTCTCAGCAAGTCTCAGTGCTTGTCCCTTTAGAGGCTCCATGCATAACGATCTACTATTCACATCTCTCTCATCATCTTTGGCTTTGCTGGAGATCCCATTGTTACTAGGCCTTCTTCCTCCTCTTCTCTGACTCCATACATGGCTTGGTATGTGATATCCGTGATTACAATATGTCCTTATTATATAGCTGGAAAAATTAAGAAAAACAGGCTAACAGCCATTCTCTTTGTCTAATCATGGACCCTAGACACCTAAATAAAGGACACCCAACATCTCCTAATTGATCTACCCATAAATTCCTAGGAAAATGACTGATCTCAACCCTCCTTTGGTCCTACAGGACTCAGCACATTTGGCAGTCAGATGGTTGCAGCTTTATGGCTAAAACCAGGAATAATCTAGCTGTTGTCGGCCTACCGTAAAGCACAGTACAGGTGAGGAGGGGCTTGCGTCGCATGCAGGAATCCAATGGGTTGGATATGTCATGTGCTTGCTTTCTAGCAACAAAAATTAAAGTACAGAAAAAGTGCCTACTGACTCCACGTTGTGAAGACTAGAGAGAGGGACTTTGAATGGAGGAGGAGGGTTGGTACTTGGTTCCCTTGCAAGCAAAGGTCGCATTCGGGGTTGGTTGGGGTTAGGAGAGCCGTGGAAATCTATTACTCCCCACTCCTCTGCACCACGTCATCTTGCAAGTAGGCAGCTCATGTTCTTGGACAACGAGTGATTATTCAGCGCCCCCGGTGTGCCACGTGGGATTTGTGCCCAAGCAACTGCACACATGGATGTTACTCTGGCTCAGTATAATCCATCTGGGAGTGTTAATTACAAGAAGAGATTAGGCCTGACAAACACAAGCTTCTACACGTTTCCTTGAGAGCGATGGTGAAGATGCATCATGGTCAAAGAGATTGGTGTGGCATTGGGTTGTCAAATTCAACAGTATGTCCTCATAAAAAATCATAAAAATCAATAAAATAAATGGGTATTCAATAAAATGTTTGGAGAGTTGTTTTAAATCCTCACGCTATCCATGTCATGAGAAGATGCAGTTAGGTCGTAGGCTGCAGTAAACTAAAACTTTATCGGATAACTCATTTGACCGAGAAAAAGACATAATATGGTATCGCATGGAAAAAGTAAAAGGAAAGATAGTAACGAGGAAATTTCTCTAACATCAAATGAAAAGATAATACAGCATATATTTTGAGGCGTGAACGTGCTTGCTTGTATAAAAAAATGATCGTGCTTACTTAACTTGGGCCATCAGCCTATCACTGCCTCAACCAAATACCACAACACATCATCTGAAAGGAGCTGAAATTTTCTTGGTATCTTTAAACATTAAAAGTAACACTGTAAATCAAACGACATTTCACACTATCCCCACCATGTAGTTTGGCGGTAATTGACTTCCGCCATGCTTGTTAAGCATATATGTGATACCACGGGAAAGAAAGAGTCACACCAGATGAATTGTGATCGCACCAAATATGAACAGTCCAAAGGGCAGACGTGATGGTGAAAACCCTTCCATGCTTGCTTGTTGTGCACCCAAGGAAGCACAACTCTGCACAGGAACATGATATAATCCTTATTTAGCCCACATACATATATGGTGAGCATGCAGGCGCTCATTTCCAACCAAATTTAACCAGAAGATATGCTAGTATTCTAATGACCAATTTAAACATCTCATTGCTCAGTCAACCGATGATTGCTAGGTTGCGACCATCAGCATACAGCTCCGATAAGGCATCTTTAATGTGCAAAAATATATTCAAAGAGAGATCCCGTTACTCTTTGACGGTTTTTTGCTAACATATTATGATCATATGGTTTAGCAAACCTTATTTGTCCATTTGCAGCATTTCCTACTTGCACTATCAAGCTACGAAATGCTAGAATTCTTAACAGAAAGGAAGGTGGACGGTGGGCATGCTACAAATGTGAACGCCCTGACAAGAGGGAAAAGCAGGGCTTTCAAGCTGGGATTGAGTCGGGACAACTCAACCCCGGTCTTCATTGCTGCCGTGAGTGCTGAGGAAGGCGCCGGTGACCAAGCTTCCGTGTGCACACAGTGCACCAAATCAGAAGTCCATAAAATGTTAAAATGATAGCACGAATCCCAATGACACATGTCTAGATGATCATTACCCCAGATGTATGATGCAACTAGTTTCCTAGTTTAGTTTTCAACAAATCCTCTCTCAAAGATGTAGGGGAAGTATTGCAACTAGCCACACTTCATTAAACACTTCAACTGACAGCTTTAAGTTCAACTAGATAATGCCATATTCCCATTAGCTAAACAGATTTATAATTTTGTTCAACGACGATAATGCTTGCTAGTTTAACTCCAAATGAAGAATCAAATCCGCATGAGATAAAACTATAATACTGCAAAGCAATCCTACAATTTGAACCAATACGAGATTAAACTATAGTACCCCAAAGCAATCCCACAATTTGCACCAATTGGATGATTATACTGAGTTGCATGCCCAATAGGCCGTTTGGGACGTGAAAATTGGAATGCGGATATGGATGTAGTGGATTATTCAGGGTGATTAGTGGATGTGGACGGTGGATGTCGTTGACGTTTGGGGCGTGAAAATAAAAATCACGTAGACGATGCTGGATGCCCTAAAATAGGGTTTGGTGCGTGAAAAAAAATTCAAGTGGATTGAAGGGGACTTGGGGCATGAATAAACAATCCACGCTAAAAATTTTTTATTACACACTTGAATTTTTCATTTAATCCATAATTGTATATAATAAATATAATTAATAGTAATGAAAATCTTATCAAGGCAAAATTATCCTGCAAACTTGTCAGGCGTCATAAGGGGCCGTTTGGGGCATGAAAAAAAGCAAAACATCCATAGTGGATGTTTCACTTTTACTATTCATTTCCGATTTTTTCACTTTCAGCTGAAACTCCTCAGGACGTGTTTCACACATCCACAGTGAAAAATCCAGAAATAAATAGTGAAAGTGGATTTTTCACTGCGGATGTTTTGGATTAATCACGAACCAAACAGCCCCTAAATATATACAAATCATAATCATAATCAATTAGCGCCTTTTCACAACTATTTGGGGTCGGCGACACGGATCTTACTCTTCCATTCCAGCCTGTTTTGGCTACCTCTTTTGTAAGAGATAGTAAAGTCAAATCCTTTCTTATTAACTCCATCCAAGTTCTCTTAGGTCTCCCTCTCCCTCTTTTAGCATCGTTTACCTGTAACCCTTCTAATCTTCTCACAGGGGCATCTAAAGATCTTCTTTGCATATGCCCATACCAACGCAACCTACATTCCCTCAATTTCTCCCATAAAGGCGCTACTCCTAGGCTCTCACGAATATATTCATTTCTAATCCTATCTCTCCTAGTTATCCCACTCATCCACCTTAACATTCTCATTTCGGCTACATTCAACTTATCTATATGACTCCTCTTTGGTGCCCAGCACTCCGCTCCATAGAGTATTGCAGGCCTAATGGCCGTCCTATAGAACTTGCCTTTAAGTCTTTTTGGAACCCGCTTATCACACAACACTCCCGAGGCTGCCCTCCACTTTACCCACCCCGCATTTATCCTATGCACCACATCACTATCAATATCCCCTTCTTTATGGATAATGGATCCTAAGTAACGGAATTGATCACACCTTGGCACTTCTTGCCCATCTATTTCAACTAGGGCTCTATCTATAATTCTACCTTCCTTAAAATTAAATTCCATGCACTCTGTCTTAGTCCTACTTATTTTAAAACCCTTAGATTCTAGGGCAACCCTCCACAATTCTAATTTCGCATTTAAACCTACTTTACTCTCATCAATTAAAACTACATCATCTGCAAAAAGCATACACCAAGGTACATTATCTTGCAAATGACTAATAAGCTCATCCATAACTAAAGTGAAAAGATACGGACTTAAGGCTGACCCTTGATGAAGACCTACCGTAACCGGAAACTCCTTCGTTTCCCCCCCCCCCCAATAGTCCGCACACTAGTCACAACCCCTTCATACATATCCTTTATGATGTCTATGTAACCTCTTATGACACCCTTCTTCTTCAAAACACTCCAAATAAGCTCTCTTGGCACTCTATCGTAGGCTTTTTCTAAATCTATGAAGGCCATATAAAGGTTTTGTTTTCTATCCCTGTACCTCTCAACTATCTGCCGTAGTAAAAATATAGCTTCCGTTGTTGACCTCTCCGGCATGAAACCAAATTGATTCTCTGATACTTTAGTAACTTTTCGCAAACGCCCTTCTAAAACTCTCTCCCATAATTTCATAGTATGCCCCATAACTTTTATACCTCTATAGTTTGTACAACTTTGGATATCCCCTTTATTTTTATACAAGGGTATGAGGGTACTCCTCCTCCACTCCTCTGGCATCCTCTTAGATTTCCAAATCTTGTTGAACAAACTAGTCAATCAAGTTAAGCCCACACCTCCTAGTGCCTTCCACACTTCAATAGGAATTCCATCGGGCCCTAGAGCCTTGCCTTTCTTCATCTTCCTTAACGCAGCACCTACTTCCTCTATAGAGAATCTCTTAAAATAAGTCACCTCTTTAACAAGACTAGACTCAAACTCTATCCCACTACTATAATTCTCATTCAATAAACGCCCTAAATATATACAAATAACATTGAAAAAATAATTAGAGTCAAATAATGCCAAAATATATCAAAGACATTATGGTATAAAAAGGTTACCAATTCCTTCCCATCGTGGTTGTGGTTGAGGCTGAACAGTGGCTCTAGGAAGCCCCCAATGATCGCCAATTGCATCACGAATTTCGTCTCTTTTGCGGTACATATATACGCAATAGTTCGCTCTTCCAAAGCTCTCTCCTATGTTTTCGCTTGGACTTACACCAACGTTGTTCTGCCTCATAATCTCATCTACAAATGCCTTCTCTGACTCATAATGTGGAATCAACCAATCCCTCATATCTTCATCTATCGCCCCGTTATGTTGTTCCTGTATGAAATTGTAGATAGGTGCATACGCGTACACTAGCCGGACTTACTTATCAAAATCATACGAAGGCATTGCTTCCAATATCTTCCACCTGTTTTTGAAAACGTCAAATGCTCTCTCAACCACACTCCGGCGCGATGCATGTAAAAAGTTATATAATTCGTTTTGGCCATCCGCAAGTCGTCCGACAAACTCAGGCACATGGTACATATCCCCTTTCCCTTTATATGGCCCCAAGAATCCCCTCTTGGTTACATAACCTACATCTACTAGGTAGTACTTACCGATAGGTGGAAGGTTAAATACTTGATTCGGATTTTTTAGTGCTTCGTTTAGGATCTTAGCATCATGGGCAAATCCCTCTCATCCCGCCACGACGTGAGTGAAACGAGTACTAAAATCTACCACAGCCATGACATTTTGCGTACACTCGCACGACTTTCCCTAAACGCTAGTTGTTCTTTAGCTGACGACTTTGTCGATATATAGGTTCCATCAATGACAACCACACAGTCTTTAAAAAAAGATGATACCTTTTGTTTAAAGCAATGTGTACAGGTTCTATCTCAAGTGGGACCATTACATATATACGACTCTGAAACCAAGTACCCAACGTACTAAGGACGTTGTTCACATGCCGATGTATTGTCTCTTCGAAGTGCCCGAACTAATGTCCTAAAATTCATATCCCCTGCAAATGACCCAACATTACTAAGAAAATCATTAGTTGATCTTCTACTAATACGCCTATAGTGTCCGAGAGGCCTTGTTGACGAGCTTGTTGCATCTTCCTTATGGCGGAAGCTCTGCACTTCTATTCTACATCTTCCCTATGGTGGAAGCTCTTTGTTAGTGGTACCTGATGAGGACCACACTCTATTGGCCAAGCTTATGCTGTTTGCATCTTCTCTATGGATTTTAGAGAGAGCATTTGCATCTTCTCTTTGGTGGAAGCTTTGCACCGACCCTAGAGCTATTGATGCTAAGTGGTTTTACTATGCACATTGGAGGCGTTAACATCCTAGAAGGTTGCGTTCTTACTTGTCAGAGACGGCGATGACAGGAGAAAAAATTGGGTGACCTTGTTTGTCAGAGACGAGGCCTTCCTTGAGCGACGGATTCACCGCCGTGATCTAATTCTTGGAGGCTAGCAAGGCGAGGTGACCACAGATCCGACGACAGTCACACCAGCGTGTCATCTCGGAGGGTTTCATCGAGGTGAGATTTCAAAAAACTGTTTTCTTTTTTTGTCTTGGATAAATCTCCTTGTTTACCTCCTTCCCGTCTTGATTTCCTTGTTATGTACAAACTCGTCAACTGTGATATGGGTTCATGCTTATGTAAAAGCTCCTTGTTTTTGCCCTTTGTACTGCCATCTTCTCTATTTTTCTTGACGTTCACTTCAAAATTTTGCAGGCAAGCTCGTCAGCAAGGCCTCTCAGACACAACAAGCGTATTAGTAGAAGAACAACTAATGATTTTCTTAGTAATGTTTCGCAAGGGATATAAATTTTATGACATTAGTTCGAGCACTCCGAAAAGACAATACATCGGCATGTGAACAACGTCCTTAGTCCGTTGGGTACTTGGTTTCAGAGTCGTATATATGTAATGGTCCCACTTGAGATAGAACCTGCAGACATTGCTTTAAACAAAAGGTATCATCCTTTTTTTTAAAGACTGGGGGTGCCATTGATGGAACCCATATATCGACAAAGCCGTCAGCTAAAGAACAACTAGCGTTTAGGGGAAAGTCGGGCAAATGTACGCAAAATGTCATGGCTGTGGTAGACTTTAGTATGCGTTTCACTCATGTCGTGGCGGGGTGGGAGGGATATGCCCATGATGCCAAGATCCTAAATGAAGCACTAGAAAATCTGAATCAAGTATTTAACCTTCTACTTATCGGTAAGTACTACCTAGTAGATGTAGGTTATGCAACCAAGAGGGGATTCTTGGGGCCATATAAAGGGAAAAGGGATAGGTACCATCTGCTTAAGTTGGTCGGACGACCTGCGGATGGCCAAAACGAATTGTATAACTTTTTACATGCATCGCTTCAGAGTGTGGTTGAGAGAACATTTGGCATTTTCAAAAACAGGTGGAAGATACTGGAAACAATGCCTTCGTATGATTTTGATAAGCAAGTCCGACTAATGTACACGTGTGTAGCCATCCACAATTTCATACAGGAACATAACGAGGCGATAGATGAAGATACGAGGGACTGGTTGATTCCACATTATTAGTCAAAACAGGCATTTGTAGATGTGCAGGTCCAAGCAAAGCATAAGAGAGAGCTTTAGAAGAACGAACCATTGCGTATATATGTACCGCAAAATAGACGAAATTTGTGATCCAATTGGCGATCATTGGGGGCTTCTTAGAGCCACTGTTTAGCCACAACCACAACCACGACGTGGAAGGAACGGGTAACCTTTTTATACCATAATGTCTGAGATATTTTGGCATTATTTACTCTAATTATTTTTCCAATGTTATTTGCAATATTTATGTCGCCTCACAAGTCGCAGGACAATCTTGCCTTGATAAGATTTTCATTACCATTAATCATGTTTATTATATGCAATTATGGATTAAATGGTAAATTCAAGTGTGTAATAAAAAATTTCTACGTGGATTGATTATTCATGCCTCAAACGTCCCCTTCAATCCACTTGGATTTTTTCTCACGCCCCAAACATTATTTCAGGGCATCCAGCATCGTCCACGTGATTTTTATTTTCATGCCCCAAACATCAACGACATCCACATCCACTAATCACCCTGAATAATGCACTACACCACCCACATCCATATCTGCATTCCAATTTTCATGCCCCAAACGGCCCTAAAATAGGACTGAGAGAGTGTTTTCATTATTTTCTCATCCCCTCATGACTTCTTAGCAAGGAGTTGGTTAAAACTCCTCATCACTTCAATCCACGACTTTCAGTAATTTTACCGGTAATTTTTCCCACAACACACCTACCCAATCTCAATGGATGTTGTTCACACAAGACACCTTTAAGACCCTCAACAAGCGGCTAAAACCCTCATAACAATCATCAAGGCCTCTAAATGTCTGCACCATAAAAAATTCCTTCACTTCAATAGTGGCTGCAGAAATCCTAAGTTTCTACAAAGCAGGCATTCCAAATTCATTTTGTTAAAATCTTCTACTCAACCATCACATCAGCATTCACATTTTAGATTCATCCATCTTAATTGAGCTCAAAAGCTAGAAACTATGACGTTTTGCACCTTATATTTATGCGGAATGCACGTGTCTCCGGGTATAGATTCAAGCATTCAAATCTATACCCTAAACCCCATAAAATCTGTCCCAGGACAACGATCTATACATAGCCTGAATTAACAAATCGCAAAACTCTGTATCCAAAAAAATGTTCAAGCCCCCATCCCATCTTGACTAAATCAAATCCTGCGAGCCACCCAGATATCTTATTGATATTAACACTAGTACAAGAGACTAATGTAGTGATGAACTTTTGATTATAATGATTATGTGTTGATTCAAACAAAAGATAAAATCAATGTCAATTAGGATCATTAGCTTTGTGTCTAGAAATTGTAATCAATCTATATTGTCAAATACTAGTTTCTTAATAAATAAACACATACTATAAAATCAAGCATTCACATTTACAAACTGCAAACAATAACATATTACTCACCAAATATTTCAGCAATCCGCCGACTTTACAATCCTTCTGATCACATCACATGTCTGTAGCAAAAGCACAATCCTCAGACAAACAGCAAAAAGCACAAAATCCAACTTTCAATCCGCAAATACCACAGGAAAAAGAGCATACCTAGAAAACCTCCCACCATTCCCTGCCCCCGCTTCTCTTCCCTCTCTCATCTTCGCCCGCACCAATCCCCTCTCCCTCTCGCTTTCCCTCTTCTCTCTTCTCCTCCTCTCCTCCCTCAACTCATCCAACGTTTTCCTCCCCTTCTTCTTCTCGCCCTCCGCCCCACCGCCCCTGCTACAACCCCCATCCCCATCCCTCCCGTCATTCTCCCCGCCACTCGCAGGCCGCGAAAGATACCACGGAGCCTTCACCCCTTTCCCGGCAAGCCCATACCCCAGCCGGTACTTCTCGTCATCTGGCCCTACCACCCTCGGCGGCTCCTCCTTCTTCCGCTTCTTCTTCCTATCGGCCGCCTCGCGCCGACCTTCCCTGTCCTTCTCAGCCGGGCCCGCGAGCGCGGAGAATCCGGCGAGACCCTCGAAGAGGTTAATATGGTTCGAGTCTCGGTCCGAGAGGGAGGGGGAGGAGGGAGAGTGGTTGGAGTCAGGGGTAGGGTTAGGGTTAGGGTTAGGGTTTTTGGCGAGGCCGCGGGCGTGGCGTAGGCTGTCGAGGCGGAGCTCAGCGTCGCGCCGGCGGGACTGCTCGCGCTTGAGCTGCTCCTCGCGGGCGGCGGCCTCCTCGTCGCGGCGGACCTTCTCGCGATTGTCGAAGTTGTAGACGTTCCAGCGCTTCTGGGGGAGGATGTTCAGCCCACCGTGGCCGCCCATTCTTCCGCCGCCTCCTCAGGCGTCCACGGCGGTGCGCTCGGCCCTGGGATTTGGGAATTTTGGGGATTAGGGTTTGGATTTGCGGGTTTTGGAGGAGGAATGCGGCAGCGAATTTATGCGTGATTCCAGAGTAGGAATTCGATTCCCAGTGGGCATGAAGCTGGGCTTGGGCCGGGAAAGTTGCATTGAGGAGTGGGGATGAAGCTAGGCCTGGGCCCGTATGCCCACATCCGGGAAATTTTACTCAGTTTAGGTCAATGTTGGCGAAATTTACAAAATTCAGCTTCGAGACCCATTTAAATGAGACCGGTCTCATATAATGGGCATGAGACCATCCCTTTGGGCTTATTCGGAGCATCGTCGGATCTCAATCTAATGACTGTGAATTAAGGAACCGGATCTGCTGGTGACTACTGGCGAAGTTTCACCGGCCGTCGATCGTGCGGAATCGACGGCGCACACAGAAAACGTGTGCGTTCGGTCAAAAAAGTTGACCGAGCGCACACGTTTTTCGTGTATACCGTTGATTCCGTATGATTGACGGCTGGTGAAATTTTACCAATGGCCTCAATTAAACAAGGCTCATATAAGCTAAATGAGACTGGTTTCAATTAAACTTTTGCCTTCAGCTTTTAAGCCCCAAATGTCCAAACTTCAGTTTTTGACCTTCTTTGGTGTGTTTGATCACATTATAGCATGCCGAAATCTGAAATTTGAAAATTCTATGGAACAAAGCATGGGGGACTTCGAGGATTTTGGGCACATTTGACCTAAATTGGGGTATAGTACTCCACCTTGAAAGAAGGCATGGCCAATGACAGGGATGGAGAAGGCAATCACCCTCATTAGCTCTACCTCACCAAGATGTTATTAAGTACTCACCGCATATCGGGAGGTTGTGCTCATCACCAATTGATGATTTACACGATTTTCAATTTGTGGTTCCCTTCATGAGCCCTCAAGACAAGCAAGGTAGTTGTGTCAATCACATGTTGGTGATAAGCATGACTTCCCCTTACTCGATGCGTACCTAATAATTTCTCCCACCTCATCTGGGACAAATGCTACAAAATGTGGACCCCTCCCCTAGCTCTGTCCCTAAGTAATACACTTAGGGTTATTTTGGTTGAAGATTTTAAGAGTGAAAAATCTGGATTTTAGAGAAAAAGCTGAAGAAGAATCTGGGTGTTTAGTTGGGAAGAAGTAGTTTTGAAAAAGAATTTAAGGTCCGATGGTATGCTTCGTAAATAAACATGAAAGATATAGATAATTAATAAAAAAATGTCTTTTCATGATTGAAAACACATTTTTCTTTATTAATTATCCCTATTTTTTTTATAAAATTATAACAAATGTCATTGAAAAAAATCAATGAAGTGAAAGTCTAAAATCCCTGCTGCCAAACAGGCCGTAAGAGGGGAATTCACGACGTACCAAGAAACATGGGACCTCTCCCCTCCATCAACATATTAGAGAAGCTAACCCTACTTGCAGCCAAAAAAGAAGCTAACCTCTACTAGAGACGGGGTGAGAACATAACTTCGCGATAAGGAGGTTTACAATGCTGTAGAGATTTTGTGCCGCCAATTTCAACAAATCTGTCACATGTGAATGCAATTCGATCATTTAACACGGGCATAAAGTCCATCCAGTAATTACTGGTGATCAGTAGTTCACGCCCCCCATTCTTCACTGCTTCCCATCTGAACTTGTCACAACCAAAGCAGGATTCGCAAGAACAATTAGTGCACCGGAGAGAGGATTCGCAAGAACAGGTCCTTTTAGAAAAGTATAATGTGGAGGTGTGAAGATAAGCCAACCATGTTGGGATCCGATGCAAGGCCGCTTGTTGAGGAAACTAGGCAGGGGTAGATGGTGATACCACTGCCTTTCAGAAGTGCAGTAATGGTTGTCTTCTTCACAAACCCAAATCCATGGCACTTCCGACTAGTTGCGGGGACGGCGCTGTAAGTAAATATGGGTTCTTGTCCCATTTTACTTGTCTTGATTTAGAGGAGTCGGCTCTCTCGTGCAAGTGTAGGCATGTGGAGTAGTTAGGCTTCCGTGGGCCCGGTCCACACTAAATTGGAAGAGACACTGTAATCATCACCGATCCGGAAATCACTTATTTGGAATTAGCTATTTTGGTACGACCAAAATGGAATTGTCAAATAAGAGTCACCATCTTGGAAAACAGTTGAGCAATTTCGGGAAACCGAAAAGGCATGATTTTGTAACTGATTTTCGCCCCTTTTAAGGCCAATAGAGGGGACGCCCTCAATGCAAAGTAAAAGGGCGACTTTTGGTTGAAATCGATTTGGTTTTGGTGATCTTGATTTCGTTGGGTGAAAAAGCTAATTCGGGGAATCTAGCTTTTCACAACGTTCTACACTCGATCGGTGAGGGATTTGGTGTTCTCGAACATATTCTAATCCGTGGAGTGATTCGTAGGCACAAAGGCCGAAGGTTAGTGATTCCAATTTGATAATCTTTGAGCTTTATTTGTTGATTTAAGGAAAAACCCAATTTTTGAGAACCCACATCAAACGGATAAAAATCCTAAATTCGCTTCCGTTGCGGCTCGATTACCCATCAGTGGTATCGGAGCCTTGATTCCGTGGTGGTGTGAGGGTTCCAAGAAATTTGTGGGAATTTTCCTCGCGGTTTTTGCCGACTGAAAATCACGATTTTTACAGTCGCGATCGATCGGTGTCAAGAGCGATCGATCGCACGGAAGTAAAATCGGAGAAGACGACTGGTCACGATCTATCGGCTTCGATCGGCATCGATCGCCATCGTTCGGCATCGATCGGCGTCGATCGTTGATTTGCTTTGAAAGAGGGAAACGATCGATCGGCACGAATTGCGATCGATCGTATCTACTGGAAGTTGAGCAAAATTGACAGCGGAAAGCTGCGATCAATCGGGTATTTGACACGATCGATCGGCGGGATAAAATTTGAAAAACTAATTAATATTGAAGCAGTATTTGTGCCACTTGATTAGATAATTGTTGATAGTTAATTAGTGATTCAAACTGTGCTATTTTACACTAATTGTCCTGTTCCATTGATTGTAGATTTTTATCTTCAATTTGATTGGAATACTTGCTTGATTTCATAAAAGTTGCAATGGCTTCCCGAATGGTCTCCAGTGAGTTGGCAAAGACTGAAAAGTTGAATGCCACTAATTTTGTTACCTGGAAGAGGCGCATCCGTCACATTCTGTTCCTTGACGACTTGGGTCATGTGCTAGACCAAGTTGTTGAACCTACGGGTGAACAGAGTACTACTGCTCAAAAGAGAGAGTACGAGAAGTTCCGGATGGAGGATGCACGTGCAAGGACCACGATGCTTACCTTTATGGAGCCTATCATGGAGTTGCTTTTTGAGAAGCACAAAACGGCCAAAGAAATGTAAGAGGCCATTGAGAGGAGGTATGGAGAGCATACTGAGGCACACATCAGGTTGCTCCACACTCGCTATACCAACATGAGGATGGAGGAGGGCAAGAATGTGCTTGAGCACATAAATGCCATGACTATTATTGCTAGTGAGTTGGAGATGCTTGGAGATCCAATTTCATTGGGGGTCCAAGTGTCTACGATACTCACTAGCCTCCCTCCATCATGGGAAGCAGTTGTGGTGGCGTTGAACCTGAGTGATAAAAAACTCACTCTCGATGACCTTACTGCCAAGCTGGGCTTGGAGCAGGAAAGGAGAGAGCATATGAGGGCCTCTAATGTATCTGCCAACCTTGCTCACCATGTTGGCTCTAAGAAAGGTGGGTCCTATGCAGGCACTTCAAAGAAGAACTTCAAGAGGAAAAGAAAGAAGCCTCAATTCCAGGGAGGAGACAAGGCCAAAAACAAGAAGAAGGGAGCTTGCTTTACTTGTGGCCAGATGGGTCACTTTAGCAGGAACTGTCCTAATGGCTCCCAGGGCAACGAGAAAAAGAAACAGCAGGGTGGAGGAAAGGACATAGTTTGTATGATTTCTGAGGCACTGATTGTGAACACTAACACTAGAGGTTGGTGGCTTGACTCGGCTGCAACCCGTCATGTGGCTATGGCAAAGGAGTCTTTTGCTGAGATGAAAGAGATTAGTCCCGGAGAGCACAAGATCTACATGGGGAATAACACCTATTGTGACGTGCTGGGGATTGGCTCTGTTCGTGTTCCTCTCTTAGGAGGAAACACCCTGGTCCTCACAGATGTCTTGTATGCACCTACTATTCGTAGGAATCTGATTTCAATCCCTCTTCTGACTCAAAAGGGATTTGAAGTCAGGTTCAAGGGTCCAAGGGAACTGTGGGGCAGAAGAATAATATTTTATTTACTGCTTCTTTAGTTGATGGTTTATTCAAACTTGATGTATCCAATGACTTTGCTAATAATGAAATGATTGATTGTGAGTATGTTGCTTGTGTTATTGTTGATAATGCATTGTTGTGGCATTTACGCCTTTGTCATGTGAATGCGACAAAATTACACCGAATGTCGGGTAGTGGGTTACTACCTAGAATAAGTGATAATTTGCGCATGTGTGAGGATTGCCTATCTGGCAAAATGACTAGGCTACCCTTTCCGAAAGGGCAACGAGCAATTGACCTTTTAGAGGTCATTCACTCAGATATTTGTGGGCCTATAAACGTCAAGACTCAAAGGGGTATGATGTATTTCATTACATTTATAGATGACTATTCAATATATGGTTATGTGTACTTGTTATCGAGAAAGACCGATGCCTTAGAAAAAAGGAATTTAAGGCTGAGGTTGAGAACCAATTAGGACGGAAGATCAAAGTTCTGAGAACAGACAGAGGTGGTGAGTACACATCTGATTTGTTCAAGGACTATTGTACAAACCAAGGAATAGTGCATCAGTATACTTTACCGTATACCCCTCAGCAGAATGGAGTCGCTGAAAGACGTAATAGGACATTGATGGACATGGTAAGGTCCATGTTAAACCACTCTGAACTAGGAACGCAGTTTTGGGGTGAAGCACTAGACACCGCTGTCTATGTACTAAATCGGATACCTTCTAAGTCGATCAAATTGACCCCATATGAGTTATGGACGGGAAGACGTCCAAACTTTTCGAACTTGAGAGTGTGGGGGTCAAAGGCCCATGTAAGGGTACCTGATCAACTAAGAACTAAGTTGGATCCCAAGACCATAAAATATAATTTTATAGGTTATTGTGACCATTCGAAAGGGTATCGATTTGTAGTACACCATGATGATGGGACAGTGGGGGTTATAGAGTCTAGAGATGCTTATTTTCTTGAAGAAGATATAGACCTTAAAACTCCTAGTCAGAAAGTGGAACTCTTTGAAATTGAGAAAGAGAAAGTTACTATCACTAGTAATGAACAAGTGATAGGTAACGCATCCAATGAGGATGTTGAAACTCGAGCATGAAGAGAGCGTAGACCTTCGATTTTGTTGAAGGATTACTATGCCATGCTTGGTGAAGATGAGATATCGATAGATGAACCTGTACTTAGTGATCCAGTCAAATTTGAGCAGGCGATGTGTAGTCCAGATTCCAAGGAATGGCGGAAGGCTGTTCAAGAGGAAATGGATTCAATCTTGAAGAACAAAGTTTGGGAGATTGTTGACTTACCAGACGAACGGAAACCCATTGGGTGTAAGTGGATCTTCAAGAAGAAGCTCAAAGCCGATGGATCAATAGAGAAGTACAAAGCTAGACTTGTGGCGAAAGGTTTCACACAAGTAGAGGGCATAGACTTCAAGGAGACTTATTCTCCTGTGTCCAGGTTCATCTCGATCCGATGTTTGTTGGTAATTGTGTCATACTTAGATTTAGAGTTGCACCAGATGGATGTAAAGACTGCCTTCCTAAATGGTGATTTAGAGGAGGAGATTTACATGGAACAACCCGAGGGGTTTGTTGTTTCTGGAGAGGAAACTAAAGTGTACAAGCTTATTAAATCATTGTATGGACTGAAACAGTCGCCAAGACAATGGTATTTCACTTTTCACAAGGTGATAAGTGAATATGGCTTTGTGGCCAATGACTATGACCATTGTGTATACTCCTTTAGAGATGGGAGTAGATTTATGATATTGTCACTATATGTAGATGACATATTATTAATGGGGAATGACACTAGTATGATTCTCAGTCTTAAAGAATGGCTCAAGACCCAATTTGAAATGAAAGATATGGGTGAAGCATCTTACATCCTCGGGATGAAGATTGAGAGAGATAGAAAAGCGAGGAGGCTAAGTATATCTCAAGAATCGTACATTGAGAGTGTATTGAAACGCTTTGACGTACTTGGTTGGAAGACCATAGATTCGCCCATTTATAAAGGGACAGTTTTGTCTGAAAGAATGGCACCTGCATCAGACGAGGAACGTCTGAAGATGCAATCTGTGCCATATGCGCAGGCTATTGGCAGCTTGATGTATGCCATGAACTGCACTCGACCTGATTTGGCTTTTGTAGTAAGCCTTGTGAGTCGATATCAGGCTAACCCAGGTATGCAACACTGGCAAGCTATAAAGCGGGTGTTCAGATACTTGCTGGGTACCAAGGATATGAAACTCACATATCAGGCTGAGAACCTGTCATTGGAAGGCTATAGTGATTCAGACTATGTCGGGTATAAGGATGACAGAAAATCCACTGCCGGTTATGTTTTTATGCTTGGTGGCGGTGCCGTGGCATGGGCTAGTAAGAAGCAGAAATGCGTTACTAAGTCCACGATGGAAGCTGAGTTTGTTGCATGCAGTTTAGCAGCTTCCGAGGCAGTTTGGATTAAAGAGTTTCTAGCTGGGTTACAGCTAGAACAGTGGACTGATGCTCCTGTCCAAATTTATTGTGATAATTTGGCAACTGTGTCGACACTCCGTAATGGGGAGATCAGTTCAAGAGCTAAGCACATAGAGGTGCATTACTTTTATGTGTTTGACATGCTACAACGGGGAAAGTTGACGGTGAGTCATCTTCCTACGGTTGAGATGTTAGCTAATCCGTTAACGAAAGCCTTAACGACGGATCTATTTGTAAAACATGTTCATAGTTTTGGATTACGACAGGACTAGTGCACGAGTCACTGTGGATCGCAAATATGAACAAAGAACCCATAGTGGGGGATGTAAGTAAATATGGGTTCTTGTCCCATTTTACTTGTCTTGATTTAGAGGAGTCGGCTCTCTCGTGCAAGTGTAGGCATGTGGAGTAGTTAGGCTTCCGTGGGCCCGGTCCACACTAAATTGGAAGAGACACTGTAATCATCACCGATCCGGAAATCACTTATTTGGAATTAGCTATTTTGGTACGACCAAAATGGAATTGTCAAATAAGAGTCACCATCTTGGAAAACAGTTGAGCAATTTCGGGAAACCGAAAAGGCATGATTTTGTAACTGATTTTCGCCCCTTTTAAGGCCAATAGAGGGGACGCCCTCAATGCAAAGTAAAAGGGCGACTTTTGGTTGAAATCGATTTGGTTTTGGTGATCTTGATTTCGTTGGGTGAAAAAGCTAATTCGGGGAATCTAGCTTTTCACAACGTTCTACACTCGATCGGTGAGGGATTTGGTGTTCTCGGACATATTCTAATCCGTTGAGTGATTCGTAGGCACAAAGGCCGAAGGTTAGTGATTCCAATTTGATAATCTTTGAGCTTTATTTGTTGATTTAAGGAAAAACCCAATTTTTGAGAACCCACATCAAACGGATAAAAATCCTAAATTCGCTTCCGTTGCGGCTCGATTACCCATCAGGCGCTTCTCCATGAATATGCACCTCCAGCTCCAGCAGACAGCACCAAAGCGGATACAATCGGTGACTAGTACTAGACGTTGCAAGATGAGGTCCAACAGCTCGTCCACCAGCCTGCGTTCAATTGCGAGGTTCTTCTTCTCTTTTTACGTGCACGTCGTCTCATCGTTCTCTGCAAGATGAGCTCCAACGGCTCATTGTTACAAGCGACCAGTTCACCAGAAACAAAGTTATGTAGCATAGGCCATTCATAGAATAAATTGTTGTTTGTCTCAAAAGAAGTTCCTCCTCTGCATCGGCGAATGAAGTCGAAAACATAGATCAAGCATAAGTGACTTGTAGGGGAAATATCTGGCAGGAGGTAGGCGGTGAGGAAGCATGATGACGGAGAGAAGGAGGCGATGGAAGGAAAAGCTGAGAAGAAAGAAATCCTTGAAAAAAGCTGAGTTGAAACGTTACGTTAGGTCTTCCATATACACGAGGGTTTTATACCATTGAGGAGTCGTGATTATATAGGGCAGTGCCCCTGCATTTACAACCGTAGAGTTCACAGTCTATGGCTGTTTTTGCTTCTATTTCTTTTTTTTGATAAAATTGT
The DNA here is from genome assembly GCA_039654745.1 of Houttuynia cordata. NCBI lineage: Eukaryota > Viridiplantae > Streptophyta > Magnoliopsida > Piperales > Saururaceae > Houttuynia > Houttuynia cordata. Next base: position 9,164,215 of record CM077511.1, read on the forward strand.
TTTTATTCCAATACTCTCTTTCCCATACATCTCCTATTTTCTTACCTTATATCTTTTCCTCCCACTTGGATTTTCCTTCTCTTCCTCATCTAGCATCTCCGGCCACACCATCTTCCTCTCTCTTCTCCCTTGATAATATTTGCGCCGCGGTGATGGTTATGACCATTTCCTCTCCTCCCTTCTTCCTCCAGTTCTTTTATTGACGCCGACCTTGACAACTGCTATTTATCAAAACCAAAATACACGGAGCGTGTAATTTTTTTTTATCAAAGAACATATAAACAAGGCTATTTTTGCTCTATAAGGGCTACTTCTCTGGAATACTTTATCCCAGGATGTCAAGGTGCCAACACATTGATAGAAGAGTAAGGTCCTGATATGTAAATTCTATATCTGGCCAATATACAAAATAGAGTAGTGTCCTCTGCAAAATTTGGATGAAGAAAGACTTTAAGCTAGAAACGAATAAACTGAAACTTGAATATTGGGAACTTGATACCCCAAAAAAGAGTATTGGTGGTAGCTTCATAGAAACTAATCCAACCACACTACATCTTCTCCACTGCCGAACTCTGGCTTGTTACTTGATCCCCGCAAGATGCATGTGATTCTTGAGCAAATGTCACAGCTTTCAGCTTGCCACTCATGGATCAATTTCAAACCATTTTATCCATTTTAGGGATCACGCAGCATGTTGCATTTGGACACAACTGTTCGAAAATCTTCAAGGCGTAGCTGCAATAGTGGAAAGAAAACTCATAGTGATTGCATAGGTTAGAGACATTGTCCACAATCTAGGTCTCTGAATTTCAAGGAAAGACATGGAACCTACAATATACAGAAACTTACTTTCCCATCTCCATCAGGGTCAAAGCAGCTAATCATATCAGCCAACTCTTTGTCCGTCCATGTAAAATCATGAGCTGCGGCCATCTTCCTTAAGTCTCGTATTGTTATGCTTCCCTTTCCTGCCTCTGCAAATAACAGCGAGCAAGAAATCATAAAAAACAAACTCCTGGTCCCAATAACAATTTTAATACCACTTTACATGTTATACCACCCTAATCAACTATAGCCATCATTTTTCTGTTACTTTAGAAAAGTTTTTTGGGAGTGCAACCTTGGAGCTTCATATTGTCTTTTTCATCCCCCATTTGAATTTGACATACTGGAATCCTACTAAAGAACCATCCCCAAAGATATTGAAACTTTAACATAAAAACCATCATCATCACTATGTCTTCATTTATATCAGAGAAGCAACACAGTTTCTGCTCTGCTTGTAGACTCTAGCGCACACCAGTTTTACATACAGCTTTCTAGACATAAAGAACCATTCAAAGAAAACACCCAATTTTTTTTGTCAAATGTTGAAAAAAAGTCATCCACACTTTTCGAGCAGTTCAAAATATATGTTACTGGAAGCTTATGTGTCAATATATTTGCTATTAATTTTACAAAAAAAATGTCTATATTTGCTATCGTTACCCTGCCACAAAGCTGGATGATGATCAAGGGAAAGCCGATACAAAGTTTAAAAAAAACTGACAGCAATTGATAAAATTAATGGCAATCCTACTATCAAATTCTAAACTACAAAATCTATGCATGCCGAGCATTACAAGTTTAAGATATAATCTATCATATTAGACAATTCCTGCCATCTGCTTTTGGTAAATTGATTAAAAAGTCTTCAGCAGATATACCAAGTATGAATAACTTGCCCGAAATGCCAAACAGTAACAAGCGCATAGTCCAGGTGTCAACAAACTAAGACAAAATGTTATGATCCTATTCTAATTAGGATTAGGATTAGCCTACTCCTATGTCAATTAGGACTATAGCTTAGGGTCTATCCTATGTCAATTAGGATTATGGCTTTAGAGCCTATAAATATGTGAAGGGGTCTCCCCTAGTTGAATACCCAAGAATCAATGAAGTTTTAGTTTATTTTATGTGTTTTACTTTCTTCGTTATAGATGTATTCCTCTATGGATTTTCATGTAGACTACGGTCTACAACACAAAATTAAGGTAAAGCCCAGATACAATTCATAAGTTATCAAACATTCAATAGCAACTATACAATGATATTGTAAGAACTTTCTATAGCCAGAACTCTAATATGATGCTTCAAATACCATTTCAGTCATGTAACTGGACTGATGAATGGATATGGGGAAGACTTAGGTCACGAGTACAAAAAGTTACAAGTTAAGAACTTAATCTTACATAAATATGCAATAAAAAATGGCAAAAATTCTGCGGTGACACATTTTGGTTTTGAAAGGATTAAGTTGGCAAATAAATTCTGCTTCAAATACAAAATGTTCTCAACATTGATCTTACTGATTTGCTTGTATGCCAGATCCTAACCTAGCATAAAAATGTGAGTTGGTTATGTTTTCACCATGTAAAAAAAATTGTATTTATAAAACAAGCCAGGCATATTCTAAAATATCCTTTGATTATATTGCATCATCGTGTTGCTCATGAGCATATCTCTTTTTGTTCTTCATCTGCCATCATTGAGGACTTTTCTATTTATGCACGTAATTGATGATCTAAACATACAAAACAAGACCAATTTGTAAACAAAACATGAAGCTCTATACTAGTCCAAGTAGCATCCAGTTAGATATTAAGTGTCATCCTCAGCCCCAATCTAGCCAATGAAAAAAGAAAGGAATGAAATGACCAATGACTTCAAAAAATGTATTACCATCTAAAGAGAAAAAGTAGGCAACCATTTCATCTTCAGTCATTTGCATTCGACTAATCTTCTCAATCTGACAAAAATGTGTAGACAACATGTTGCTAAATTAGGTCAAAAACGGGGATTTTCTCTAAACAATCTAGAAAAGGAAATGCTTGCTCATTAATCTCAATAAGCATGAGATCAATGAGATACCATTTTTCTCTTTTTCGTCCTTCCGGTAGATTCTGGAATGTTTTTCCGTCCTGTGTTACCAGGACTATAACTGTTTCCACACAAAGTTCCACCTAGATCCTTCACGTTATCTTCAAGTGACAATGCAATCGCCTGTTTGTGACGTTAAAATCATTATAAGTCCAGCATGACCAACAAAATGATACCTTAATAAATGTACCTGTTGTAAAACATCCTCTTCATCATCATTTCCATCAGAGCAATTTAGAATTTGACTAGATGGCTTCATCTTGGGCGTTTTAGAATTTTTAAAACTCTTTCTCCTTCCCTATAAAAAAATAAATAGAAGAAACACTGACATAGGCAATACGAACATGCTTGATGGATAACAAAATAAATATACATAGAAATTTTATGAAACACTAGCTGTTAGTTCACAAACCAATAAGTGATTGCATGCACAAGGTAATTCCACATATGATCTTAGAAGGGATTCAATCGTTGGTAAGTTTAGACGAAAGTAAACGATAATTTGCGGACACATGATTTTCACCCTATTGAAGAAAATCCCACGGGAAACTGCCCACGGATTTGTTAGCTGCACAAATGGCGTGGCAAAGAGAAAGCACCTAAACATCTGATGGAAAAAATTCGCCACATTTAAGAATGGAAGGCATGCTACTCAACTAACTTATGATTATTCTCAAATTGATTGGATAACCTAGGAAGCACCGATACGGATACGGCGATACGATACGATACGGGTACGGCGATATGGCAATTTTTAAAAAGTCCTGATACGATACGTCGGGGATACGTTTGTTAAAAAAATATTTTTTATATTTTTAAAACACATTTTAAGTTGGTTCTTAGTGTCAAAAGTCAATGAACATAGTAAATAAATTTTATAAAAGAAAAATACATAAGAAATCATAAAGCTAGCGCTTTGGCTCATCATTTTTCAATATTTTGATGAACAAAACAAATTACAAACAACATAATTACCATTTCATCAATAATTTGAGCACGTATGATCAAAATAAAACTAGATTAAAAATAAACTCAGAAAACACAGCAGCAATCAGAAAGCCAACTCCCCATTTCTATCACAGTCCGAAAATCAAACATACATTTCCCAAATCAATCACACAATCAACCTGCATTGATGCAATAACCACAAACCAACAAGTTCAAATAAATCCAATACCTCCGGTCAAAAGAATCATCAGCAGAACATCCCAATGCAACCACCCCAAAATAAATTATATTTTTAAAAATAAGCATAATGAGGAATAAAGATTTCATACAAAACAATTATCCAAAAAAAAAAGATTTCATATAAAACGTATCGGGCCCCGTATCCGATACGTATCGGAATTTATTTTTATTTTTTTAAAAAGACACGCCACGGATATGCAGGCAGCCGTATCCGTGGTGTATCCGTATCCGATACATATCGGATACAGATACGTGAGCCAAAATCCCGTATCGGTGCTTCCTAGTGGATAACAACAAAAATTATGTCCACTAATCGATGCAGAATCTCGTGACCTATTAGCTAAAAAGAGTTGTTCCACTTAACCAAATGTCCACATCTTGCTAAATCACAAGTAATGCTTTTCTCACAACGTTAAAGATAGCTAAACATGTCAGTACTTTTGTTAGACTTACTGATTTATTGTGATAGAAAGTAAGTAGCCTAGTTTTTTTATAAAAAAATAACATGCATAAGTATAGATCGAGCCTCTTACTGTAAGTCTCACAAGTAGAAAAGACATAGATCTTCTAGTATGTCATACGTAAGATGGAACTATTTCAGCTAAATTTAGTCCAGATTTCATTTGAGAGAGATCATCCTCCTCCCACTCCTAGGATCATCTCTGTAGTAATAGTCCATTCCTACTAAAGCTATACTAATTATTGGCATGCTAAAAAAAAAAGATTCCCATCTCCCTCTCTTCTTAAGAAAGGGCATGTCCCCATCAAATCTTCTAGCATCCAACATAATTGTACGGCTTCCAACTTCATCATGCCTTATATCTCGAAAAGTTGGGATCACTTGGACTAACATCAGTCAGCCCAGCTAAGTGACTGTGGTCCTTTAAGTCCTCGTAATTGAGAAGAGTATTGCTATCCCCTCTCACACACAGCAAACAATTACATAGAGCAAGTAAAGACAGGACGCAGGCTCAAGCACGGGCCCATCCATCGTTGTCTCATCCATGAGAGCATTGTTGGGTGCTACAAATTAGCATTTTCAAATTGAGAGATATGTTATGGAAAATGATAATGTCACTAATATATCAGTTGAAGAGAGTTTTCGGCAAAACTCTAGATGTCCAAGGTAAAAAAAATCTACAATCTAGCGATTTATAATGGAAAAATCCTCCAATTTATACGAACTATAATTGATGTAACTGGTTTAACATCATTTGGTAATAACAGTTTTGTAAGATCTCTCCCAGCTTAAATTCTTTCCCTATTATATCATTCACTAAATCAATGCTAGCTCTGTGGATAATCTAGGTTTATCCTTCTCCAGGTCTTTTTGTGTCCTTGATTTAAACAAGAGCTATTTTAATGGTTCTAACGGTCCTGATGCGCCACTTTCGGTTTCAGAGATCATATGTTTCTTTATGTTTTTTTGTAATAAAAAAGATGATAAGTTCGGAGGTAATTCATGTTGGCCAGCTCTTATCAACAGCTTCTAGAGGTTTACAGCTTTCAGGAAGTCCTTTCTAATTAGTAGCGTGCCTATAAAGATCTAGATAGAAGGGCCTCCAGAGAAGGCACATCCAAACAGGACCAGAGCCAAAGCCAATGGGTCCTCTTTCCAGATTCCATTGGCTTTTGTGAAAGTGTCACCAGATCAAACCACAGCTGATGTTCTACATTTGGCATAAATGTCTAGCTTCATGGTTACGAAAACTCCAACCTTGCAAAAGTTCAAAATGAAGATGTTCGGAAACCACCAAATGCCAGATATTCCAAAAAAGGAAGACAGGAAAACATATTGCCAATTATTGTACAATAAGAAGAACTCATTAGCACTCTCTTATCACATCTACAACTGGGCAGCATGAGATCATTATCTTCTGTCTTGCATCATTCCCTACTTGTGTCTATTCTTCTTTCCGATGCTCTTATTGCTAATAAGAGGGATTTCACTTGCTAGACAGATAAAAAGGATCATCTAAGTTACGTAGGTTTCCTTATGTTGTCCCACTGACTTCTACCCACCATTTCTTTCTTTGGTTGGGAATATGGTGGCAGTTCAATTACAAAAGACAAGCCTACATATCCAACCAATCGTATTACAAATAACCATTTCAAAGTCTCTAATTCATCACATCCCGAGCCAGAACTACGATAATTTCTATCTGGTAGCTGAATCATATTCAAACAGGAAAACCAAAACACCTTATAGTCAAGAAAGCAATTAACAAGGAAACCAAGGAACTCTACCTTCCGCCCCGAACCGCCGCGACACTCTTGTGCATCCTCCCCGCCATCCTCGCCCGACGAACTCAAATCATCCCCATCCCCCTCATTAGGCCTATACTCCTCATCCTCATCTCCCCTCTCCCTCCCACCCTTCTCCTTCTTAACCATCACCTTCCTCTTCCCCTTCGCCCCCGCAGAACCCGACAACGGAGACGACAAATTACGCAATCCCAACGCCTCCATTCTCGCCATATTTCCTTGAATCCTCGAAATCCTCTGCTTCTCGTACTCAGTAACCAACTTCCCGCTACCATCACCATCCCCTCCATTGCTCTCTTCAGAGCTCGAGATTCCTGGATCTCCCTCCGATTCCGAGACGGGTGGGGATTCTCCGACCATTTCAGGCAAATGGGCCGCTTCGACCTTTCGATTTGAATCGCCGCTGAAGCCGATTTGGAAGATCTCCATCAGCCTCCTCCCGCCCCCGCCATTTCTATAGGAATTTTCAAGGGGTATCATGTTTGCTCATAATTACCGTTGTACCCTCCTTTGCATGTGGAACCTACAGGAAGGTACCACTTGGGACCACCAAAATCCAAATACTTTGCCATTAAGTTCCACCTCATAGACCATTCCACCTGGCAATTTATTATTGGATGATTTTGAGGGAATTATGCACAAAAGAATATACTATATGCTTGGGAGAATATGCTTATATTCCTCTAATCTTACGCTGGAACACGGCAAGTAAGGACCCCACCTGACATTGTATTTACGATAGTACCCAAGAGGTAAAAAGTTGCCCTTAGTTTGCAATTATGGATACCATTGGAGTAATATGCTAGAATCTAAACATTATGGCAAAATTCATGCAAATTTGAAACCTTTCTAGAAAAAAATACCAACTATTGCCTCCTTCCCATGAGAGATGTATGATTGCATATTATACTCCTCTGTCTAATGAAACTCGTCCATAGTTGAAAAAGGATTGGTCCAACATTACACGGTTGGGATTTACCGAGAAAGAAACAATATTATACGGTTGTGTTTGCTCTCTCAAGACCAAAACACACAAGGAGAAGAGAGAAACTTTGTTTTCCTTAAGGGTCCTTAGGTTCAATAAATTTCACTCATTTTGCAATACTAACGAGCTTCGTTGGACAGAGGGAGAACTTGTTTAAAAATATTCCTTCATCCCTTGAAGTTGCACATTTTTAACACAACAATGTCGAAATTACAACATGAGCCTGTTATTAGGATTCAAATGTATCTAATCGATGTACTATGTCAGTCCAAAATTTAAATTCTTGGTCCTTCAAAAGAAAAGGACTTACATCACATTGCGTTCAGGACAATAATAGTGAAAGAGGTATCGATCGAAAAAAATAATAGCAAAAGTGGTCATGCCCTTAAGGTACCTGATACAAAAATTTGAGGCCTGCACGTCGAAAAAATAAGAAGAAAAGAAATTTAAGGCCTATAAGCAATGCTTTCAAAGTAAAAGGGAGTTTTATGAAGTTTAGAGATACATATAGGAAGGTAAATATAGTTTTACCTTTTCCAACTTCCTCAGTCCTCACAACCGTTTTACTAAGGGGTACTTTCGTCACAAAATAACTAAAGTGAATACAGTTATGCAAATAAGAATGCTGATATAATGTCTTCAAAGTTCAATCTTTCATTAAATTTGTACGTTATCAGCTTCTTCTGTTCTTAGGACTCTAACATCACACCATTTTATCCAAATTTTCTCATCAACTCCAAGCTGTAGCAATCCAACATTCTGCCGGTGTTCTTTCTAGCTGCTTTAAAGCACAGGCAATGTGATTTTGTCATTCTGAATGAGCTTTCATGTTCAGTACAACTGAACAAGATCACATCTCATTTCAATTCTCTGTTCTTCATATTCAGGTAAGAATCTGTAATGTCATGTCAAATGTCCTGCTTTCCTTTTCATTGCGAAGGTAATTTATGGCGGTCCTTTCAATGAAGCAATCTGAAGCTGATCTGTTTATGCCATTACTATTTGTTTAGGTGTTTTGAGCAGCAGTTAATTTGTTTCCCAAGTTTATTCTAACATCAGAAATCAAGTATATAAAAGCCACTTTATATGTTCCTTTAAGCATTTGATGCAATAAAAGCTACTTTATAAAAGCAACAGTTAATTTGTTTCTTGCCACTTTGTATGTATGTTCTTTTTATGCATTTGATGCAATGTAATAAATATATGCATCACTGTTTGGGATGGAAACAGCTAAAAGAAGTCCAAAACAGCAAAAATCGGCTCAACAGTGACCTTTACATGTTTTTTTGTAGTAATGTTGCCCAATTAGACATTCTTTTTGGATGCAGACAGACCAAACTACTTCTGAAGCAACTTTAAAGAAGTTCCCTCCACTGGAATATAGACCAAGAGGTTCACAAGCTACATCTGTTTGCATTCCAACAAAATTTGTTTGAAAATTTCCTTTATTGATCCATGGGTTCACTGGAAGAACAAGAAACAGAAGAGAGACCCTCCAAGCCACCTGGGATCAGGTTATTAGAGCATGCAACAAGATTCAGACTCTCATTCAAAGCAAATCAAGCCATTGTCTTGACCATAACATTCTTAGCATATGCTAGCTACCATGCCAGCAGGAAGACCACCAGTGTGGTCAAGAGCTCCCTGGATCCTCAGTCCTCTCTGCTGAATCTCTCCCCATGGCCTAAAGCTCATCTATTCAGATTGGCCCACAACACGAAAAGCTTGCCGGAGGCCGGCTGGGCTCCGTTCAATGGACCCGATGGGACGCAGATGCTGGGACTGATGGATTTGGCATTCCTCTCCTTGTACTCAATTGGCATGTACTTCGCCGGACACTTGGGCGATAGATTGGATTTGAGATTGTTTCTGACGGCAGGCATGATCGGCACCGGTATCTTCACAGCTCTTTTTGGCTCAGGCTACTGGTTGAACATTCACAGTTTTTACTACTTTCTAGTGGCTCAAATGCTAGCTGGATTGTTTCAGTCTACGGGATGGCCTTCAGTGGTTGCAGTGGTCGGAAATTGGTTCGGCAAGAGTAAGAGAGGGCTGATTATGGGAGTGTGGAATGCTCATACATCAATTGGAAACATTTCTGGTTCTCTGATTGCTGCAGTTCTGTTGAAGTATGGCTGGGGCTGGTCTTTTGCAGTTCCAGGTTTTCTCATTGCATTTGTGGGGGTTTTGGTGTTCTTGTTTTTGCCAGTGAGTCCTGATTCTCTAAGTAACAAAGAAGAAGATGGACTAGTTGTATCACCAAATACAATGGAGAGTTCAGAGCCACTTCTTGAGAAGAGAATGGATGGTAAGGGGAAGGCTGTAGGTTTTATAGAGGCTTGGAGGATACCTGGAGTGGCACCATTTGCTCTTTGTCTCTTCTTCTGCAAATTGGTGGCTTATACTTTCCTTTACTGGTTGCCTTTCTATATTAGCCACACAAGTATATCTTCTTTTCTCACTCATTCAGCTATTTCTTCATTTTAGCTGATTGAACTTCTCATGTTAACTTGTGTCTCTTTATGTTTATGCTGCAGAGATAAATGGACAGTATTTATCCAATGAAACAGCAGGCAACTTGTCCACGATTTTCGACATTGGAGGGGTGCTCGGTGGGATTCTGGCTGGGCACATCTCCGACCAGCTAGATGCCAGAGCTACAACTGCAGCAGGATTCATGTACTGTGCAATTCCTGCCCTGTTTTTGTATAGAACCTATGGTGACATCTCCTTGTACGCCAACACAGCTCTCATGTTCATAGCCGGAATGTTTGTGAATGGGCCTTATGCCCTAATTACAACGGCAGTCTCCGCCGACTTAGGAACCCATGGCTCCTTGAGTGGGAGCTCACGGGCACTGGCTACTGTGACGGCAATCATAGATGGAACTGGCTCTGTTGGTGCTGCATTGGGTCCCCTTCTAACTGGCTATATATCCGCCAAGAGCTGGGATGGAGTGTTCTCAATGTTAATGACCTCAGCACTGGTATCTGGTCTTCTTCTAACCAGATTGGTTGTGGCAGAACTACGGGCCAAGATTGAGAGCCGGAGGGTGCGAAGACTTTCTGCAGAGACCCAAGTTTAGCATTTTACATTTTGATTTAATTGCATCATTCTCATTCTTGTATAAAGTAATATGATAATATTATACAAAGAAAAGTGAAATGATAAGCTCCATTTGAGATGCCCTGGATGGAAATGTGATGGCAAGGCCTACGGAAGGAACTAGGTTTTCATTGGGTTCGCACCATATTCTTCCTCGGCTTAGATTATCCTTCACAATGAGGTAACGGCTTCCTGAGAAAGTAGGAAATGATTGAGCAATGAAATGTTATTAAGTAATAATTGAATCCTACAAATGCAGTTCATGAAAAAAAGAGCATAAAAATGCTGACTGCATCTCAAGGTAATTTTTTTTTTTCAAAAATGAGGCCATCAAATGCCATGCCCTTAGCTGCAAATATATTTCCATTCCAACAGAGTTCTACTGGTTACAAACTTTTGGCATTACTTCTGTAAATTCTTTAGTAAAATACAATGCTAGTTTTATTATAGTTCACTTTAAAAATCAAATATCAGAGCACTACATATGGAGCTGCACACAACATTTATAGGCAGAAATGTTACTACATTGACAAGCTATAACTCAAGGAAGCTCTGACAGACAAAATGGAAAAGACATCGGAGCATGTTTCTGATTGCTGCAGCAATAAGAATCATAAAAATTACAGCTGGAGCAGCACGCTTGTGCTCATTTACTGTCCGTTTCGAGTGGCCAGCGTGAAGGAATAACTTGCTTTGTGTCCCCTAGAGTCAAAAGTGCATAATGGAGCCGAGATTGTCAAAAGATGAAATCACTTAGCTGACTTCTTCTGTCTTCGCCGCATTTGCTGATAATATAGGCACTTCCATCCACGTCAGCATGCAAACAATTCATCCTATGCCTACAGAAGTTCCATAACATCGTGATAAGTGCAATTAGAATATTTTCAGAAGAAGAAAAATTCATTGGCATACCAAGTGAAGTGTTCCTCACAGCAAATAGAACCCCAGATGATTGAAAGCCCTGATGATTTCCTAAGCCAAGAAGGTTCAGAAAAAACTTCATCAACAACCATCCAAAAGAAAGAGAAAATGAGAAGAAGAGTACATAAAGTCTTCGTAAATAGCTTACCATGAAGCAGAATACATGTCATAAAATTTGTCAAAAGCTTTATCAAAACAGTATTGGCAAACCAAGAGTTCTTTAATGTCTGTTACATCACATGTTGATTTACAGCATTTAACCTACAACATGGTAGGTTTCATTACTAAGCAGTCAGCAAAGGAAAAAGACATACATAACATGGAAATATACATGGCGCATAACTAAAACAAAGTCTGAATTTGGAGTTTGCCCATTTACTGCCTGTACTATCAAGGCACGTCACGCAAAGAGATACACGAAGAAAAGGTGAAAAACAGTAATGAAGAAAATGCCCATGAAAGACTTACAATTCTTTTTTGTTACAGGAAACAACAAGCTAGACGTGATGTAAAAAACAACCACATATATCAATGCCTTTTTATGAACGTAGCTGAGTAAAGCCACCAAGCCTTGTCCTCAGCATTAGTTAGAAACTCAAGAGGACATCTGCAAATCATGCAATCGGGTGCGGGTGCGTTTGGATACTGATATTGAAATGTGAAAAAAATGTCAGCCTGAAAATAATCAAGGTGATTTCTCCTGATTGGTGAAAACCCGTTTGGGAACCTGAAATTAATCATATTTTCAGTCTTTTCTCGTCAGCCTGATCACCATTTGCACCCCTTACACGGGTGATTTGCTGATTTTTATCAGTAAAAATCACCCCTTTCAGTTTTCAAATGCACTCCACCCTGATAGGTGAAAATTTTCACCTTTATCGTCGGTGGCTCCTATCAGCTCAATCAATATCCAAACAATTTTCAGCATTTTCACCCCCTTTCAGCCTGAAAATTTTCTTATTTTCAGTATCCAAACGCACCCATCGATATCCTCGCTGTCTCTACCATCCCTATTCAAGGCCTCCATTCTGTCCTTGCCCCATAGAGGATATATTAGCCGCTATTGTCCTGTCATGTTGCACGTGAAGCACGGCCCCAACTTCTCATCACAATCATATCCCTATCTTTGGGCTTCTTCACACTTCAATTGAAGGCAGCCAGCCTGGCTTGGCTGCCAGGTCTGGGCATGGGAACTGGCCGCAGCCACATCGCGGCTAGCCGGCCGCGACCCAACTCCAGGAGGCTGGTGGAGGGGTGGCAGAGAGGCTGGGACAGAGGGAGAGGAAGAGGAAGGAATGGCAAGTTTTGAAATTTTAATGGGGCAAAAGGGCAACTTTCATCTGTTAGAATTCTTTAAAAAAATTTACTAACTCTGGGCCTGTCTCCAAGAGCACCTAATAATTATCCCAAAAACTCCAACTATACTTAGTTATCCTTCACCATCTACTTCACAAGTTCATTTTATTTACCATATTGCAAAATCACATTTCAGCACTTACTTTGATCACTATTACGACCATATATCCTAACATTTCCTTTCATTACTCCAGCTTCTTACCTAATTCCTCTTCATGTAATTCTATTAACATCATCTAAGAAAATGCACCACACGACCTTCCAGCTGTAAGCTGCTAGTAGCATTTTATATTAGATATATATGTAAAGACAAATGTGCAACTCAGGCCAAACACAAATTGTAAAATAGTTCTCACCAGGCGCTTGAGTTTATAAGAGTAAAACTGCCCATGAGAAGGATATGTAAGTATGTGATCCATCAAATGACCTGCACTGAAAAAGAGAAATCCAGCTATCCACATGTATACCTTTCCAATGACAAATTAAATAACTTAATTTAGAACAAATCTTGCAAACTGCTCACACTCACTGCATTCACAACAATGGTCATAAATCCTAATCCATCTAGAAAAAAGCATCTGACCATTTTCAAAAAACACAAAAGACTTGCTCCATAGCAATTGCTAAGTAGACGTGATTAGCAAATAAACAGTATTTTAAGCACATTGAAGCAAAAAATAGGAAATTCAAATTTTTATACTCGATCGTCCTCTTAGGTCACCTTAACCTTTTATGTTTCTACCTATTATAAGCATGTTCACTGATGAACTCTAACAACGCAAGGAGAGGCAATATTCCAACAATGATCTTAAGAAATGAAACTGGCAGAAAATGAGATGAACAAAAGAAAACATCCCTACAAGCAACCATGAGAAGGAAAAACATCCAGCAGATGCAGATACTAGAAGTATGAAGAACAAAGTTCACTGTCAAAGGGACTACTCGAACCTGTCACACAGGACCCTACTACAGTCCAGACACATAGCCAAGCTTGACGAACTATTGCAGGCATTGCACTGTGCAGATGATAAGCTTTGCATTATTTGGTGGCATCTGCATACAAGAGGAGGCTCAATAACTCAAACAACAAATGCCCAGATTTTGCATAATATTAACCAAAGAATAACCTTTTGTAAAGCGCAGCTAGATTCTTGGATCTAGATCCTGATGAGTAGCTTTTTTTGCAGATCTGCCAATAATGTAAAAGCAATATTAGATCACAGCCATATCAGAAATTTCAAGATAAATACTAAAACACAGACAGAACCTCATTGCACTCTTGGCTGGCACGACATTGTACGTCTGTCACCAAACAATCCTCAGCAAGGTGTCCAGGCTTCTGGCATTTCCAACTGCACGTGTTTAAGTTCATAAGAATGAGTCAGCTAAATATTAAATACAGTGAAAGCCAAAAGAAAGAAGAAAAAGAGTATTAAAGTTCCTCACAACAAAATTTCGTCTCACAAACATTTTTTAGCATTCTAAATCAGTTTTATGTGCTTTTTAAAAAACATCCAATCAGATTCAAAAACAGTGAAAGAAAATCAGAACATGTACAGAACATGCCATTCATATGAACTCAGTCTTGATCTTTTATTGGACCATCTATGCCGGTCAGCATCCCAGAAGTTCTTTGCCTCAAAAAATTTAGACGTGGTGCCACAAAGAACAGAACTGGTGGGGACCTGCAACAGCGCACACAGATTAATCAAAGTTACCATAAAATGCATTTCCCACACGTTTTAAGGAACGAAAATGTGCATTGCATTTGCTGAAGCTAGGGTCAGGATTTGGGATAAACAGCACGAAGGTCTAACAGTGTTCGAGAAAATACGGCTACACCTCACTCCGACATCGGCGTTTCAACAGCTCTGCTTTGCATTCCTTACCGCAGATATCTTCACCAGTCTGTAACAATGAACTAACATTAATGAGACAATAGTAAGAGCGGATGAAAATATTTAATGTGCCAAAGATTATACCTCATTGCATATGTACTCTCCATATCTGCCACATACAACACAAATGGGATCCCCAATGGCAGGATAACGCTGTTCGTCTCTTTCTTTAACTCGGTCACAATCCGCCATTTCACCTATGAACAGCAATTATAAGTTATAAATAATTAGCTATGAAACAATTTATTCATGTGAGACTCTAGATTGAACTTATGAAATCAATAGTGAAGTAATCCAGCCATATTTTCTTATTTTCCTTCCATAGGAGAAAATACAAATGTGGCTGATGAAATATGGAGATATTTCAAATGCTAAACACATCTCAGAACAGGGTTAAACATGAAGCTGGAAATATATTAAAAACTCTACAAGAAGAAGGTTGTTAACCATGTGGTGGTGCCTCTAGGCTTTCCGCGGAATTTTCTGATGACGATGTTTCATCGCCTGAAGATGAAATTAAAGTATATTCTAAGATCATCAATAACAAAAAACATAAATGCAACCACCAATTATCAAAGTCATCTAAAACCGCAAGTTATCAAAGTTGACATCTAAAACACTATTTTTATATGCGAAATTCTTAAACAGTTAGTCATGGGCCCAAGCACAACCTTCACCAACAGGCAAAGTTTAAAGAGAAAGTTTCCTTGTATATGTAAGATGGTCTAACAATGATTAAGTTCAACCATTCTTAGAGAGAAATGAATTCGATGTTCCTTATTTTCAGGCATTCAATTGGTCCATGACACTTTGAGCTAAAAAAAAATACACCCTCTGGGCAGTTTTAATAAATGCAATTGATTTTCAAAATGAACTAAAAAAGACCGGAGGGAGTAGTTATTTTCTAGAAGAGACAAAACATTTTAAAACCTAGTTTACAGATTAGCTTCATTCCATTTTCCAATTAATAAGAAAACAAGGCCCGCCTTAAACAAGCTTCGGGGATCAAACTCAGTCTCTTGCATCATCTGAAAAACCAAATAACTGTAGTATACTTTTACAAAATTATGACCAGAAATAGTAACAATGACAATAGACGATTGACATAAACTCGGAGTTCAAAGTACTGTAGCCTGACATATTCGTATGCAGCCCTTCTCCAACTATAGTGTGGAAAAAGCAAAACATTTTACAAAGGAAAAAACAAAAGCAACACCAAACTTCCTACATGTCACTAACACGCACCGTCGTAATTCACCAATTGCCGGCAATTTGAAGTAGAAGCTTCTTCCTGAACCACATAAACAAAACATCATGTCCTCATAACCTAGGACGAACGTATACCGATAGATCATAAAAATGCAGCAAATTTGAAGAAGCTATTACCAGAACGTCAGAAGTTAGCGACTCGTATTTCCCCGAAGATTTCAGTTCCTTCCTGCAAATTGTCATCCAAATAGTACACCGCTTTCATAAGTTCAAAAGATAGCAGCTCAAACAACAGAAATCAAAAGCCAAGGCAAACAATAAGGTCCAATTCCATCAAATTGAACAATTCGGGCCTTTACATAAAATTTCCCATTCTACCTCATCTTTTCGATGTAATCCTGATGCGAAAAGCTCGTCCTTTCTTCCGCAACTTCCGCCGGAGCATGCTTCCCCTGCCGCTTCCTTGGCCGCGATTGCCGAGCGCAAACATCGCTCCCCTCTGCCGGAGGCTGCGCTTCGGTCGGAGGCGCATTTCCCGTCGCCGCCTCGTACGCTGAGACGAAGAGGATGACAAATTCAACCAAATTGTCGTTCGAAAACCCTAAAAGAGAACCAGAGAGAGAGGAGACCTCGGAGGTTTTGGAGGACGGAGGAGAGGCTGAAGTGCTTGTTGTAGGAGAAGGAAGGGTTCTTGTACAAGTTGCTCCTCGTCGTCATCTCTACCTCTTCTCGCCGGCCGTTTTCCTGGAGACTCGACGCCGGCGCAGGCACCCGGAACCGGAGAAGCTGGCGCCTGCTTCTGCAACCTCCGAAGTCGCCGGTGGCCGTGGAGGGCGGTCCGGAATCAGCCCGGGCTCAAATAAATGGGGGCAAATGAGTCAAGACGATATAAACCGTCAGATCATGAACGGACGGTTTCTAGTGATTCAAAACCTTCCTGCCTCCTTATTAAAACATGCCGCCGGATTACAATCTGACGATTCATATTATTTTTCCTTCGAATAATTTAATGAGGCCGGCCTCACACTTGCTGCTGTGAGCAAAGTCCTTATATGACGTCGGATTGAAAATCGACGGTTTGTAGTGATTGAAACCTTCCTGCCTCCGTCTATCAAAGCTTGCCGAATCAAGATTAGACGGCCCAGATTGTTACGTGCACCCGGATCATATAAAAGGAGTTTTTTTTCCTTTGAAAAATTTGTTACCAGCTAACCTCATGCGTCGGCGTGAGTCGAGATGATCTGTGCCATAGGATTGAGAACTCACGGTGTGTAGTAAATTAAATCTTTGTATGAATTTGTATTAAAACCGTCCGCCGGATTAAATCATGAAGTCGAAGGTGAGCCCCCACTAATATAAATGTTCTTTGTCTTTTGACAAGTGGCTAGTTTAAATATATACTACTTCTTCTGTTCCAAAATATTATGTACATTTGGAAGTATTCACCGTTCCAAAATACTATGCACATTTTGTCAAATCATGTGACTTCTTCTTTCCAAAATTGGAGGAGACTTGAAGGATTAACTTGAACTTGGTTCATGAACGAGCATACGAGTTGGACAAGATATTAAGGAAGAGTCATACGATTTCCTTCTAGGCTTCATGGCCTAATAAAAATGATAATTTTTTCAAATGTACACAGTATTTTGGAACGGAGGGAGTAGTTAAATTGCACATACAAATGCACGTGCTACCCACCCTGAGTATGTTTATAAGCCTATCCACCCTAGCAATTTGATGTAGTGTGAGTTATAGGTATTGATACCCTCCTCACAAACATGCTTTGGGGGAATATACTTTAGTTATGTTAAAATTTGTATGCGATGAAGTAGCTTCAGCACATATGAATTTTGATGGCAATGTAGCATTATATAGTTATATTTCTACAATGTAAGTGCTTTTTCTGGCATGTTGGATATCGCTCAGTTACTGTATGTTTGTCCTCCTCACAAAACATATCGTGTGTACTGAAGTTTCAACCAACTATTATCTGAATTTCCATCATGATATCCTTCCAAGAATGGACATATTCTTGCTAGTATACACAAAAGAGAATGTTAGGCCCAAACATTATATAGTTACCAGAGCTAACATATTTGTATCCTTATGCATGCTGCATAAGAAAACTGACCTACTATGCATTTTGCATTTAAAACAGAGCAGGCCCAAAGCGTAGAGCAGTTGCTGGATGGCGTAGAAGAACCGTTCCTGAAGCCCATTTATCACTTGTCAGCGCAGGGTTGTCCCACCAAACGCTGTGTCCACTCAAATTTTGGTGAAGAGATCTATTTATATGAGACCGATCTCATATATATAAGGTTTATGAGACCAGTCTTTTGGATCGTTAGATTTTGATCCGACAGTGATCTTCAATATAGAGGCAGACACATACTTATCCGAAGCACCATTGGATGTCAATCCAATGGCTATAACTTGAACTGGGCTCATATAAGCCAAATGAGGCCGATCCTCATTTAAACTTTTCCCTTTGATAAAAGATACGTTATGTGTCTCACAAAGTGACTGAACAAGAAGGAAGCAAAGCTTTAAATTGAACTGCCCAGTGAAGAAGAGTTAAGGTTTCTGTGGAAATGATTCTATTTTTACCAGTTGATCAAACTCTTTATAGATTTTTCAGAAAAGTTATGTTCTTAGGCAGTATGTTTTCATCAAACAACTCATTGATAGCCTTAGTTATGATATTTGATCAAACTCTATAGATTTTCCAAAAAGTTTTGTTCTTAGGCAGTATGTTTTCCATCATGATATCCTTCGAAGGATGGACTCTATGTATATTCTTGCCAGTATACAAGAAAGAAGAAGTTAGGAGCAAACATAGTTACGAAAGCTAACATATTTTTATGCATGCTGCATAAGAAAACTAACTTGCCATGCATTTTGTTTGGATTTGAAACAGAATATATCGCAGCTGATGGGTGGCGTAGAGGAACCGTTCTGTAGCCCATTATCAGTGCACGCTTGTCCAACCAAAATACAGTGTCCACTCAAATTTTGGTGAAAGATTCATTCCATGTGTCTCACAAATAGACTGAAAAAGAAGGAAGCAAAGCTTTAAATTCAACTGCCCAGTGAAGATCAATAGTTAAAGTTTCTGTCGAAATGATTCTATCTTTACTGATTGATCAAACTTTTTACAGATTTTTTAAAAAGGTTATGTTCTAAGGCAATATGTTTTTATCAAATAACTCATTGGACGTCTTATTGGCTTATATGTGGCTAGTTGTTCCAGCTCCAATATTGGCAGGAAAGTTCTAGTGCGGAGGGCATAATTCATGTAAGCTTTAGATCAGCTTTGCCAAGTATGGAAAGATTGCAGGATGCTGTTTCGAACACAATAAATGTTTGGAAAAGAAGAACAAATCTGGAGAAAGTAAAAAGTAAAAAGTTTGGGTTATGTCTGATGCCTGTTCCCCATAGGAATATATACCTGACATTAGTTACATGAGATGCACTTTTTGCTGTTTACAGTTTAAGCATTCTTGCCATCCAGTAAGTACCATATTAGTATTGTAAATGATAATCTTTTACATACTTGATAATGTTGCCTATGTTGGTAATCAAGGAAGGAGACTAGTACTTGGTACGCCATGTTCAATACTCCTGGGGAAGCTAGATTGGGGCATCTTTTCTAACCTCCTAGAAAGAAAAGGGCTCAAGCAACAGGACTTGAGTCTTTGAACAAAGGGATACAGCAAAACCCTGCCTGTTGGCAAAGATAACATGCAAAACATGAGATGACACTATTTGCCTTCATAACTCCACATGGAAATTGTCTTAGTATGCAAAAAAGATATTTTCTTAATGGGGTCTTTTTTTCTATGCAATTAATACTTAATGGGGTATTCTTTGTCATCACTTTACAAATAAAATAGACGTGAACATTATGAAATTTAAAGAAAAATATAGGAAAGGAGGAGAAGTTGAATGGCATGCCAAAGGCACATGACAAAATTTGGTAGAAAAAACAAAACCGTCCTTAACTGCATAAAAAAGGCATGCATGATGGAGACATAACCCTATGATTGTTTGTATTGACCTTTAAATGTGTGTGTAATGTACGAGAGAGTGACAGTGAGATTAGTAGCCAATTTGTCCAAGTAAGAGAAGGTTGTGGAGCCCAGAATTCCACCAAGGCATTAGCAGTCCAAAGGTGAAAGGGAGACAACACTGCATGGGAGCAAAAAGGCAAAATTGGGATTGGGTGTGGTAGACATCAAAGACAAAAACTCTTGTGGTTGAAGGGAGAAAGTGGGTCCTAACCAAGAGGCCTTTTTGAACTTTAGGGTTTTCGCATAAAGGGCCAAAAAAATGTGACAAGGAAGGGTTGAGTTGTTCCTACGCACACCTTAAAACATAGTGGACGTTCCTCTTTGGTTTCCTTTTTTGCTTTAAGACATCTCTCTATGTCCCTTTTGTTTTCAGCAACTTGAAGTTTACACTGCTAATGTTCATGATAAATTATGACAAATAAGAGAGTTTTATGGGCCAAGTCATGCCAAGTTGGCACATAGATTTTGAGAGCCCAACTAAAGGTGTTCTAGACATGACCATTAAGGAAGCTCCTCATTGTTGTACATGACTAATAAGCAGCCTGTTTTGAGCCTGAGGAAAAAATAAGCTATATTGGCCATTGCATGCTGTCCCAAGATTGGAAAAGCTTTATTTGATTACTTTCAGGCGCAGCAAAGCAAACAAACAGACTTTTAAGGACTCTTTATCTCAGCTTTCTATGTGGCAAAATCAGGGCCCAATCTATCTCAGACCCAGCCAAGAGTCTTCAATTTGATCCCATTCTCATTTGTTTAAAAAAAACATGTGATTCATTCTGCATGATAATTGACCTTGTCCAAGTTAAACATCAGCTTCCTCTTTCTGTTAATTTACTCTAACAGAGGTGACTCGAAGGTCGGAAAAAATAAACGACTCACCAAAGAGAAAGAATTGTAATGTGTAGGACTCAATGTCGAAATATGATGTAAATATATCGATAATCTGTTTCCTAAAATCTTAAACTATAGGGAAACAGCGTTTATATAACATGGGATCGAACCGGGAGTTGAAACATAAAGTAATTGCATTCATGATGCTCCTAATTGCTTAAGCTATTGGAAAACAATGATTATCTAACAATGTTTATGTAAACAATTATTTATCCTCTTTGGCCCTAGACCATTTCCATTTCTCCTCTTCTGTGTTTCACTGGTCCTAGCTTTCGCTTGGCATGGTTCATTCAGTTGGGGAAGGATTCATGATTCAGTTCAGCTAAAAATTAAAGGGTTGCCATCGTTCTGCCGGCTTGAAGGACCACTCTGTGTCTCATCAACATCCTGGCTTCCTACTTCCGTCTCCAAAATTCCAAATACCTATGCAATGCAATTTTATGGAATTTTTGTGGAATTTCAAGGATACAATTAGTGGAGCTAGCAGCTTTTGTTCATAGTTTTTTTAATGCAATTTTATGGAATTTTTGTTCATAGTTTCAAAAGATGGATCAATCTACTTGGATTTTTGTTAATCGTACCTCTTAAAGCTACAATTAGTAGAGCTAGCAGCTTTTGTTCATAGTTTTTTTTAATGCAATTTTATGGAATTTTTCTTCATATAGCTTCAAAAGGTGGATCAATTTACTTGGATTGAAAGGTCCCTCAAGGATTCTCATTAGACTGTAGGATCTGTCTCGCAAAAGCATATGTGAAGAAGGGACATGAAAATGAAACTTCACTGCACAATCATAATGTCATACTGTTCCCTTACTTCTCAGGGTACTAGCACAAATTTTCATCATGTCTGCTTGACGTGTTCAAGCTTAAAATGATACCAGTTGGGACAGAACAACTGATGAAATCCTCTACTGATTCTCAACCTTTTCCCTGTGGTCCATGGATGCCCATAGAGGCTGCGAAAACTAAAAATGTGAGAACTGAACCAAAAGAAGACAAAGGTGGCCGTGGAGAACCAGCTTGGTACGACATCAATGGTGCTGGCTCAATGCTGCTACCTCAGCTTTCTATTTTCAGGTAATTTGTTTCAAGGTACTCCTCTTGGACCCTTGGTGTTTGTATTCTTTCATTAACATCTTGATTTAGATGGATTACGCCAAAACGCATCAATTGGGATGTCTACCAAAACATACAATTTGTGATGCAAGTTTCCTCACAATTGTGTAGCATTGTCGTTTGGTTGATTTGGAGTCTTCCCTCTTCAAAATAGGAGGAATGCTGCTGCCCTGACCATGTGAAAGGGAAGTACAACTCTTTTACCGTAAAGGAGACACTGATGTCCTCTTCAAGGTCGCTAGCAGTAAGACCCATGAAGGTTACAGTGTTCTTGCTTATTTCCAAAATGACATGTGTTTTAGCCTTTTGGCCATGTGGAGGATGATTTTGATCAGTACATGTGGCCTGGCCTGGGGGTTGAGTTCTCTTTTGTTTCTCCCCATGTTTATTGCCTTTTATATTTGTTGTGGTCCATTAGCATGTATGAGTGCAATGTCATATAAAATTTGTCATTGAGTGGCATAAACAAATTTAGAAAAACTCATCAAACAGCAAAGAAAGAAAAGAAAGAAAGCCCTGCAACAAGTCACCATCAATCCATGTGGTCCAGACCCCGCATATAAAATACCCACATTTAACTAACTTTTAGGGTGAGTATACTGATTAACAATCTGTTGCCTTTTCCTTCCCCAGATGAAACCCTAACCAACATTACTTTTTTGTTCCCATAACCATTATAAAAATTAGTTCTCCTAAGTGCCAACCAAAGACAACATCAGCAGAAGCTAAATAAAAATAAGTGCTGCATTTCCCACCGTTCTCATCAAGACTCTATGCAGGAATTGCAGATTTGCATTTCCAATAACCTGCAGGCGTATAATATAGTATAATAACATCCAAAGAGACACTTGCATATACAAAATAAGGCATAGAAAACGTAGTCATACAAGGATGAGATGAGCCTTTGTCCATACACTGATACACCTAGACATGTCGGCGTGCAATCTTGTAGTTTACAAATTTGCATTTTTAAGCATGGAAGAAATTGACTTCCATTCCCACTAGGCACAAACAAAATGGCTTCTTGTTTATCTCATCAGCTGGTTTTATATATCTAAAGAAAGAGAAAACTTTAAATAATCATGGAAATATTCAGGCAGGGGGACAAGAGATAATGTGATGGAAGAATGAAAATATAGGTCCAAGACTCGAACATGTGACAACAAACACAGACCATGTGACGTGATTAGAGGTGCAGTCTTTGTCTGTGCAAAAAAAAAAAAGAAAGAAACCAAGAGAAAAAACTCCGGAGAATGTAATAAATATGGCGATGGCTAAGGCCACGGTGTATGTTTCATTGCAACTTCAGGGATATTCAGCTGCCTCTGAGAAGAAGTCAGACATAATAGATATGATGCTCATACACCTATTGTAGAAGAATTTAATGATTAATGTATTGGCAAATATGAAATATCTTATTACCAAAAAAAAAGAAAAATTTGCCAGTTCAGATGTCAGCAAAAAAAAATTTGCTGGTTCAGGCATTTCTACACCAGTGCATCTAGCTTCATCAGAAGCTGACTTATTTAGTTACCATAGCAGACTGTTTCAAGAATTTTTTTTTGGTAAAGTGTTTGCAGAGAGAAGAAAAACACAAAGCAAGATAGGCATAGTGCATACTAGAGAACAAACTTCATACGTTGCCTACAAAGATTCAACCTATACTATAAAATTTCAGTAGATGAGGGCTTTGAAAGCTTAGTATATCTTGTTGACAAACAAGGAAGACACCTTCACCCTCCTATAGGTACTATGAGTTATTTCCAACAGACCCAAAAGGAATTCTATTAGTTACTTTGAATGCATCCTCAAATTTTCCAATGAAAAGGACAGGAAAGAACTAAATCATAGCACACCTACATGAACAGTACTTGCACTTGTTATGGGAATCACAAACCATTGCACAGCAAAAGCTTTCAAACCATCCCCCCAAAACAAACAACTGACACTAGTTATTAGTTTCAATCCGGGTTTAGATAGAATGATTACGAGGCAGAAATAAAGCATATGGGAAGTTCCAACTTGATGTATTTTTGCTAAACGAGGAATGAGAAAGAAGAAAAATCCTATTAACATGAAGCAAACGTGACGAACTTCTTTAAGCATATGCCTTTCCATCTACTAACCTAGTTTGGCTAAGCTTGGGTAATTAGGAATCAGCTGCTACCAACAGCATAGAAGTGCATTTGTAACAAAAAAAGTTCATATATACAGTTCAATACAAAGAGACACGATAAGTAACTATCACCTTTTTGGGAACAAGAGGAAAAACAAGAAACTACAGAGCATACGTTTTCAAATCAGTTGTTTTCCTAGTTATGGAAGATCACAAGAATTCCTACCACATATGCATAAAAAGTTGCGCCAATCAAGAAGAAAGAAAAAGTAAACATTAGAAGATACACGACAAACAAAACAGAGAACTACTAATGAAGGAATCAAATTTGTAACAGCAAGTATAAAAAACACACTCATCTAAGGACATTTAAAGTGAACAATATATATTTCTTCAATTAAACTTCTTGTCAAGTGTACAATCCACTAGTATTTCCCTGACGAAGCAACTGCTATTAAATTTAACCACAACATTAACCAAAGTTCAAACGGAAGAAAAATGAGAAGTGTATTGATCATTCCAGCTTCTCAAATTCGTCCATCCAGAAACATGTTGGCAACTTATAAGATATCCCTAAAGCACGAAATCGTGGAGGTGATCAAAATGAGGTGCTGCCACCAATCAACTTCCACATCCACAATTCAAATTATTAATGTTAAAACCTAGAGAAGTAATCAAGTTAAGTGGGCACCTTCAAGCTTGACATCGGATAATAAACACAACAATAGCCCCTGAATGAACATGTAGCCGATCCTCAGCATCTCCAAGCTGATACTGAAACCAGCTCCCCTCTTTGCCAGAGCAGGCAAAGCGCTGCCTGGCGCTTCTCCACCTGAAATCCCCTCATCGGAAATCTCTTCACAAGACATTCGGCCTGAGTTTCCGTAAAATTACTGAAGGGAATTGGAGAAAACCCAGCCGACGCGAAAAGGGTCCTCCATGGCAGCATCTTGTCCCCAGCCCGGTGCCTCCCGGAGACAAGACTTTCAATCCTGGGTTTGATCAAATACTTCTCAATATTTTGCACAGCCTCGGAATTCATATTACCCGCATCGATCAAATCCAAGAGGATCGAATAGGACTGGAGCGAATGTATAAAATGGTGGGAGAAGGGGAGCTCGCTCCGGTCGGACCCATGATCCACAGACACCACTATCTTCGGTTTCAACTGCCTCACCAGGCGGAGCAGAGCAGGTACGGGCAGTCCGGTCGTCGTCCCAGTAGGCAAATTGACAACCACGGCCTCATTGTCCGAGAGGCCGAGCAGCGCCGACGAGGAGTCCAAGGAGTCGAGGCTGATGGCATTAAATTCAAAAGACACATTGAGGTCTGCGGCCAAATCGGAGAGGTTCCTCCTGGTGAACCGGAGCTCGAGGGGGTCATGGGTGGTAGACGAGGCCAAGGCCGTGATCTTGAGGGTAAGCATGCCGCCGAGCTTGAGGACGAGTTCATGGACGAAGGAGGACCACTGCACGCCAAGACCGATATCAAAATCCACAATGTGGATTCGGTTGAACCCGTCGAGGGCCTCAAGCAGGGCCTGGTTGCAGCTGAAGTTGGCGAATTGGACGATGGGGGACGTTTCTGAGAAGGCCTTGTAGGCCGCGGTCTTGAGGACCACATCCTCCAGGGAGGGCGGGGTGGTGGCGGTGGCGGAAGGGTCAAGCAGGAGCTGGAGGGCCTCCTTGAAGCAAAAAGCAGCCCGGAGGAGTGGAGGCCTGCCGGTGGGGGAGGATGAAAGCTGGTGGTGATTGAGCCGCGCCAATATCCCTCGCGCGAGTACGACGTTCCCCGCCTCGACCAGCTCCGCCGCCTTGCAGAGCTGCCCGAGGATCGCCTGGTGCTGCTGAGCTAACGCTGCCGCCTCCTCGTCTCCTGCCGCCTTTGCCTTGGCCTGCCTCTGCTGGAGGTGGTGGGGCTGGAGTTGATTAGTAGGCGCGAGTACTGGCGAGAAGCCCCCCGCGCCTTGAAATTGAGCAGGGTCGGTCATGGCGCCGTGGTGGCGCTTGGCCTGAGGCGGGAGGAGCGGCGGCGGCTGATCTTGCTGGGCGAAGGAGGGCAAGGGGAGCAGAAAGGTGGGATTTTGAGCTGGATGGGTCTGTTGCAAGTTGATCATGGGATTGAAAAGCTGAGCCTTTTCGTTCATGGCTTCCTGCTGCAGCTGCTGCCGGAAGAACACTCCAGGTGAAAGCGAAATCGAAGCAGGGAGATTCATCTGGTGATGATTGGAGAACATGGGGATTTGAGGATTTCCTCCATTGTTCCCACCATTGAGTACGTGGGGAGCCTTCAGATTAGAAGAAGCTGAAACCAATCTGCCATTGTTGCCGACGAAAGGAAAGAAATCAGCAGCAGCTGGATTCATGGCAGCATTCATGTTAACAAGAGCTGGATTCAGCTCAGGCTCGATGGCGAACCCGCCTGGATCGACAAGACCGAACGGGGCGGCGGCGACGGGGGAATGGGACGGCGCGGCGGAGGTCGAGTCCTCGACATCGCCCATGAACCAGCGGAAGGAGTGCTCGTGGCCGGGGAGAGGAGGCGGGGAGGCAGCGGATCCGGCCAGGATGTTGTCCCAGCAGTCGTCCATCCCGGCAAGCCCGCATTTTTCCCTGCCGCCGATCTCTAAACAAGCTGGCACAGGCTGCAGCTCCGACGAGTCCCACTCGTCGCCTCCGGCAGCGGAGACATCGTCCTCCGACCCAGGCCACTTATTAAAACACGGCTTCTCCGACACGGCCGCCACGCCGCCGGGTAATTCAGCAGAAGATGACCGAGTGGAAGACGGCGGGCTCGGGCTCGGGCTCCTTCGGGTATCCAGAACCGACGTCGGCTCAGAGCCTTCCTGCTTGCTGCTGCAGCTCTTCCAATACCCAGCTGCCGCCTCCGGCGAAAACTCGGACACCGCAATCACCCCCTTCCCCGGCAGCCCAAAGGGCATCGCCCTCATCTAACAACACGCCACAGAGCCCAACAGAATCCAAACTTCCACAGAGCAATCCAGAACCAGAGGCTAAAATCCCAATCTTTGCCCCATCTTTTTCATCCCAACATGCAAAACAGAGACCCCCATGAAAGCAGAACACCACCAAAAAAGACCGCAAAATTTCCACAGAGCAATCCAGAACCAGTGGCTAAAAATCCAATATTTTCTCCATCTTCATCATCCAAACACGCAAAACAGAGACACCCATGAATGCAGAATACCAGCAAGGGACTCCAGCACTGCAGCTCCTCCTCCAATTCAATACCATTGGCTAAAATCCAATCTTTGGCCCATCCTCATCATCCAAACATGCAAAGCAGAGAGACCCGTGAAAGCAAAACACCAACAGGGAACTCATCAGTCTCCCGCACAGCAGCTCCTCCTCCCTCAGGTGAGCTGCTCTCTCTCTCTAGACCTGAACTTGTCTTGGGTTCCTCTCTCTAGAGAGGCAGGCTAGTGGAGTGCCATGGATGCGTGCAAGAGGAAAAAGGGCCTAAAGTGGTGTGCCATGACATGTCTGTCTGCCTGCCCATCTCATCATCTTCTTTCTTCTCTAGATTCAGGGTTTTGAGATCTTTTTTTTATTTAAGGCGAGTAGATTATCTTTTGGTTCGGAGGTGTCTGTCACGGCGCCAGAGCACAGCTGCTGCTGCTGCTGCTGCTGCTTTGAGGGAAAGACAGGTTTTTGGACAGACGACCCTATGAGGTTTTGGAATTGTGGTTTGACCCCTTGTCCACCTATGTGGAGATCTGGTTAGATCTCGGGCTGGAGCTGGGTTCTTGACTTCAATCACTAACATGAGATGAGTCCACTAGCAGGTTAGATTAGTGAGACTGCGCGATAACATGTGTTTTGTGTTGGGGAAGCATTGTTTTTCATCCGCAGCGTGCTTATGGGCTAGGATTTCTGCCATTACATACGGGAATCGTCGATGCTCACAATCGACGGCGCACACGGCACTTTTTTGCTAGAGCGCATAGTTAATGTATGTGCATCGGTAATGATCGATATTCGATGGGTTCCCCTTGTTGCGCATCCAATATTGTTGAAGCGTGGAGTAGCTCTGCTTGGGTGCAGCTCTCCTCACCTTTTTACATATTACCTAGCGCTAATTTTTATTACTTTTTTACATCAAAATCAACGGAAAAGACGAAAAAAAATAATATGATTAAGGGATTTTGATGTAAGAGCAGCGGGGAAGCCCACCTAGCAATAAAAATTGAGATCTACATGTAAAGAAATACATATAAAGGCTACCCATTAGTGCGCGACCGCCACGACATGAGTGAAACGAATACTAAAATCTACCATAGCCATGACATTTTGCGTACACTTGTCCGACTTTCCCCTAAATGCTAGTTATTCTTTAGCTGATGACTTTGTCGATATATAGGTTCTATCAATGATAACCACACAGTATTTAAAAATAAGATGATTCATTTTGTTTAAAGCAATGTGTGCAGGTTCTATCTTAAGTGGGACCATTACATATATATGACTCTGAAGCCAAGTACCCAACGTACTAAGGACGTTGTTCACATGCCGATGTATTGTCTCTTCGAAGTGCCCGAACTAATATCTTAAAATTCATATCCCCTGCGAATGACCCAACATTACTAAGAAAATCATTAGTTGATCTTCTACTAATACGCCTGTAGTGTTCGAGAGGCCTTGTTGACGAGCTTGTTGCATCTTCCTTATGGCGGAAGCTCTGCACTTCTATTCTACATCTTCCCTATGGTAGAAGTTATTTGTTAGTGGTACTTGATGAGGACCACACTCTATTGGCCAAGCTTATGCTGTTTGCATCTTCTCTATGGATTTTAGAGAGAGCATTTACATTTGCATCTTCTCTTTAGTGGAAACTTTGCACCGACCCTAGAGCTATTGATGCTAGGTGGTTTTACTATGCACATTGGAGGCGTTAACATCCTAGAAGGTTGCATTCTTACTTGTCAGATACGACAACGACAGGAGAAAAAGTTGGGCGACCTTGTTTGTCACAGACGAGGCCTTCCTTGAGCGACGGATTCACTGCCATGATCTGATTCTTAGAGGCTAGCGAGGCGAGGTGACCACAGATCTGACGACAGTCACGCCAGCGTGTCATCTCGAAGGGTTTCATCGAGGTGAGATTTCAAAAAACTGTTTTCTTTTTTTGTCTTGGATAAATCTCCTTGTTTACCTCCTTCCCATCTTGATTTCCTTGTTATGTACAAACTCGTCAACTGAAGATATATTAGGATGAAAAAAGAAGAATAAATAATAAGAAAGAAGAAGAAAGTAAAAGTTTTTCCGACGAAGCTCCGAACGTCGCGGCTATCCAGACCAAAACCGACGACTGCCGACGCCAAAAAAAAACTATGATGAAGGAATTTTAATTTAAGCGTAGTGGGGAAGCCCGCATAACTACAAAAATTGAGATATAGATGTAAAAAAACATATATAAAGGCCACCCATTGGTACTTGACTGCTCATGGACATCAAATAAGAGAATAAAAATGGGTAAAAACATGAAATACTCATCGGCGAGCGACAAGTTCAATTTATATATTTTTATATGATCCGAATGAAATAGAAGAGGAGGAAAAATAATGAAGAATGGAAAAAAAGGCAAAAATAGATAAAAAATTAGTGAGTTATGAAATTTTTAAGATTATAGTAAAATCGTGTCATCGAGTACACGACTCAATTTAGGTCGTGTATTCAAATACACGACCTGAATTCCTCATCATCTGTACGATGATAAAATACACGACTTTATTTGAATTTAAGTCGTGTATTCGACGACAAGATTTTACTGAAATTTTCAAAATGTCATAACTCACTCATTTTTTATTCGTTTTTGCCCATTTGTTTTGCATTTATCCTTATTTTTTCTCCTCTTCCACCTCATGAAGATATATTAGGATAAAAAAGAAGAAGAAATAAGAAGAAAGAAGAAAGTAGAAGCTTTTTGACGTCTGAAGTTCGCTTTCTTCTTTCCTTTTCCTTTTTATTTTTTTTTCATCCTAATATATCTTAATGAGGTGGAAAAAGAGGAAAAATAAGGAAGAACGCAAAAAAAATTCAAAAACGGATAAAAATGAGCGAGTTATGATATTTTGAAAATTACAGTAAAATCATATCGTCGAAGACACTACTTGAATTGCTGGTTTTTTATCTATTTTTGCCCTTTTTTTGCGTTCCTCGTTATTTTTCCTCCTCTTCCACTTCATTAGGATCACAGAAAGATATATAAATTGAACTTATCACTCGCCGACGAGTATATTCACACTTTTGCCTATTTTTATCCTCTTATTTGATGTCTATGAGTGGTGAGCACCAATGACTGACCTTTATATATGTTTCTTTACATGTAGATCTCAATTTTTATAGTTGTGCGAGTTTACCCGCTGCTCTTGTATCAAAATCCCTTCATCATAGATTTTTTCTTGTCTTTCCCGCTGATTTTATAGTTTGTCGGCATGAAATTTTATTTTTTCAGGGTTGGATGGCACCAATGGTGATTTGAACCACAATGATGGATAGACCTTCGCCGGAATCGCTGCCTTTGCTTCATAAAACCGAACTGAGGTGATCGTGTCGTCTTCAACACGACACTTCTGATAGAAAAGTCACAAAAAACGTAAAAGAAGGGCATTTTTGGTACTTTAAGTGTCGATTTCAGGTAATATGAGATTTCACGGGAAAAATCAGGTAATATGGGAAAATAAAAGTTGGCGCCAAGTAATATGGAAAAAACTCAGCTCTCCTCGTATCCCTCCATTTTGCTATGATATCCATCCCATGGAAGAAAATTATTTCTCCCGTATTGTAAATTCGGGATGGATTGCATCTCGATGACACAGAAGGAATGGGGGCTGGGCTGGGAACTAGGTTTGGTCGTGGAGTGACACAAGAAAATTTTTGTTGTAGATACGACACCATGCTAGCAAGCAACCCCCTTGTTGGCCCCAGTTAAACTTATTTAAATTGTTTGGGTGAGGTTAAGTCCGCGACGTTCCAATTTCGGTTGTTATTGGCCAGACACTAGCATAATTACACTGAAAAGTTTCTCTTTAAGGATGCTAATTTTTTTTATACACGCTTAAAGATGTTAAATTCATTCTCACAAATGTACAAATAATGGAAGAAATCCCAACCTCAAGGATCTGAATGCAATTTGGAGTACTAAGATTCTATTTTTTTAATGGAATTATTAAGTAATTTTTTGGGGAACATTACCTTTGACACGGGGAAAACTTTTGAGTCTGATTTACATGATTTACTTGTCTCATGCAGCTTATAGGAGTCAAGTCAAATCCGACGAGAAATATTAAATCAGAATTACTTGATACCTTTTTATCTGTGGGTAGGTAGCTTTAAAATCACTTACATCAAGATCTAACGGTTTAAAATTAATCAGGAGACAAGTCTTATTTAAACTTTTTCCAAAACCATTTAAGCAATGCTTTTACGTAACAACCTAAATCCCCAATTTGGGTAAAACTGAGGGGCAAATGCAAAATCCAATAATTTTTTATAATTCAAGAAAAGGACAATTCCAATTGCCAAATGCCAGACACAAGCAGCCCTTTATGACAAAAAGTAAAAAGCGGAGGACAATTCCTTAATTTTTTAATCCTTTTCAACTTTGAAGCTCGCTTCTTCTCCCGACGATTCTCGTCGCCCTTTCCCTTCAATACTCATCTCATGGAAACCATCTTCGACTCCGAATTTGTAAGTTTTTTATTATAATTTTTTTAATCTATATTGGCTTATTGCATTGGTTGTATTACCCTTTCAGATCAATCGCCTTTCTTTGCAAATTCTGCTATTTTTTTCATTCTTCTGCAATTTTCTTCTCTGATCGTCAACCATAAGTTAGGCTTGTTGCATCAATTCAAGTTGTTTTGAGGTAAATTTAGATTTCCAGTTGGTTTAAGTGTTTGATTTTGAGCTGTTATCATCTCTGAGTCATTGGCTTATAGAATTTGCTTGTTATGTTAAATCAATTCAAGTAGTTTTGAGGTAATTTTTATGTTTTTACATTGGTTTAAGTGTTTAATCTTGATCTGTTGTCATCTGTGAGTCATTGCTACTTAGAATTTGTTATGTATACCATAAGTTACGTAGTTGTTTTGAGTTAATTTTAGACTTTCACATTGGCTCAAGTGCTTAGTCTTGAGCTGTTGTCATCTGTGAGTCATTGGGTATATAGGATTTTCTTGTTATGTACACCATAAGTTAAGTTTTTTAAATCAATTCAAGTTGTTTTGAGGTGATTTTATATTTTTACATTGGTTTAAGTATTTAATCTTTATCTTTTTGTCATTAGTGAGTCATTGGAGTTATAGACTTTGCTTGTTTATATACACCTTTGGATTGGTTGATTGATATAATGCTGCTAGTTTGATCTTTTATTTGGATTTTTTGGAAGGTTTTAGTGAGAAATTCTGAGTTATGAGGATGAGTTTGGGTTCCAATTGTTGAATTCTCTGGTTTTTTTATGGAGTACTTGTGAGATATCTGCTCTGATGTAGCTTCGGTGGATTGAATTTGTGGACTTAGTTTAGTTTGTTAGAATTACTTGAAGTGCTGAACCTTAAACTGTTATAATCTGCAAATTTTTG
Source organism: Houttuynia cordata (assembly GCA_039654745.1). Taxonomy (NCBI): domain Eukaryota; kingdom Viridiplantae; phylum Streptophyta; class Magnoliopsida; order Piperales; family Saururaceae; genus Houttuynia; species Houttuynia cordata. The sequence continues at coordinate 9,196,856 of CM077511.1, forward strand.
GCGTTGTAAAATTTGCTTGTTGCTTCACCTTTGAATCAGTTTATATAATGATGCCAACTCGATTTTTTAATTTTATTTTTGGAAGGTTCTTCTGTCAAATTCTGTACTATGTGGATGACGATTTTGGGTCCATTGGTTGGAAGTCAGTTCTTTATGGAGTGCTTATGAGATATTTGCTCTGATGTAACCTCGGTGGAGTGAATTTGTGGTGAGGAAAGTGTTGGTTAACCTGAAGATGGGGTTGAATTACCTGTCTGCTTCGGCAGTCTGCACAGGAGTGAGCCTTGTGGGACTCCTGTGGCGGACGGGTTTGGAGCTGAATAAGATCGAGTCGGATGGTTCAATTGGAAGTGGTGGAATTAACTCGGGGAATGCTGCCCAAGTGCTGGAGCTGCTTATGGATTCATCTTTGGTGATCGGGCTTCTGGCGAATTTTGTGCTGAATGTTTTTGTTCTTGTCATCCTATGTTTTAAGGTAATTTGTTATTCTTCTTGAAAAAGCAGATTATGTATTTTGATTTTTTAATACGGTTCAATTTTAAGTGTGCTATTTGGTTTTCCAAAATGAAATAATTTCAGTTTGAAAAACCAAATAGGACATTTAATGCGGGACAGAGTATGTGTGCAAAGAAACATTATGGTCTTTTGACCGTGATAGATTGTCTATGGACTCGATGGAGGGAGGGTTACAAAAGAGACTGCTGTTACATATAGCATAAGATAACGTTTAATGCTTCTTTGCATAATGCTGCTCTTACCTAATTAGTTGTTAACATGATATGGCTGCAATTTAGCGGAAATTGGACTCGTTAAGTTTCAAAAATTATGGTTGGTGTGTTTGTTGGTAGGGCTCCTTAACATAAAAGCTCGCTTCTAGACCATTATTTGCATCTTTTACTTCTTTGAATGTTTTCTTTTCTCCTTTTTATGCAGACAATATTCTTTACAGAATTATATCCTTCAGAGGTTCGTAAGGTCGTGGAAAACCTAGTGAATTATGTCATCTACAAGGTAATGTAAATCCACCATTCATTTGCGAGCATTTATAGGTTTGGGAGTCATTTTTTCAGTTGGTATAATATGTCATAATTCATGTCAATAGGGAACATTTCTTCCTTTAGTGATACCCCCTACTGTGTTTCAAGCAGCTCTGTGGTCAACTTGGTTAATTGTTATTTGTTGCTTAAAGGTAAGATTAAAGATATACTTGTATATGTATACTTCATTTTTATATGCCTCTCAAAACTGTTGGCTGATCTCATCTATCAGTAACATAGATTCTTCTGCATACATGAACCTGCAGATGTTCCAGGCATTGGGTAGAGACAGACTTGAACGGTTAAATGCATCTCCTTCTGCAACTCCGTGGACATATTTTCGCGTTTATTCTGTTTTTTTGGTTGTTTTTTCCGTTGACATATTATGGTATGACTCTTTGCTTCTTTTGATGAAAAGTGTGCTTTAAGTTGCTCTTGCTGTTTTAACTATGTCTACCTTTAGTATGAAGTTCTTTTGACGTAGTTTATGGTTTAGATGATATTTTATGTTGTATGTTTTTATTTTAAAATTTAAAATTTTATGTTTTGTTTTGTTAATCAATTTGCAACTCTGATGGTGAGATACAGTTAGATATTTTTTTATGGAAACAGTGAATTGTAATTTAGTAAAATGAGCTCCATGTAATGCAAGTGTTTCCAGGTTTTGTATATTTCATTTCCAGCAACTTAATAGTGAATTTTCAAACATACGTAGTGTTCCATTTTTTTCCCACTGGATTTTAAACGTTTGCTGGAAAAAGATAATTCTCGAAAGTGCAATTTTCATTCTTTTTTTTTTACAAAATTTTCATCCTGTAATGATGACAATGTTATTTTACGAGTTTCTGATACTTTGTCTGATAATTTTGTAGGCTATGGTTATGTGTATGGATATATAGATCTTTGGGTTCTATTACTTTTCTGCTTTTATTCTTTGAGCCTTTGAGCATAGTGTTTGAGACATTCCAGGTATTTTTTTCTTTCTCTTCACTTTCATTTGTGGCAGTTTGTATTTGTAATGTTCCCCGCAAAATGTTGATGGGGCCACTGTTGTAACTACTTTCAGGCCATTATGATTTACGGATTTCAGCTGCTTGACATGTGCCTCTGCCATTTAATGGAGGAAAATGATGATTGTCATAGATCTTACGCACTTGATCGATCAACTGCAGGTGCATATGAAGTGCATTAAATGTCAATAGGCATTTGTTATTTTCTAATACATATGTTCCTTTGACTGTAGTGAAACTTTCTTATTATGCAGTGGAAGTTTTATTAGCATCCTTTATGTCTGAGGCTTATAACTTTTGCCCGATACTCTCTTCTATATTTGAACGGGAGCATAATTTTATACCGACTTTACTGTTCTCTGGTTCCTCATTATTAAAAACAAGACTACCTGCTCATGTGTTATTTGACTTCCTGATTTATGCAAAGCCTGTAATATGATACTGTCTATAGTGGCCTCAAGTTTTTAAAATAACGCTTTACTCATGCTCTTAATTTTGTTGAAAAAAATATTTGCAGGTGCATTACGTGAGTTGAAGGGCACACTTTTCAGCAACTTAGGATTCTTCTTGGACGTGATGAGCTTGTTAATGGCTATTGGTCACTACCTGCAGATTTGGTGGCTTCGTGGCATGGCTTTTCAGCTTGTTGATGCAGTTCTCTTTCTTAACTTACGGGTAAATACCAAATTGTTCAGATTCTTTCTTCAATTAAGAAACTTTTTATGTGAATAATTTTTTTATTTTTTTGTTGTGTTTGTATTAAATGGGAAAGAATTATTTATATGATGTTATGATTTTTTATGTTTATTTATATGCAATGGGAAGGCGCTGCTAAGCACAGTTTTCAAGAGGATCAAAGGATTTGTCAAATTAAAACAAGCTCTATATACCCTTGATGGGGTCCTTCCAGATGCTACGACTGAGGAACTGCATGCATATAATGATGACTGCTCCATATGTAGGGTAAGCAAAATATTTATGTTTTTCTTTTCTGAAAATAAGCTTTGTGGCCCTAGGAAGAAAGGGGGAGGACATCTAAAATTAAGGATGCTCATCAGCCTTTTTCTCTTCATGTATAAGGCTTCTTTTGTATATTGCTGACATAATTATAATTTAACTGGTTTTAAATGCTTTTGGAGGCTTGTTATCTAGGTAATGGCTAACTGGTTTATGAGATTAGATTTCCTGTTAATGTTAACCAGTAACTTACCAAAACATTTGTAAAAGTAGGTCTTCTGAAGTCTGGTGGGCTGGGGATATGCCGTGAATGGTTGCAGATCATGTGGGTTATGATCCTATGAAATGGCCCAATTTAATATGCATGGCTCACTAATTGCAGCTTGTGATTTTCAGCCTAAATTTAGTGGCTGTAATATCAGAGCTTAGACGAAGCATTGGGCTCAAATTTGTGCCCTACCATCTTAAGCAATTATCTAATACTCCTAGGTTCCACACCAATCTGATTTCTATGGGGCCCACAGTCAGTTACTTTTTCCTGTTAATGTCAGCTTATAGGCTTTTCCCAAGAAAGTTTGCATTTGGAACTGGGGATATTGAACAAGGAAGCTTAATGGAAAGATGCAAAGTACTTGAAACATAATCACCCTGCTTGAAGCACTGTTCAGATGTCAACTAACTTGATGGTTGACTGCATCCGAATCGAGTGGAAATGAAGAAAGCAGAAAGTCTGATAGTACATGAGGGTGAAGCAATAGAGAAAATAAGTAGAGTGAATGCTATTTATATAATCATGGTAATCCTGTAGTTTATTTATGGGCTCACTAAAGAGGTTATATAATATTTTAGAATTCCTGAAAGAACTTGTACTGCTGTGAAGCCAAACTAATAGCAGACTTTCTTAAATAAAATCCCTAAATGACTCTAATTAGGCTCCAAATCAGTAATTAGTTAAAACAATATAAATGATGTTTTAATGCCTAAACGATATGTATGAAGGGGTTATGACTAGTGTGCGGACTATTGGGGGGGAAACTAAGGAGTTTCCGGTTACGGTAGGTCTTCGTCAAGGGTCAGCCTTAAGTTCGTATCTTTTCGCTTTAGTTATGGATGAGCTTACTAGTCATTTGCAAGATAATGCACCTTGGTGTATGCTTTTTGCAGATGATGTAATTTTAATTGATGAGAGTAAAGTAGGTTTAAATGCGAAATTAGAATTGTGGAGGGTTGCTCTAGAATCAAAATATTTTAAAATAAGTAGGACTAAGACAGAGTGCATGGAATTTAATTTTAAGGAAGGTAGAATTATAGATAGAGCTCTAGTTGAAATAGATGGGCAAGAAGTGTGAAGGTGTGATCAATTCCGTTACTTAGGATCCATTATCCATAAAGAAGGGGATATTAATAGTGATGTGGTGCATAGGATAAATGCGGGGTGGGTAAAGTGGAGGGCAGCCTCGGAAGTGTTGTGTGATAAGTGGGTTCCAAAAAGACTTAAAGGCAAGTTCTATAGGACGGCCATTAGGCCTGCAATACTCTATGGAATGGAGTGCTGGGCACCAAAGAGGAGTCATATAGATAAGTTGAATGTAGCCGAAATGAGAATGTTAAGGTGGATGAGTGGGATAACTAGGAGAGATAGGATTAGAAATGAATATATTCGTGAGAGCCTAGGAGTAGCGCCTTTAGGGGAGAAGCTGAGGGAATGTAGGTTGCGTTGGTATGGGCATATGCAAAGAAGACCTTTAGATGCCCCTGTGAGAAGATTAGAAGGGATGCAGGTAACCGATGCTAAAAGAGGGAGAGGGAGACCTAAGAGAACTTGGATGGAGTTAATAAGAAAGGATTTGACTTTACTATCTCTTACAAAAGAGGTAGCCTAAAACAGGCTGGAATGGAGGAGTAAGATCCGTGTCGCCGACCCCAAATAGTTGGGAAAAGGCGCTAATTGGTTATGATTATGATTATGATTTAATGCCTAAAAAACAAGTGATAGCAAACACCAAAATGTCCCGAGTCCTAAAAGCATCAGCATTTGATAAAAAAAAGGTTCATGAAATAGATATTATAAATCTGTGAGAGAGCTTTCAAGCATGGCTGATGGTTCCGCAACCCTACATCTCAATGGAAAGTTATGCTCTATGCCTCTAACCGAATTGGCTGTCAATTATACCTAATAAATTCATCCTGGGTGTACAAAACAAGTTCTCCTGTCCATTATGACATATTATGACTGCTAACCTCTGATGGGTTCGACTGTGAAGAAGATTTGGTCAATCAGGTCATTAAAGATTTGGTTCGAATTAGCTGCTAATTAACTTGTCACATGTGCTATATTTGGAGGCTGAAACTGAAGCTAAACTGTGCAATCTAAATTTGGAGATTGTTGATAGAATGTTTTAACTGCAGGAAGCAATGGCAAGGGCTAAAAGGCTGTCATGCAATCACCTTTTCCATCTTTCGTGCTTGAGGTCTTGGTATGGCTTCCATACTTAACTGAATGCTATTTGCTTTTATATTTCAGAACAGTAGTTTGGTTGTCTCAAAATTTTGGAGATCTTTCCAGTTAATAATGGTCCATCAGCAAGAGAAGAACCTGGTTGACTTCTTGTTAGGTGTTTTACCTCTAATAATTCTAATTTGTAAAGTTGAAGTGTATGCATATTTGTGGTTGGTACGTTACTAATGGATGAAAGCTTTAGTGTTTCATAATATTGTGGATTATGCTCAACATGCTTAAACAATAAACCAATCTCACTATTTATTTTCATTTTACAAACTCGCATCCAGTTTATTTTCTTTTCTTGATTTGTGATACAAAACACTTCCAGGTTGGATCAGGGCTTGACTGAGGTGCATGCGTGCCCAACTTGTAGAAGGCCACTTTTTGCTGCTGCCACTGGAAACTCAACTAATGCTAGAAGTGGAGAGCCCTTGAATGATGAGCAGATTGCTAGGCAGTTACCTATGTTGGATCATCCAAACAGTATACTCGGGCATGCTCTTTCTGTGGGAGCGGGAACCAATCACCGGTAAAACCCTACTGAAGCTGGTGTCTGGAGGTTCAATCTATAAATTTTTTAACTCCTATATAACTTCTGTGACTTCTCAGTTGTAATATGATCTTTACCTTTCACTGCAAGCTAAGATCGCGGTCTTGACATTTATATGTTCTCTTTGTTGTCACAGAGGACTGGGGCTTGATCCAGGTTGGGTGCAGCCGTGGCCAAATCCAGGATTTGATGGTGCAGGCCCATCCACTGCAATTAGATCCGTTGGTCTCGGTAGGGTGCAGATGGTAATGAGACATCTGACATCTGTAGGTGAAACCTATACACATGCTACCCTTGAAGATACACCCTGGGGTCTTTGGCCTATGGGTCAACCTTCAGCAGCATCAGGATCTTCTTTACCGCCGCAGCCTTCTGCTGTCAGATACAATGGGAACACAGACAGTTTGCGGTTTAGGAATACTAGATCTTCTACTAACGACCACCTATCTGGCTTACTTGCCATGGCTGATGCTGTAAGGGAGGTGTTGCCACACATACCAGATGAGCTAATCTTTCAGGTTTATGTCGTCTTTGTATATTTGACATCAAAATTTTATGCGTCTCCCTGTTTTCCCTTTTATTTAAATGCAACACTGTTATCATATATCTTAATAGGATTAGGATATTTTTTCACTCATCGGGCCAGTGCCTCTTGAGCTAAGGCTTGATTTGTACATGAGCCAAGCCTGTAATGCTGCAGTCATCACACTCTAGTTGGGCGTACTTAAAGCTTCACCGGTATCTGTTTATTTTCTCTGCATTTAACATCTCCTTTTTATACAGGATTTGCAGCAAACAAATAATGTGACTATAACTGTGAATAACCTGCTTCAAATATGAGAATATAGAGCTTCAAGAACCTGCAGATGTGTATATTTGACAAATAAGCTGGTGTGCAAATAGAGGATTATGTTATTGCCATGATTATTTTCCCAACTGTCAGGAAACGTCGAATGTTCATATGCACCTTGGTGCTGCTGTAAAGATAATTGGCTCCAATTTTCATAATTATTGTCCAAGCATAGCGTGTTGGGCGATTATCACAATTTAGCTGTTAAATAATGTTTTGGTAGGTAAGCAAATGCATTGTGCCAAAAAAGGAAGCAAACGTAACTCTGATGTGCATGCAATACATGGAAGGAATTTTTGCTTTTTGGACAAGGTAAATAAGGCTTTTACTGTATAGGAAGTCTTGAAGCACCAAAAAAAAAAGAGGCCTGGAGCCCATCTTTGGAGGCTTCTTTTACAGTCCATGATCTAAGTAGCATCATTTGAAACAAATGGTCGTTCTTATAGCCCCAATGCTAATATCTTGTCATGGCCCCAATGCTATACATGAAATTTTGATGGTCACCACAAAAAAAATAAGGAATTTTGATAGTCACCACCGTTAACAGAGGGGGGCCAACAACATGGCTACAAGTTTGCATTTGGCGGAAGTTGTCTGAGCAATTTTTGCCACTAACCCAAAAAAGCAATCTAAATCTTTATTTCGCTTGTGCCATGAATGATTCTTTTGCTAAAATTGTGCCATGAATATGCGTTTTGGTTGCTGAGTACATAATTATCGATACTAATCTAGTGCTCATTGCTTCTTATTTTAAAACTTTTAATGAAAATCTGAAATGCAGAAAGAAAAGTTTCTCCTCCTACCGCTTATTGACGGTAAACCTTACACAAGCTATTTTGCCTTCTGTTTCCAAATCCTTCTAGTTGGTTATCATGTTATCATTTTAATGATAACCAACTACCTAGAAGTTATTAGGTGCGCTGTATACCTGGAGGTTGTGCTCGGCCCTCATGATAAGCAGGGGGTCGTGTCAATCACATGCATGTTGGTGGTGAGCATGTTCCGGTACGCATACCTAATAATTTCTCACAAATTACCACTTTAAAACTACGATGCTAAGGAGCAGTGCAAAGCATATCGTTGTTTCTTTTATGAGAAAATTTTTAGTACTTCAGGACTCAATAAAGTGGGCCACAGGCCTTTTGGATAAATTTTAAATATTTTATGTTCCCAGTTGGCATTGCCCATAAAATAAAGAAGTGAAATAACACTGGTATTGTTAGAACTTCCTCTTTGTTGGCCACCCGCCCAGGATTATATCCTAAATTACCTTCCACTTTGCCAGAGCCTCATACATGCCCAAAGGGATTGGCAGCGAGATACAACACTCTAAAAGGCTAGTTGCCCTGCCATGCTAGTAAGGTCTTTAAGTATTAAACACCTCTTGATATAAAAAAAGTGAAGAAAAAGAAGAGGTAATTTTTGTACTAAAATATGCATATATAAACTGACGGGGCCTCAAAGTGATTGTGTCTGCATATGTTGTGTGGGCCGTATATACACCCGATGAATATGATGCTCTAATAGGCTGGTTGTCCTGCCCTTTTAGTCAGATCCCAAGGACTCGACATCCCACGTTATTAATTTTTTTTTAAAAGAGAAGAAATACTCCTCCGTCCGTCACCATAAAGTTTTCTCAAATGAACTAATTTTTAAATTATTTTACAAAAGTTTAATGGTGATAATAAGTAATAACCTTAATTTCCTAGATTTTGAAATAAAAAATCCTTAAAGTTTTCTCAAATGAACTAATTTTTAAATCATTTTACAAAAGTTTAATGGTGATAATAAGTAATAACCTTAGTTTCCTAGATTTTGAAATCAAAGATCCTTAAAAGCCCATTGTAACCCACCAAACTCAGCATCCTCTTAAATGAATAATTAACTTAAAGGCTGCTACCATGGAATGTCGTATCGGATATCGGTAAAATATCGGTCGGCCAAAGAGACGAAATATCGGAGATATTGTGTAAAAAAATATCGGTCGTTAAAAACTAGTTTTTATCATATATTTTCACAATCTAACTTCTAAAATGAGTTATACTAATTTAAATAAAGAATACATTTCAAAATATGCATATTAGGATAGAAAACAAACATGAAAGTTTTTTTTTCAAAAAAAAATTTTTTTTTTAATTCAAAAAATACTAATATATCGGTCCGAAACTGATATATCGCCGATATATGAAAAATTTTAAAAAATCGAGATTGAGTGGTATCGGTGCATCGGTTTGTGTCCGATACCGATATATCGGCGCGAAACGATTTTCCAGGCTGCTACTGACGGAAGCAATTTTTTATCTGAAAATACCTCACTGATTACACAATTATTATCTGAAAATACCTCACTGATTACACAATTACCACCCGGAATGAAGGCTCCTACAGAGGTTACACGATACTAGTTGCTTTTCATGGGTCAGTACGGCACGTAAGCAACACCAGCACTTTTCCCTGCAACCTATAAATACAGCGTCGTTCCACGCAATCTCGACCCACTTTGCCCATTTCCCAATCAACTCTCTCTCCGCTTCTCCGTCGCCTTCTTGTGAAGAGGTCTGCGCTTCCTGTCTCCTTGTTTTCACTGTTCAATCAATTTAATTATCCTGTTTTTGTCGATTCTCGTGCTTATATGGTCTTTCTGATTTGTGGTTGTGGAATATGATTTTTGGTTCATAGTGTATTCAGTTTCGTAGAAGATTTTGAATTCTGTTTGGTCAATTCATATCATGTCGTGGGTGCTTGTGCTTATATGGTCTCTGATGCGTGGTTGTGGAATTCGAGTACTCCCTCCGGTCGGTCACTTTTATTGAGATGTGGGATCCATCGCGCTGAGGCCTCTAGACCTGTCTATAGCCTCCCCGCCAGAAAATAATTAGGGAACAGTATCATCTTAATTTTAGTACTGTCTCAATTAAAAGTGACCGGAGGGAGTAGTTCAATTGGCTCATGATTTTTTTGTTCCCTTTGGTTTACGGTCAATACAATTATTCTGTGTATAAGTGAAAAGATATTGATGGGCACTTGGGCAGAGTCGTTGTTTTAAGGGTGAAGTTCCGATTTTGTTGGTTTGTCTCTAGCTTTAATAGTGATTATCTATAGTTTTATAAAGTTTGTGCTAACGATATGATGTCGAATTCGATACGTTGCAAGTTTGAGCATAAGTTTCGTGATATTTTAAGAACGTATATGATGTATAATCGTTTTAATGAAGTTTTTTGGTTTTGCCACATTGAATGGAGATTAAGGTAGGATTGTTTGGTGATCTTCTTCTAATGATTGAACATGATATAATGTCGGTTTTAGGGGTATCTTCTACACTTTATGTAATTATGTTATTTTTAAGAACATATCACGTTGGTAATAACTGAGTTGTTTGGTTTCGCCACATCGAATGAAGTTTAATATAGGATTGTTTGATGTTCTTCTTTCCCTGATTGAACATGTTCTTCAATTATTCAAAGGGATGCAAAGTCGGTTTTAAGTGTATCTTCTGCTCCAGATGTAATTTTGTCATTTCTGAGAACGTATATAATTGGTATTAACTCACTTGTTTGGTTTCGCACCATGGGATGATGAATTGAAGATTAAGAAGGGATTGCTTGGTCTTCTTCTCAGTGAACATATGATGAAATTGTTTGAAGGGTTGCAAACTCGATTTTAGGAGTCACTTCTGCATCAGATGTTTTTAGTAGCTGTTAATAATGTTGAAATGTTATGTATGTCTGTAGTGCAACATGAATTTATTTACTTTTTGGGCCTTATTAATTCTGTGCTGTCTTTTTAATGGCTGACTGATGTGATTTATCACCTTGTTGAAATTTTTACAGGAAAAATGGCACGAAGCTATTTTAAGCAAGACAACAATGTTGGTGAGATTTTTCTCTCAGATAATGAATACGTTGACAATGCTGTTACCTTGCGGTTTATCATTCAAACATTACTTTTTTGCAATTTCTTGATGTCTTTCTTCATTTTCTTCTGTGTAGAGAAGAGACGTGCCGAGGCTGCTCGGATCAGGGAGAAGTACCCTGATAGAATTCCAGTGAGAACAAAAACTATTTTCCTTGTCATATTTTCTTCTCTCTCCATCCTCTCTGGTTGTGTCATGCGAGTATGGATGTGTGTGTTTCTTGTTAATGCTATCTTTACCATGTCATTGTAGTCTTTTGGTTTCAGCATGAGAATGATTTATATAACTAATGAATGCTGATCTAATTCTGGAAAGTTTTGGAAAAAGTTTCTCAGTTTGCTGTACCAAGGATGTCGCTGAAACTTGGGTATGAGCAGATGTTTCTGTTTCCAGGATGACTGTCTTTTTCCAATTTTTTCTGTGTTATTACTTTATATTGTATAATGAATGTTTTTTATTTTTCCTTGAAGATGACTAAATTAGATCCATTTCTTGTTAGTTTTCCTCTGTATTAGAAAAATAATTTTTGACTCTGTGCTTGCTACTGTTGTGGGCAATTGCTGAGGTTGTAGTTTTAGGCAAGCAAACTGTGGCTGGTTTTGTAGTGGGCAGTTTTGTGATTTAATGTTGAGGAATTGACAATGAAAGTTGAATAAGTGGTGATGCTTTCTTTGGTTAGCTGTAGTAAGAAAGCAGCACCGCTTTCTTACCGTGACTGGTTAGTTAAGAAAGGCCAGGCCTATTTATTTTAACCCTCCCTCCGTCCTAAAATAAGTGCCACATCCTAAAAAAGTGGGTAGTGTAATATGGCAGTTATTTTAGGATGGAGGGATTATGTGATATGATATTTTGGTTGATTTTTCAATGTGTTCCAAATATTTTTACCTTAAGTAAAAATGAGGCTTTCAGTATAACAGTGCTTATTGTGACAAATAATCAAAATAACTCTTTACCAGTTTGTTCTCCCAAGGCATACTCAGAATTGGGACGTTGATGAATTGATAGATTGAACAAAATTTGGGTTGAACTATCAACGTTATGAGGATTGACACTATTTTCAAACTTTTTATGGTGTTAATATTTGGGAAGGTTAATTATCCTTCTATGTTCTATATTTGCACGTAAGTTCATCCGTAGCATGGCGGATTCTTCCTTCCGTGATGTTGAAACGAGCATGATTCATGAATGTCATTTCTTTCCTTATCTGAAATCCGTCAGCGTAGCCTCTTACCATTTTCTGTTATCTTATGCTGACATGAAACCACTTTTTGTTGTGATTATTAAAGGTTATCGTGGAGAAAGCTGACAAAACAGACATCCCAAATATTGATAAAAAGAAGTGAGGATTTTACACTTTTACTGTCTTTTCTGTACTTCATCATATGTACATGTACACGTTCTTATAGCTGGTCTAAAAATTTGAAAGGCTCTGTATTATTGAATAGCGTAAACTATTATATGCAGTAAAAGAACAGCAAAAAGCACGGTGTTTTCCCTGGGCTTCTGTAACCTTGTAGGTTGCTAGTTGTTATTTCGAAAACAGGGAAATGGGAAACAAGTGGAGGGGGACAGAATTTCTGACCTCCATCCTGCATCAAGTTGTTGCCATGCTGACAAATATAGCAGGGCAAAAAGCATCATCATGTGCAGTCAAACTTCGTATTGACCTTCCCTTCGTTTCATACTATCCTTATGAAATGTCTATAAAAAGTTATTCTGGTAATAGGTATTTGTTATGGAAATAATGAAGAGCGAGCAAAATGATGTATATTGTGTCCTGGTATTATTTCTTTTCTGTTTTTTTATCAATTTTTGGATGCATATTGTAGGTACCTTGTCCCTGCTGACTTGACTGTGGGTCAATTCGTCTATGTGATCCGTAAGAGAATCAAGTTAAGCCCCGAAAAGGCTATTTTCATTTTCGTGGATAATGTTCTCCCTCCTACAGGTTAGTTGTGTTGTGGTTTGTTAAGTTTTAACTAGTTTGATATATCGATTTATGAGACTCAGTTCAATTTCTGTTTTGCAATGATCCGATTGTAGGGGTTATTATGTCTACGATTTATGATGAAAAGAAAGATGAGGATGGGTTTCTATACGTTACATATAGTGGGGAGAACACCTTCGGGCAGTTCGTGGAGTGGTATTAAATTGCTGGTTTTAACAATTGGCTGTGCCACGGAACTTTGGCAGTCTAAGTTGTACAGATAATAACTGCAGTCTCGTGTATAGGTTTTCAAGGGGAACTTCTGATTATATTGATGCCCTCAAACACATACTAAATGGAAATTCATCTTCTCTTATGCAATTTTTTTTCTTCCTTTAAATTTCAAGTCTTTGTGAATGTGTTCTATAATTTCTTAGTTCTTTGGCCTAAGGTGATTTCCTAGGATCACCATAGATTGTGATTTTGCGAGCTGCGACACCACCCGCCACTTTCAGAATCTTGAATTTGGGCTTGAATCTTGATTGATTGAGCCTCATGAGGTCTCATCTACTAAAATATCGAAACCAAACATAAGAAGCCTGTGAACTCCCTTGTCTTCGTACAGGGCAGAAGTTGAATTATTAATTTACTAATCCAAAAAATGAAGTTCACATATTTAGGTATTCAACCATGAATGACTTCCCCCACTAATTTATTAATTGACATAATTCAAAACTCATCTAAATCCCCCAATTTCTTTGGGGGATACTTTACATAGTGGGCAATATCTTTCATTGCGTTGTACCAAAAATCACACCTTTTCATTGTCTACGGATGGTTCTCCATCCCATGATTTAAGCGAGTCCATCCCGACGGTGGGCGTCCACTGTCCGTGCATTTTCAGACGGTGGTTACCCGCCGTCTGTGTACAGGGGATGCGGTGTTTAGAAATCATGGATCAAAACTTTGAAGTTGAGTATTTAAGGACGAATCTCTAAGTCTTGGTACTCTATACGCAGGCCCTGTGTGATATCTACTATACTTGTTTGTGGCATCTAAACCATGGCCGCAGACTGGTCTCTTGCACCACCCTCCCTAGGCTCATGCATGGCGCCGAGGCTGACTACTCCGACGCTAGGGGATTCTTCGACCTGGACACGGGCCAAGTCATTGAAATCCGCCTGTCGGAGTCCCAGGTAAGCTGTTCTGGGGCTCGGCCAACGGTTGGGTGTTCACCTTCGGTGACGTTGACTTTGAGATGTTGGTTATAGGTATGGGTTAGACCCATATTTATGTAACCAATTTGTATGAGGAGTTGGCCCTCTCGTGGTACATGGACATGTGGAGTCAGGAGTGTGCAAGGTTCCTGTGGGCCTGGTGGAGTCCACACTAATGGAGGAGACACCTAATAAGACTGTTACAAGGAGTAATTGGGAGTGGGCGGATATAGATAACCACTAGGAGAGTTTGTGGGACGGAGTTAGAGGGAATTAATGAATCCCTAACTCTCCCAAATAAATAGGGAAAGAAAACGTGAATAGGACCACATTTTTAGGACGCCTGGTTCTCTTCTCGCTCCGACGATCTCTCTCTCCCTTGGGCGTCTCTCTCTCGTCTTGGCTTTTGGGGATTTTGCATTCTATCATCCTACACGGCAAGAACGAAGGAGATCACTATCTCGCGAGGAGAATAGTGACTCTTGTCCATGCAATTGAGTCTTAGTGATTTCTGACATACCTCTCTATTCTTGTGATTATCTCTTCGTGGAATGATCATAGGGCACAAAGGCCCAGAGGTTAGTAGTATTCAATCTGCTAAATTCTTGGTATATGAAATATGATATAAGTGTTTGTTCATATTATTGCTCATAAATTCTTGCATATTCTTTATTTGATATTATGTGCAAAAGAAAGATCATAAAAAAGGGACTGATTTGGAGAAATTTGGCATCACGACGCATGATTATTTGCGCTTCCGCTGCGACTCTGAACCCAACACAAGATCCACCTTATGAACCCGCTAACCAGAGGGCAGGTCAGGGTGCCGCCGTTAGAGGATTTTGACAACCAGTTGCATGCTTGCGACATGAGACAATGGCGGCGCAGAAGGTTCGTAAAGAAGGTGGTCATGACATGCAGCCCATGCAGTGCATGGTGGAGGCGCTCTCCAAAACCAAACGTTGACGATGTTGGCCTGGGCCACACCACACAGCAAAAAATAGCCTTGGGAGTTCAAAGCAGTTCCTGATGAGCTTTCGTGCTCAGACCTTCTATACCACAAATGCCACTCTCTACGGCACTAATCGCCTAGGCAGAGTTCATGTTTGGGACTTGGAGCCTAAGCACAATTGGAGGCTATTATCAACAAATCTACAAGATGATAGTTCTTGTTATCTACTCAAAAGTATGGTCCGCGTTATTATTTGGGGGAAGTGTTTGGTGATGTAACAATTCTCTCTTCTACGATACATGTGTGGTTAAGATGTTCAAGTTGCATGAGGAGGATTGGATTTAGGTGAAGGGCTTAGGTGATTGAGGTGCTGCTTGTTCTTGGGCGGTAGTTCATCTGCGAGTCTTAGGGCTTGTTTGGATGGTGAAAGAGCAATGAATGTGAAAATAAATTCAGGTGAAAAAATTCATTGGCTTCTATGATGAATGTAAAATACATTTGGATGGTGAATTTTTTTACATGAATGTAATTGGTAATGTGTTTGGATATTGAATGTGATACAATCAAGGGGATTTTTAGGATGTGGCCACTTTACCGGTCACCTAAGCTCCTTCCCCTCAAAACCATGTACCTTCTTCTCTTGGTCATTACAACAAATGGATGAAATATATGTCAAAAACAAAAGGAAAAAAATAGCATAGCTCTTCAATGGATGCCAAGGGTTTGGATCCTCTTGATCACGGCCAGAGCAGAGCCATGGCTCTTCCTCCCTCTTCTTCTCCCTCAGCCCTTGCAAGAAGCTACATTTCCCATCCAACATGCTCACTATCGGTCCCATCCGTGGCCTCGTCACTGGATCAGACGCGTGCATGCCATCCACAACCTCACCAGCCTCTTCGCCTCTACCTTGTCGTACTCACCGGCCAGCCTCTCGTTGACCAGCTTAGACACTGGCCGCCACCGCCACCACCCCTCCATCTCCTTGAACTTATGCACCAGCAATGCCTCTGGGTACCTAAAGTCCAACACCTTTTGCCCTCTCACCACCTCCATCACTACCACCTCAAAGTTGTACACGTCCATTGCCATTGTCGCTGAGCTGGACTCCGTGTACGCCGGCGACATGTACCCGAATATCCCCTCGCTGACCCATTGAGCGTTGTGTCCACGTGTTGCCCTAGAGGAGAAGAAAAAGGGAGAGAGCACGGTGGTGGCGGCAAAAGCAAAGTTGAAGCTCGAGCTGGATCAAGTCTGCCCAAAGAAGAAAAAGAGAGAAGAGGGCAGCAATATATTTTCCACGAATTCATCTACAAGTGTCAGGCCGTGTACACTTTCAGGTGAGGACTTTCACATAAAAGTGTTCTTGCAAGGTGAATTTGCTTTGGTGAATTTTGAACTTCATGAAACAAACCTATTTCACATGAAAGAGATCTGAATCGACAATGATCAGTTTCACCTGAAAGAGGTCTCCATTGACAATGAATTCAACCATCTTTCACTATGCAAGCAGCCCCTTAGTCCTGTTCGACATGATTTTGGACACAATTGTATGTATTTCACAGGTGAAAAGTATGAACTCTACATTCATGCAACTCAAACAAACAATCTAAACATACCACACTACTTTTGGTGATTGAGAGTTTGGTAGTTTTTTTATTTGCCAGTGGCAGTTGGGAGTTGGGAGATTTTTAATTTAGAGTTGAGAGAGCAAGAACACGGCTATTTGGACCCCAAGAATCTCCTTTATCCCCGTTACTTTTGCAGCCCATCATTAAAATTGAAATTTCTCACTCGTCCCCCAATAATAAGTTGAATATCTTTCTCGGGGAGTAGTCCCCATCACAGCTCTGTATTATGTTGGGGATTTGTCCTTGATACTCTCTACTTAGAAAGCCCCCCTTTCTAGATTTTTATTAGTTTACTACAAGGAGTGATCCCTATCGCGATTTTGTAACCTTTCGGGGATTTGTCCTTGAAACGTCCTTCTGCTTAGAAAGCCCACTTCTCAGTTTCTTATTGGCTTCTTACTGATGAGGAGGAAATTCTGTTATGTTTATGTAATTTGTAAGGGACCAATCCCCGAGACCCTTTGATGAGGACTGAACTGCCAGATCTTGCGCAACCGTCGCCAAATGAGTGTTGTCCACAGCTAGCACAGTTAAAAAAGTAGCGCCTTTGGCCCTTCCGTGGCCAACCAAAGAGAAAGAAGAAAATGGAGAAGAAGATGAGGAGGAGGAGAAGAAGATATAGGAGGAGGATGAGTAAGAAGAAAAATAGGCAGAGAGGAAGAGAAAGAAAGAGAAGAGGAGAAGGTCGGCTGTCGCTGAGGGCTACAGAGGACCACTGCCATTGGGCCACCGATTGCTCTATTGAGATAAAGAAGAAGAAATGAGAGAGAGAAGAAGAAATGAGAGAGAGAGATAGAATGTTTGGGGTACTCGGGGATGGTGAGAAAATTAGTGGGACTATTTAGGAGCAATAAAAAAAGAGAAAAACATAAGGGGGATGAGGTGGTGTCAGGGGACATAGAAGTTTAATGAGGTCTAAGGGGCCGTTTGGGGCGTGAAAAAAAAAGAAAAACATCCACAGTGGATGTTTCACTTTCACTGTTTATTTTCTATTTTTTTCACATTTATTAGTGTGAAATACGTACTGAGGAATTTCAGCTGAAAGTGAAAAAACATGAAATGAATAGTGAAAGTGAAACATCCACCGTGGAGTTTTGCTTCTTTTTTTTTACGCTCCAAACGGCCCCTAAATAACCCCATTCAAAGCGAAATGAATGTCTTTGAGGTTTTTTTTAGTGAATTAAGATGTTTGTGCTTCATTTTCATTAATTGGAATTGTAAAGGAAGACCTATCCACTGACAACTAGTAGAACCGTTCCACCACGTGTCTTGTAGATAGTTTTCATAGAAAGGGCAGGACAACCAGCCTCTTAGAGCACTCTGCCAATCCCCTCTAATACATACACAACTTACATAAAATAGGTACCCGCTAAGGCTAAATCCCTGTGGGTGGCCAACAAAGTGTGAATTCGAACTCAATAACTCTACTCTAAGGCACTGTCCAGGTCACCCGACCAACATCCTATCGGTTGATTGCGGCAATAATGTTAACAATATGTTGCTGATATCTTCAAACAAATTGCTGACACATTAGAAACATTTATCTGAGATTGGTAATTAACTATTGGCTGGGAGGACCATGTGGGCTTGTTGAACATGGTCCTCGAGGCACAGTACTTCACCGTCCACATTGCTGTGGACCAAGGGAGCCACCGGCATCACCTACCTGTGGGACCCCTCTTGGCCTTCCCTGTCCCTGGTTTATCCTGCAGCTGAAGCCTGTTCATGTAGCTTTGCCTCCCCCTCACTCCATCATGTCCGTCTGGCACCTCTCGACTCTCAATTCCCTTGTCCTGTCTGTTCAGCTTCTTCTTGTGTTTTGATTCATTAACCTTTTTTTATAATTGGATGTCTAAAATGACATTCTGCATTGAAAACATGCACACATCAGCCACTCTCCATATTAGGCGACCGGATATTGAAAGTTGGGTCTAGGATTACTATTCTTCCTTTGCTTTGCATGGACAAGTTAAAACCTAGTAAAAAAGACTAGAGATTTTTCAGGGCTAAGCTTTGTAAAACTGGAATGTCTGTGCAGTGGAAACTGCTGAAGAAAAGAATCAAGTTAGCTGAGCCTGAGTGTAATAACAATGATGATATTGGGTGGTCAATGGGCAGAAGGAATAGGGATTACAAATCGATTTAGGTTGTTATTTTACATTTACCATTCTCCTCTACGGTCATAGCCTAGCAACATAGCCCCATCATGGGCCAAAGTGATCACATGGTGTAATAAGCAAAGGTTCATTGTTAATGGTAAGAGATTTCCATTAGCCTGTTAGAACTAGTTCATATAAACTAATACTCCTAGTCTCCTATTTTACTGGCACATATGTGACTAGTTTTGTTCATGCACACTATTTATTGAGCACTTTCAGTCATCAATTATTTTATATACATCATAACTAGCTTATCCCTCTTGTGGTTTGGACCCCTGCCACAAGTGCATGCATGTGTACATGGATATATGATCATCAACCTCCAACTGTACAAGTAGTTTTGCGATCTGTTTCATTATGCAAAGATCAATACAATCCTCACAATGAAAGTATTCTTTCTCTTTTTCGAGTTTTTAAGATCAGCCCAAAACTGAAAGTGAATGTCAAGCATGTTTACAAAATAAATATAGCAACTTGTAAGACACATGGTCAAATGGGTCATTCTCTGGTGAAGGGAAATTGTTTCTTTCCGTACGATCGGGCTTCTTAGCCTTCTATTATAAATGAAAATTTTGAAAAAAAAATTTGTTCCTTTCCATCCCAAGATTTAAGAGGGTTTTCCCAAGTTTACTTTATTTTTATAAACAATCAATCCTAAAGTTTCCACGAAGTAACGTGGGCTAGCTAGCGCAACAAACACGGAACCACGAGCCATGCAGCAAGGAGAGTAAGAGATGGAAGTCCTCTCTCGATCCACACAAATACAGGCTCTAGCTTCCTTGCTCTTGTTTCTCATTGCTGTTCCATTTCCCTTCTTAAAATTCACTATTCAGTATTCACTCACCTTTCTTCTTGAAGCCCCCCATTACTTGATCTTCACCTTAAACTAGCCATCTTAAGTTTTCTTTTCTTCACATACACAACACCAGTCTCACTAGTGCTGCATGTTCTAGTGCTACATGCATTGAATGCATTCTCCATCTATAAATACTACCTTCTCCTGATCTTCTACCTCCTTCGACAAACGACAATCTTCTGATCAAATTCACAATGCCTTATTTTCTAATTCTCCTTCTCTTCATGTCTATCCACGCCTGTGGCGGCCGTCAACTCGGTGCTGTAGTTCAAGAAAATTTTGTCAAGGTAATGGTTGCACTATTGCTGCTACACTTCTGCCATTAGACATTATTATTATGCCAATTTCTTAGAGATAAAGCCGAAATTTGTTCATTGAATTGGTGCAGGATGTGAAGAAGGTTGAAATAGGCCATGTTTCAATGTCAGCAACAGTACTGGTGCAATCGAACTCTAAAGAAGTCATGTTGAAGGATGAAGAGTTAGCAAGAAAAATTGGTGCAAGTTTGGATGGCGCAAATCATGTTCAGAAATCAAAGGATTTGGAAGCTGCAGGCCAAAAGGAGATGGAAAGAGTTATTGGAAGAATTTCAGGTTTTATTCGGATTAAGTCTCTTGCCACGGTTTCATCATGGATACCCCGAGGAAAACATGGAGATCATTCTGTATATAACTCGGATTATTCCCCACCCAAGACTCATCCTCCGTCTCACTACTAAACTTCTTGTACATATCTTGCTCCGATTTTATCTTTTTGGTTGGAAATCCAGATATGATATATCTTCATTCTCCACTTATACCCTAACCTACTTAGAGATACAAGACATATATGGAGACATAATGCAGTGGGTGTACCTGTACCTATTGCAAGAGTAATATATATTAGCAGCGACCGCAGATATAAATTAGTAGGATGTTGCACCTATATGTATGATTTTACTCTTTCTTATAATGAGAAGTGATAAGCAACTTTGACAACCATTTGAGCATGTTATGGATCATTAAATTAATCATGACGCAGTTCATCGTGTTCTTCGGTTCCGAAGTCTGATACGGATGAAGATAACGAAATTCATCCTTTCTTTTTGGCTACTAATGTCAGTAACAATGGTTTGCAACATTAGTTGCTATAGTCATCTTTGAGTGTAACATTAGGGCATCTAAACTAAAGGGCCGTTTGGTTCGTAATTAATACAAAACATCCACAGTGGATTTTTCACTGTGTATGTCTGAAACACGCCCTAAGGTGTTTCAGCTGAAAGTGAACAAAACCGGAATGCTACAGTATAACAAAACATCTACTGTGGATGTTTTGCTTTTTATCATGCCCCAAACGGCCCCCAAGATGTTTACACTGTTGCTGAAAACCATAACTCTAGTAGTTCAGATTTTATATTGTTCTAAAGCTAGTCATTCTCAAAGTCAATGTGTGATTAAACTCTGGTAAATGGAGTATATTGATCTATGATAATATGAGGTAGGGTCATCTTCCATATGGGATGTGGGGTGTGGTCGGTGGTTGTACTTGTATAGCAATGAAGGCGGCAGTTTTCAGTTATTTTTCTTAGTATTCTTTGTTGGCCTTTTGCGGAGCCATTCCACATTATTTTGGTTTGGCCGGTACACGGGTACAAAAGAACTGTTGCTTCTGTTGCAGTGTCTCAATCTTCCCATCCCTTCACCTATGTATGGCCAAGGAATGGATGCCATAATGCACTTCTAGTTTGATATGTATAATCTTTGATCTTCAGCAGATAAGGACTCATTATACATATTGTATGCTCATGCTGACTATTTATTGTTGGGAGAAATGGAATGAGGCCCCTGACTTAGGGCTTTGGGAATGCAAATCACTTCTTTAGAAGCCTGTTTTGCGGAGAATCTCTTCTAGAGGAGGGTTAGAAAAAACGCTTCTCTAACAGGTGGTGGTACATTTAATAAAAGGGAAATCAGCTTTAGAAGAAGACGCTTCTTTACACCAACAGGCCCTTAATGTGCACCGTGTAAATTTTGATTTGTAATCAGATCCAAATCCAATTGCTCTCAGCACCATAGCGCATGCTTTTTTTCTCTACTTATTTGGTCAGCCAAAATGATTGAAACCATTTGGTATAAAATTAAGCATAAAATGTGAAGTAGTTCAAAACTATTGACTCAATGTATATACTCTCTTCTACTGCATGCGTAAGTGTTGCTGCTGTTTAATTAAGATGGAGCCCTAAGGAGTATTATCTGCCAAACCACTAAAAAAAAGGGAAGGAATACTTGGAGCCTAACCACCGACAATAACTGCCAGCAATTCGAGAATGTCTCCCAGTCAAATTTTAAAATGCAACTTACTAGAAGAACCCTAGTTGAGCAAAACAAGATGGAAGTTTTGAAATCAGAAAGGACAGCTACATAAAAGAAAGAACAGCTTCGAGAAAAACAAACATCCCTAACCCTAGTCCCGGTGCATCTAATCCAACGGCACATGCCGATTCAATTGAAATAGATGAGATCCATAGAAGCAAAATGCTAATATTCTACATTTACCCAAAAAATGCTAATACTACTCATTTAGGACCACCAAGTGCTAGTAAAGTTGACCATAATAGGGCTAATTTATGAAACTAATAAATTCAAAGCTCGGATCCCCAGCTTGATCAGAAAGATCTAGCAAACAACAACGCCAAAAAGAATTGGGTGGAGCCTCGTGATTGCTTCATTTCATTATGACTACCTAAAAATCAATCTAATTAATGGTCATCCGTTGAATTATGCAAGTCAAAACTGAATGTAGAGGCAATATCAAATGGCTTTGAGATTAAGGGTAGTCACTGCTTCGATTATACACATTTAGGAAATAGTAGATTTGCAGAAGTAATGAATATTCAACTACTTAATCAAGTAATTAGAGCAAAAAACTGCTTATTCAAGTAATTAGCTTATGTGATTTTACAAATAAAAAGCTTATTTATGTGATACTTTTTTCATTAATAGTTGATTCATGGGGTTTCAGGCCAGTTATCTTGGATTTCCTATTAATGTAAGGATTATCCCCAATCCCAGCAGCGGATTTGGCTTCTTTATCCGTCATCCTCCACATTATCCTACTTCTTCCAATTCTTGAAATTGTCTCTCCTTTCTTCCTACACCGGTCAATTTATAGATAAAAGTTGAGTCTAATATAGTCATATCCACATAAACTAGTAAGACTAAAAGTGCATTTTGTAATTTGATGGATAGAGAGTACTCTATGTAAGAGATAGTATTTTCTACTCCTTCCGTCCATGAAGCTCATCTGCATTGCATAGTGAATAAATTTATTTGAGTAAGGCCTGCATAAAAAAACAGAGCTTCTTTCCTTCTCCCCGTGTTTTTGCTCTTGAAATAGCAAACATAGCCATGTAATGTCGGAACTATCTTTTTTCAAATCTGGACGATCTTCGTTGAATGGAGGGAGTATCTTTTATGCTTGATTCAAAATCAAAGATGGTAATTGGAAACACTGCAAGAGTATATATTGCTGGTGGATCCCTGTCGTTTCTGGGATCTTCTCTTCAGGATGCAACTATATTTTTTAGTGGAAATTATTGGATATCAATATATATTGCTAGTGAAGTCAAGAAAAGAAAGGAAGAATCTAAAATAGTATTTCCTCGTCCGGAATTATTATTACCATAAAGATTTTCTAAAATTAGTTCATTTTAGAAAACCTTATAATAATAATAATTCAGGAGGGAGGGAGTACTAATTGGTAGACTTGGAGAGGAGAAACACTTTCCAAGTCACTAACCATGTATCAGATTCAAGGATATTTCTTGTTATTTATAGTTGAAAAACAAGTGTTCATTCCATGGTCTAATCAATGCCACATGGATGGCTATTTAACTTGATACCCATGATGCTCAATCGGCTTAAGTACAATACAAGTTCAGTAACCAAGAGTTCAACAAACTACATCCGCAGAGATTCACTTGTGTCCTGGTTTTAAATAAAGGGTTAGGGATATTTCTTATTATAGTTTGCAAGGCAAGTGTTCCACAGAGGTTTCAATGCCTCAAAAATAGTGATCCACAAGTGTACCAAAGCTCCACATTTTCCTTCAATATCTTGCGTAACCATGTTTCTGTCAGAAGCATATAAAAACAATAAGAAAGGTGGCCATAGGAAGACTACTAAATTTCGAGTAGTATGTTTTTTCTTTCGAGATGATTAGTTAATTTCGAGTAGTATGCCCTAATAAAGTTTTTTTATTTACAGGCAAAAAAAATTGCTCAACTACCTATAATGCAAAAGCATTCAATCTCTCCAACAGCTCACTCTCATTGTCTCTAATCCACTAAATCGTCTCTTTGTTTAAAGTTAGTAAAACAATATAATTACAACATCCTGCTCTATTATGTTTCCACACTTTGAGAGGTGCACCTTAAACCAACTTGGTTAAGGTTTAAGGGACTTGGTTATACTTGGCTTAATCCCCTAAACCCTTAACCAACTTGGCATAAATCCCAACCTGCTGAATGTTTATATCTCAAGACGAAAAAACAAAGGGAGAGGGAGACAAACTCTGTTTTTCTATACGGACCTTAATAGTCCAATAAATTTCACTCATTTTGTAATGCAGACGAGCTTCATTATATGGAGGGACTCTTAGGGTCCATTCGCCGGACACTAGCCCTAGGATCGGGTCAGGTGCGCGTTGCACGTGCCGGGGGTTGGGATCGTGTACCTAGGGCAGGCCAAGTTTCCACAGCCGTACCGCCCTACCGGGGGCTTATGTGCAAATTTAACAAATACAAGGGAGCGTATTTGCATTTTCAACATAATATAGGGGTTTATGTTAGGGGTGTAAACGGACGGATACGGACACGGACAAGCTAGGTCCGTAGCCGTCCACTCACACTAAAAGTAATTGTCCATCCGTCCGCCGTCTGTTCGGACACCCCTACGTGTCCATTGCAGACATGGACGGACACTAGGTTGTAAACGGCTGTAAAAACCAACAAGGAGACGTACAACATCAGTTTCACCTAAGCCTTTTTTACTTGAAGAAATATGCAGTCAATAACTAGTGCATCTAAAGAAATTATCTCACAAATTCGATAATACACCCTCCTTCTCAGATGGACCATGCACCCGAATTTTGGTCCCAGCAACTTCCACATCTTGAGAGTCATATGAGCTGCTAAAAGTTACAGGGACAAGCTGGAATCCTGCAGAAAGTGCTGCTTCCGCTACAGCCTTCCCCATTTTTCCAGTACCTCCATTAACCTGTGAGAGATCGTAACAATACAAATTCATTAGAACCAATTGGGACAAAATTAACTCATGCCATGTGGTCATCACAGCCTTGTATGTAATTATACAACTTTTAATGTTTGTCAATTCAGATAATTGGAAATTTCCTTAGCCTATTAAACATCAAGTAACAGAACCTGAATCAATACCATATGGGAAAACAACATTTTTTGGAGTAGCTGACAATTTCTGGATATCTACCATCGTCGCCTAGCTCCAATCTGATAACTCATTTGCGACATTCCTCCTGAACACCCACAAGTAAAGAGATGAAAATAAGAG
The DNA here is from genome assembly GCA_039654745.1 of Houttuynia cordata. Classification (NCBI taxonomy): domain Eukaryota; kingdom Viridiplantae; phylum Streptophyta; class Magnoliopsida; order Piperales; family Saururaceae; genus Houttuynia; species Houttuynia cordata. Next base: position 9,221,979 of record CM077511.1, read on the forward strand.
AACAGACAACCCCCTGCATCCAAAAACAGCTCAAAAAATAGGAACTTCTGCGAAAAAGAGAGCAACTTTAAGACCATTACATGCTTTTGGTCAGTAAGGACACCACTGATTTCAAAGAAACCATCTTGGAAGCAACGGAAAACAGAGATCCCGGCCAGCGGAGTTTCGACCAGTGCCGACCAGAGAGAACTGGAGAGGAGAGACTAGAGAGTACCTACAAGAGAAGGCGGCGGGGCCGGGAGCTGGCGGAGAACAGGGAGGAGAAAATGGCCAGGAGGTCGTCGGTAATGTCCGCTCCGGCGAAGTATGGGGCCGCGGAGGGGAGCGGCGTCTGCTTGATTTTTCGTTTTATATTAAATGGACGGCTCCGGACGCGGACAGAGTCTGTCCGCAGCCGCGGCCGTTTAGTTGACGGACATAGAAAATTATCTGTGGCCGCGTCCGCAGCCGCCACGGACAATTTTTTATGTCCGTTTGGGCTATAAAACGGACGGACGGACGGACACGGCCATCCGGACGTCGTTTACAGCCCTAGTTTATGTGTTCCTCTTCTTCTTGTTTCCCCTCTCGTCCCGATTTCGATTCCGGAATATCGCCGAAAATGGCCGGCAGATTGAGCAGCGCCGCTGCCCGGATCATGGGCGGGAACGGCCTCATCGCCCGATCCTCCGCCGCCTCCCTCCGCCTCCGCTCCGGCATGGGCCTCCCCGTCGGCAAGCACAACGTCCCGGACAAGCCGGTAACTTCTCTCAAATCTCCTTCTGCTTCCCTAACCTGCTTGTTAAATTCAAAGTAGAAATTTCGTGTTTTTGAATTTTCTCTTCCGTTGGTACTTCAGCTTCCCGTCAATGATGAGCTCGTTTGGGACAATGGCACCGCTTTCCCAGAACCCTGCATCGATCGGCTCGCCCCTACAATCGGAAAGGTATTGACTTTTCGTTTAGTTAATGGTGATTTCCTTTTGTTTTGACGAATTTTGCTGATTCGGAACGGATAGTCATGTGTTTTGATAATGGGGAGAATTGAGTTAGTTGAAAAGGGAAGAATTTCAGTTTGCGTTACTGGTTACTGCATTCCATTGATTTGCTTCTTGTAGTATGGGGCTTTGACTTAGAATTGAACTAGTTGAAAAAGGAAGATTAATAATTTGGCTTACTGTAGTCCTCTGATTTGCTTCTGGTAGTATGTGGCTTTGGCGTAGAATTGAATTAATTGAAAAAGGAATAATTTTAGTGTGGGTTACTGCTTTCCTCTGATTTGAAGGCTTTGTCTTACAATTGAATTAGTTGGAAAAGGAAGAACTGTAATTTGGGTTTCTGAATTCATCTGATTTGCTTCTTGTACTGTGAGGCTTTGGCTTAGAATTGAGTTAGTTAAAAAAAGAAGAACTTTAATTTGGGTTACTGCATTGCTTTGGTTTGCTTCTTGCAGTATGAGGCTTTGGCTTGGCTGTGTGGAGGATTGAGCTTCTTCGCTTCTCTAGGCCTGCTGGCTGTTTGGAATGACAAAGCATCTAAAATACCCTTTGTAAGTTTAATTTTTTTTAGGTGTCTTTCTTAATTGACTTCAATTTCCTTTAACATGAATGAAATGTACCAGCATTGCTATTAAAGATTATAGCTTATTGATTGTCCTGTAATATGGGCGTTTTTGTTATATTATTCCCGTCACTTTTGCAAGGGGGATAATGCTTACATTGGATGGTGACAGTTTTTTGTATTTTTAGAAGAGTGCCTGCTGGACTATCATGTAATGTACTATATCGAGTGTGACAGTTACAGTTGTGCTTTGTAGTGTACTATGAACCTGAGGGAAGTTTTATCATGGATGAGAGAAAGAGTAGTAAACTTCTTATAGCATCTGGCTGCTTGTATTCCCTTGAATTTTATATTATGAAGTTACTACATGCAGTTGACAGTTTTAGATACTTTATATTGTTGAAAATCCAATTTATTTTATCTGCACGCCCACCGTCGTTACATTGCTGTAACATTTCTACCTACACATGTACAGCATTCAGGCAAACAATCAAGGTGCTTCATTTTTTTAGCATAAGGATGTTCTGACCAAATGAACCATGTGTTGCTTTTGATAGTTGACATGACATTCGAAGGAAAAAGAAATATTTGGTTAAGATATTTGATGTAAAAATGGAGAAAACTTGAAAACACCTTCATTGTAACTGTTATTTCCAAGGAAAATTTTGATTCTTGAATGGGAAGTATGGTACGCCCTCTGTCCCATTTTAATTAAGAAAAAGTTCTTTTTTGTCTCATTTTATGTTATCCTTTTCATGGTGGTTAGTGGATGGAGTAAAATGGCTTAATAAGTTGGGTGCCTTAAATATCACTTTTTTGAAATTGGACATAACCAGCTACCTGAAATTCTTGTAACCGATGAATTATGTGACTATTGTGCTGTCTTCTTTATCATTATCAATTGTATTTCATCTTTTTATGATATTTTATTTTGCCTAAGAAAAGAGGAATAGATATATGGTTTTTTCAAAAAGCTATGTGTAGTCTTATTATTTTGCAAACTGCAATTATTGTGGAGAATGTAAGTTATCATGAACTAGAGTGTTTTTGGGAGATTGCATCACCGTTATAGCAAATCTCAATCTTGAACATGATAGGGGTAGTCTAATTTTGTTGGCTGAATAACTTGTCCGATTAGAGTTTCTTATAGATGACATTAATTGACCTTTGTTTTATTGTCGCCTTGTGTTTTTGTTTTTCAGTCAGCCAACTTATTACCTCTGAAACAAGTCAGCATATATCTTAAGTTGACATATATTTTGTTTTTTTGGAGGACTAATAAACGATATACAAGTTTTTGTGGTGGATTGTTACATTACTTCTCATGTGGAGCTTTAAATTTATTTTCCGCTTTGTTATTGTTGTTGTAAATTTTTCCTTGTACCATCAGGTGAGTCAAATGACTTTAACAAATCAACTATACCGTCTTTCTGCCAAATAACATAATTTTGAAATCACAAAGATTGGAAGAATGGGATAACTAGGAGAGATAGGATTAGAAATGAATATATTCATGAGAGTTGTGGGGGTAGCTCCTTTAGGGGAGAAGCTGAGGGAATGTTGGTTGCGTTAGTATGGGCATATGCAAAGAAGACCAATAGATGCCTCTGTGAGAAGTGATACATGTAAATGATACTAAAAGAGGGAGAGGGAGATCAAAGAGAACTTGGATGGAGTTAATAAATAAGGATTTGACTTTACTATCTCTTACAAAAGAGGTAGTCCAAAACAGGCCTGAATGATGGAGTGAGATCCATGTCGTCAACCCCAAATAGTTGGGAAAATGCGCTACTTGATTATGATTATGAAAGATTGGAAGAACTGCCTTGTTTGTTGTACGTTGTTTGTTGTAATTGGTGTTTGTGTGAAACCCCATTCTTGAGGTGCTTGATGCTCAAGAATCAATCTACATTTACTGGTGCATGTATGATTAAGTAGGCCTTTTGGGGGGGATCAATGATTTATTTACATAGTATGTTTTTTATATTTATTTACATACTAGTCTTTAAAACTGTATAATGATGAATTCTTGTTCCTCAATTTTTCAGACACCAAAAGTCTATCCATATGACAACCTGCGGGTGGAGCTTGGTGGTGACCCATAGAGTTTGATTAACTTATTTCTTTTGGGTACGAGTTTGATATGGACTTCGAGGTCCTATTGTGGAACATGGTGAAGAAACTTCAAGTTCTTGAAAATTCGTTCCCTTAATGGATTTCTTTTGCAAGAATAACGTTTCGACAGTGTAATCATCATGTACTTATGTTTACTAAAGAACCATCCTTAGTGCAGTTTGCCTAAGATTGCAAAGGTTGTTTACTAAAGAACCATCCTTCTCTTATGGCCATCTCAGCCTAATTTTTTTTTACGGATTTTCTCGAACCAGGGGAACTTGTCATTAATTGTTTGCCATGTCTGCTTTATGGGCTCATGTAGGGGTGTAAACGAGCCGAGCTGAGCCGAGCTTGGGCATGGCTCAGCTTGAGCTCAAAATTTCAAATTCGAGTTCGGCTCGGCTCGTAGCCTCTCGGCTCGAGCTCAGCTCGGCTAGTAGCCTCCCGGCTCGAGCTCAGCTCGTTAGGAATTATGGAGCTTGTCTCAAGCTCGAGCTCGAGTAAAAGCTTAGCCTAAACTTCAGCTCGGCTCATTAAAATTTTTTATGGAATGAGATTAAAATAGAAAATAATATTTTTGTAGGTATATATATATAGGGAAGGGTTTACATGAGATCGTTCTCATATAAGGAGCATGAGGCCAATCTTTGTAGCTATTGGATTCCGATTGGAGGATGGATATTAAATCACTGGGTAGGTAAGTGTGTCACATCAGAGAGTGGGTGAGATCATTATGACTATTTGTAGCCGTTAGATCAAGATCCAAGGGCTATGATTTAAAGTGGCCTCATATAAGCTATATGAGAGCGATCTCATTTAAACTTTTCCTATATATATATATATATATATATATATATATATATATATATATAGGGAAAAGTTTAAATGAGATCGCTCTCATATTGCTTATATGAGGCCACTTTGAATCGTAGCCGTTGGATCTTGATCTTACGGCTACAAATATCCATAATGATCTCACCACTCCTTGATGTGACACACTCACCAAAGAGTGGGTGAGATCATTATGGATATTTGTAGCCGTCAGATCAAGATCCAATGGCTACGATTCAAAGTGGCCTCATATAAGCAATATGAGAGCGATCTCATATAAACTTTTTCCATATATATATATATACATATATATGGGAAGGGTTTACATGAGGCCAATCTTTATAGCCATTGGATTCCGATCGAAGGATGGATATTAAATCAGTGGGTAGGTGAGTGTGTCACATCAGGGAGTGGGTGAGATCATTATGGCTATTTGTAGTTGTTAGATCAAGATCCAAGGGCTATGATTTAAAGTGGCCTCATATAAGCTATATGAGAGCGATCTCATTTAAACTTTTCCCTATATATATAAATATATATATATATATATATATATATATATATATATATATATATATATATATAATAACGAGCCAAGCCCGAGCGAGCTCGCAAGTCTTGTTCGAGCCGAGTCGAGCTGAGTATCATTGAGCTAGAGCTCGGCTCATAGTGGGACGAGCCCAAGTCGAGCCTAAAATCGGGCAGAGTCGGATCAGCTCGCGAGCGAGCTCGACCTATTTATACCCTTCGGCTTATGTAAGCATTACTAGGGGAGATCATTTGCATGTTGCCAAAAAAGGAGAGGTTTTTCCATATTGCATGGTTTTTTCGGCTCATGCTATATAACCTAGTTTAGGGATCTAGTCTTCTTATTTTGCCCTCTTGAACCCTAACCATAAAACCTAAGTTGATTTTTTTCATCAGTTGCATCGCATACCATGCTTCAACGAATCATATCTCATTTATTTCTAATCCGTTTTCGCTCATTCTTTTTGCATTTTTTCTTTATTTTTTTCATCAATTATGATATCTTAAAGATCTTTAGACAATATCTAATGAATATGTGTATCAAGATACATAGTCCATCATCAGGAGAAAAAAAAATAAAATAAAGAAGAACGTAAAAAGAATGAATGAAAACGGATAAAAAATAAGGAGCATATGACTCGTTAAAGTATGCCCTCAAAAAAATAGGCAATTACGTGATACCAATGCTATCGTATAATCGATGGCGCAATACCCCTGGCTATCGTGTCATCATGTACATATCTATCATGTCATTGTGTACACTGTTATCGTGTAATCGCCCATTTTTTGGAGGACATACTTTAACAAGCCATGTCTCCCTCATTTTTTATCAGTTTTTGTCAATTCTTTTTTAGTTCTTTTTTATTTATACTACTCTTTCTTTTAATGATGATATCTTAAGAATCTTGAGATAAAATCTAATAAAATATAAAAAAATACATGATAAATAATATGTAGTATTTTAACACAATTAGGTTATCATCATGAAAAGAAAGATGAGGAAAAATAAAGAAGACCACAAAAAAAAAGAATGAAAACGGATAAGAAATGAGGGAAATATAACTTGTTAAAATATGTCCAAAAAAGGGCGATTGGGACATACTTTAATGAATTATATCTCATTTATTTTTTAATCTTTTATATTCTTCCTTATTTTTCCTCATCTTTATTTTAATGATGTTATTTTAAAGATCTTAAGACTACAATATCTAATAGAATATAGAAAAAATACACAATAAATAGAATGTGGTGTCTCAACATACTTAGTCCATCATCATAAGAGAAAGAAGAGGAAAAATAAAGAAAAAAATAGGCGAAAATGGATAAAAAATGATGGAGATATAACTTGTTAAATTATGTTCCAAAAAAATGACCTTATCTTGTAATCGAGTACACGATAACAGTGCTATCGTGTAATCGATTACACGATACCAGTGTACACGATTATACGATAGCAGTGTTATAGTGCTATGGTGTAATCACCCCTTTTTTTATATACTTTAATGAATCACATCTCCATCATTTCTTATTTGTTTTTATTCATTCTTTTTGCGTTCTTTTTTATTTTTCCTTCTCATGATGATAGCCTAACTGTGTTGAAATACCACATGCTATTTTTCATATATATTTTTATATTTTATTAAATATTATCTCCAGATTCTTATGATATCATTATTAGAAGAAAGAACAATGAAAATAAGGAAGAACGGAAAAATGGGCAAAATGGATAAGAAATAGGAGAGATATGACACATTAAAGTATATCCCCAAAATGGGTAATCCTATTGTGTAGTCGATGACACAATACCAGTGTACACGATGATACGATAGACAAGGCTATTGTGTACACGATATATAGGGGGTATCATCTCATAGATTACATGATAGCACACTGCTATTGTGTAATCGCCCATTTTCTTGGGACATACTTTAACGAGTCACATCTCATTCATTTCTTATCCATTTTCACCCGTTTTTCTTTATTTTTCCTTCTCTTTCATATAATGATAATAAACTATATATGTTGAGACAATACATACTATTTATCGTATATTTTTTCTATATTTTGTTATATATTATCTCAAGATCTTTAAAGTATCATCGAAAAAATAAAGCAAAAAATGGAGAAAAATAAATGAGATATGATTCGTTGAAGTGTGGTATATAATGGTAATATGAAAAAATCAACTTGGGGTTTAGGGTTAGGGTTCAGGAAGGCAAAATAGAAGGACTAGGTCCCCAAACCATGTTATATGGCATGAGTCCGAAAAATCAGGTAATATGGTAATCTGGGCTCATTGGCTAGTTAATATAGAAAAACCTTAAAAAAGGGAGATCATTCGGAAGCCCACCTTGCGTGGGTCTCATATTGGTCCAATGAAGGTGAGAACAAGTGGTATTGAATTGGAGCTTTCAAAAAGGGGGACTACCGCTCATTCAAGACGTGGGCTCCGTCCATTTTGCATGTAATGTTAGCCAAATACACCCTCCGGCAACTATCTGAACTTTGGCTTCCAACATCTCTACTCCCTCTAAGTCACTTTTAATAAACACAGTTTTCAGGGAGTATATTTGCCGTTCCAAAACCAAGCAGCCTCCTTGCACAATACTCTAGGGCGTCCATCTTAGCTATTATGGTGTCAGAACAATTAGAGTGCACATGTAAGTAAAGCGCTTGTGCTGTTGATTTTGTAGATCGGTGGTTCCCGGTCGGCCTGGCAAAAAGCTGACATGGTCAAGCTCAAGGGAACTTAGGCATCCGACATCTCTCTAAATAACAGGAGTCACCAGCTCAGCCTTGAATTGAACCTTCACAAGGTTTCACTGATGGTGACTGTGCTCAAGTCGTAGTGTATAATGTAACTTGTCTCATGTGTGACTCATATGCTATTTCATCATGTAGATAAAACAGCTTGTAGCTCTAAGAAAGTAAGATGGCCTTTTCATGTCATTTGAAGGCGTCTTTCTACCCCGGTTTTGTTCGCTTACTAACGCTAATTTCTTTCTTACTACAAAGAAAGGCTCTTTAAGATTCTTTTCGAGTACTTGATTCCAGCATTTGATTTGTCGGATGTCTGAACATGGTATTTCCGGTCTCTAGAGAATCAAGCTGACTCCAACATTTCTTTTGCTAGCTCTTCCATGGTGCATGGTAATAGGGTCTCCCTCCGTCTGAAAAAGATAGGTACAATGTGGAGAACTAAAATTTTTAAGCCATACAAGTGAACACACAAGTGGAAAAAGGTCCTATGTGACTGAGAAATAAGGTTAGCTGCATCTATTTTTTTCGGACGTAGTACTTATTTTTTTTCGGGGGGAGGGATTACTAATTATTATCTGATCTAGATCGATCAGAACTGCCCCAATTATTATCTGATCTGGACCTGCTTCTTTCGCACTCAGCATGACAATTTGGTTCTGTGGTTTGGAATATGAGTAATACCTCGCCAACCCGAAAAAGAAGCGAGATCTCACAAGTTGATCATACTATAGATTACATGCTATAAATTAAGACAGCTAAAAGTATAGCAGACGAAGAGAGTGATACATCTTTACATGTTATATCACAATCAAGAGGAAATAAAATATTGCCAAGGGAATGTTTGTACATAATCATACAGCACAAGAACCAAAAGAACTGTGGCCAACTTACCAAAAGAAATGGAGAAAAATCCAAAATGCAAAGACCATTCCACATACTACAATCCGGAATGCCAGTCTGCCATCTACATGCTCACCCACCTGACTCACATGGGTAGTCTTAAATTTTCCTATTTGATCCATAAATCCTTTTCTATAAATAGTTCACTCCTCCAAGAAGCTCCTCACCTCTCTCTAAGTTTAGCATAGCTCTAGCAGTCTAAAAGCAATAAAATGGCTTCCAAGGTCATTGTTTCCTCAGCCCTCTTCCTTCTCTTCAACCTTCTTTTCTTCACACTAGTCACTGCCAATTCATGCCCACCCAGCCCTAAGCCTCACCCTAAGCCTCACCCCAAGCCTCACCCTAAGCCTGGCAAGTGCCCAAAGGATACATTGAAGCTAGGTGTATGCGCCAATGTGCTAAACTTGGGGAATGTAGTCGTTGGGAGCCCAGCCACTTTGCCTTGCTGCTCTCTCCTTGAAGGACTAGTTGATTTGGAAGCCGCTGTCTGCCTCTGCACAGCCATCAAAGCCAATATCTTGGGCATAAACCTCAATGTGCCGGTGTCCCTCACATTGCTGTTGAATGTCTGTGGCAAGAAGTGCCCAGATGACTTCAAGTGCGAGTAGATGAATTCTTGAGATTGCTTTCCTTTATTTGTTTCTTCGTTCGCATGCTGGTTTGTTTGAAGTACTGCTGGTTGAGCTCAAGAGGGTTTTTTTGGTGTTTGGTTCGATATATGTAAGTTTGTTTTTAGTTGGTGTTTGATGAATTGAAGGTTTCTCGCCTTCGCTTGAAATGTTAATAAAGCAGGAGAGAAATTAAGAATCCTGGCCAGTGACATTTGATTACAGAATGAATTGTTCAAATAGAATGGGTTCTCTAAAATAGTGCTGTATGCCTGTATTAATAATGTGATTTCCACGAGGTATTTTTTTCGCATATATATTTGTTTGAGATGGCGCAATCATAACATTTTTTATTCAGGCAGGATTTTTATAAAAATAAGTTATAAGTCTTATGTCAAAAACGTAGGCGAAGCAATGGCTCTTGATGCATATTCCGTTTTTTTTTTTTGGGGTGGGGGGGGGGGGGGGGGTATAAGTTTCTATTTGAGATTGACTGTTACGTTCTAATACTTGCTCATCTAATTAGTACAATATAGTCAATCTAATGAGAGAACCACCAACCATGTATGAGGGGAAGGAATCCAATATTGTAGGATATACAAGTTCATCAAACAATATCATGAAAACCTACAATATGCTTCCTCATTGTTCGATTCCAATTGTCCACATTTGATTGATGTTGAAGGAAACCTATGATTTAGACCCTAACCCTTTTTACTCTATATATACGCTACTTAGTGTGATGAGCAGGATGCATAATATGAACTCAACAATTAGTATTGCTTTGCAAAGCTTTTCTACGGACAATGGTAAAACAAACATTTACAGGCTGAATTGGTTCATGAATGCTTTGCAAAGTTTTAGGAGCTTTTTGGTTCATGAATTTGACAACGAACTTATTCTAAATTTGGAGATAACTAACTGAATTTTGTTTGGTTCATGAATTTGGGTTGAATTTAAAATTCAGCCTGAAAGAGATTTTCCTCCAATTCATGCTTAATTTGTGAATCTTTTCATGCGGGGATTCATCAAAAATTGTGAATTTTTACTTCAACAACCAAACCAAACGACATTTTCATTTTACACCAATTCAACCTGAATAAATTCTCTCTTAATTAACCTTTAAATTTATTAAAATTCATTAACCAAACAGCCTTTTATTAACCGTGAAAATGATGAAACATTCCATAAAGGAAAAAAGAAAGAAAATGTTCAAACGGTACAACTATTAAAACACACACTTGATGCTTCTCATACTGTCATAAACTGACACAGCTGTGCCATCTATAATAGACTCAAACAAGAGAGCAAATTAGAGCCAATAACATACTACACCCAATCTCCACAAACACTTCAAGAAGAACTTTCTCTTAATCTTTTTGCTTCCACAACAAACGAAGAAACACGTACGATCCGAAGCAACAGTGGAGAAGCCTAGGCACATTTGTACTTGGAAGGGTTTACCCTCCCGCAAGCATTCAGGAGCAAGCTCAAAGAGACTGGCACATTCAAATGGAGTCCAAGCACATTAGCTTTAATAGCCGTGCAGAGGCAGACCGCGGCGTCGAGGTCGGCCAGGCCTTCGAGGAGGCTGCAGCATGGCTTGGTAGCCGAAGATCCCACCACGACGTGCGCCAGCCCAAGCAGGTCGGCGCACGCTGCAAGCTTCAGGGTGTCTCGGGGGCACTTGCCGCTGGACCCTGAAGGGGACGGCGAAGGGGTGGGTTTGGGCTTCGGCGAAGGGGTGGGTTTCGGCTTCGGCGAGGGGGTGGGCTTGGGCGTGGGTGGTGGATTAGTGCATGGGCAGGAGGTGACAAGAGCAAAGAAGAGAAGGTTGATGAAGATGAAGAGAGCTACTGAGGCTGAGCTCTTTGTGGCCATGTCTTAGTACTAAGTTGGGATACAAATGTGTTTGAGGTGTTGAGAAGGGAAGAGTGGTACTTATAGAGTGAGATTGATAGGTATTTAGGTGTAGGGAGAGGTGGCAAATATTGAGAGTGTAACTTCACTTGTCGGCAAAACACTATTATGATGAGAAAAGAATCAGTGGATGATACATTTTCAATTAAGATGTGACACATCCTAGGCATGATGCCAAATCCCAATTTTACTATCTCAATCGACTTTCCAATTTGAGTTTATTTTTTATAAGAGGGGTGTCTGAGTCCTTTAAGGGTAACCTACTAGGAGGGGTGGGGCAACGACCTCATAGAGCATTGTATCCTGCTGCCAATCCCATCGGGTAAATACAAGGCCCACCCATCATGTGTACCTGGCAAATCGGGATATAATTTGGAGTGGGGGTTGAACTCAGGGCCTCTACTTCAAGAAACTTTTCAATTTGAGTTCCAAACACCTTTGGATAACTAGCATGATCATGATAAATCAAAAAAGGAAAAAAAATAGCATGATCATCACCATTAGGGTTATGATGAATTAATGTTAGTTTCTCTTCCCTAGGTTTCTCTTTCCGCATTTTCTCATTTTAATTAGGAAGAGTTAATATAAGCTATGGCTCATCGCTAGCGGTTTGATCTCCATCTGATGGCTCACATGAAAAAAGAGGAAGGCAAAACCGCACTAACCCGTGTTAATAGGCACAATTTCGATCATGAATGCCACACCCACTCGCCCGGTGCACACTCTTTAATCTAGTCATATAATTAGAACGTAGAACCCCATTAAAAATTAGCTTCAAAGAGTAGAACTATAGTTCTCGCCGTGGAACATTTTTAACTAGAACAAACTGTGCATCTTAAGAGTAATTACCTAGACCAGTTATATTATTTTCTTGCAACTTTCCCTAAACGAAGCCTTGGAATTAAGACAGCTACTTAGCACCATCCTTCAATTAATTCCATGGCCGACATATCGAGTATAGAAGCTGGTTCAACTTCCCCATGCCAACAAACAAACAAACGCAGAGGCATTACTGATTATTGTCGAAGAACAATATCTTCAAGAAAAAAATCCCCCCTGGGACCATGACCCAGCAATGTCTCGCTACTTTCTGATTACGGCCAGACATGGCCAAGGATAAATACAAGAATTCCTCAAAATAATACCACAGAATTACAAAAATTAGTGGTCAGAATTCTTCCATAGTCAACAATAGATTAAGGAGACAAATTGAGCAGCAAAATAAGTTGAAGTAGCCGAAAAAAGACAGATGTCCCAATTCATTAGACTTGGGATACCTACTAAATTTAAGGTTCTTATTGGTTGGACTCATATGGTTACATGCTTACATTTCTAGTTTTTTTTTTTAAAAACCTAGCCTGTCCTGCAGGGCACGGCTGCCTGCCTTGCAGCGCTGTAATTAACATTTCATGGTTCTTGACTGAATAAATTTTTCCCTCCGTCCGAAAAAGATAGCTGCAGATCCTTTTTTCCTGGAATAATGGGTACAATTAAGCTTATTTCTCAGCCACAAAATACTTTTCCCACTAATTGTGGGTTCACTGTGGCTTAAAGAATTCAATTCTCTTCACTGTGCCTATCTTTTTCGACGGACGGACTACTTCACTTGTCGTCCATGATAATTACCTCGTCTCGTAAGTGTTGTTACTAATACTGATAGAAATGACTAACAAGCATTTTCTCATGTTTTGGCTTACAACATGCATAAAGGGAACCCTCTAATTTCCATTTATCTCTTTTTGTATCGATTGCACAGAAGCAAAAATGAGAAAGAAGAGCAAACCAGATTTATTTGTTCAGTTTATATGTGAGTAGATAGCGTGTACTAAATTTAATTACTCCCTCTTTCCAAAAGTACGTGTCCTCATTATAAAACCAAAATGAAATAAAATCAGTTTAGTTTGATTTTCTAATGTGGACATATTTTTTGGACGGAGAGAGAATAAAAAACGGAGATTACATTATGATGAAAATATAACAAAATCTCCCCAATCACAAGAAAAAAACGCATGGTAAATTGAAGGTCTATACTCCCTCTTTTCAGAAAAAGATAGGCACAATGAATCATAGTAGAAAATTTTAAGCCACAGTGAACCCACAAGAGGGAAAAATCCTCTGTGGTTGAGAAACAAGCTCAACTGCACCTTTTTTCATGCAGAAAAAAAGGGAATTATGCCTACCTTTTTTGAACGGAGGGAGTATATTGGATTCCCAAATCAAACAATCAGTCTGTTATTCACCTAAATGGCTGAAGAAAGGGGGCATTTGATGGGTTATGCATATAGTGTATGGCATCTAAATCTCCAACGCATCTGGAACTTTGTAATCAACTTAACAAGGATGTTAAGCATCTCTCTTCCTATCTTCAATAAAGCGTTTGTTTCTCTAATTTCATAGAAACCATGTATAAGAAATTATGTAAATAGATTTGATAAGGATCCAAGATGAGAACTAATTTTGGTAAAATATCCGCATAGCTTCTTCATCGTAATCTAATGTCACCCCAAGATATTGCACTTCTTCAAGAGAGGTATTCGAATTATTTTTTTCATATATATGGCCCATGGAAGTTCTCAGTGATGATAACAAAGTTCACTAGTCGCAAGCACACCGAAAGCATTATTTGACAATGTGCAAATAAATATCCCGCCGAAGATTTTATGCAAATTTCACTTGTCTTATCTTCCATAGAATTCTTTCTTTCACACTGACTTCTTGCTTGTTTGTCTACTACTGAGGTTCACGGGTTTGCAGTTCTGGCCTAGCTGCCATAGTACTTCTATAATGGTAAACAATTAGACTCATTCGATCTGATAAGGAATTAATTATGAGAGATATCGCCCTGAATTTCCTGATTAAAGATTAGATGACACGTTATACTCCCTCCGATCACTTTTTAGTTGAGACCGTCACTTAATTAGTCAATTTTATTGAGATGAGTAAAGGCCTAGGCTTTTTGAGCGAGCGAGTTGCCTTCATTGCGAAGGCCTCTTGATGTCAACCTTGATCTAGGGTCGCTGTTAGGCGGCCATCGTTGCCATCTCCAGCCTCCAGGATGGAGAATAATTAGAGAACAATATCATCTAATTTTGGTATGCAAATTCTGCTAATTGTTTCAATTAAAAGTGACCAAAGAAAGTAGTGTTTTTAAATAACTACATTACATTCTAGCTAACTTAACTAACACAGAATGCTGAACTGCATGGCTTTTATTGCTTGCAAATTTTTTCTTAGTCTTTTTCTTAATTATTTATTGCAAATTGCAATATAATTTTTAAAGAAATCACTCTTTTCCATATATTACAAGTCTTCATCAGAGCAATGGGTTGTGGGTGAGCCTTATTTGTGGACAGCTTTATTTTAGGTGTTGGTCTTGTAGATATGTGCAGATTATTCTCTTCTTGTCTTGTTTTCTACCTCTGGCTTTATGGGCATGTGTGTTTAAAACTCTATATTAATTGTCTGGATTTTAAAGGAGCTTTTTCCCTATTAATTGTCCTATTTCTTGTTTTGCTTCTCATAGTAATTAGTGGATGGAAAAAAAGGGGAAAGTGGAGAAAAAAATGTTTATATTGGTTTCCTTAAATATCAAATTTTTAAACGCAATTAATATGGGATAGAGGAAGTAATTTAGGATGTTAATTAGGATTTAGGTCAAGGTTTTTCGAATACAATGACTATGAGCTAGAAAGAAATTCCTAATAGTGATCCATGAGAAGGGAGTCATTAATTAACATGATTTATTTATGTTTCCATTTAGAAGAAAAAAAATAGTAAACGAGCTTATAGAATATATTGAAATGGTATTTTATAATCATCTTTATAATTAATCATTGCACGAGCATGCATACTTGGTTAAGCTTATAGGTGTTCATATAAGGCAATATGTTGTATCAATTATGACTATTTCCTTGAAATTGTAAGTGGAGTTAGCTGGAGTGCTTGCCACTTGACATTTCTTACTAATATTTTGTGCATTTTAACTTTTTTTATTGCAATAACGTCACCATGACTATTTTGAACTTTGCTTTTAGCTAAATGCCATTTAGAGAAACACAGATAAGCCTAGTGAGCTTATATAGTACAGTATTATCGTTGCTACTACTACTTTGGTTCAGATAAACTGCTTTTATTGAGTGGATTTGAAAAGCTATATAAACTTACCAACAATTACATAGATCTATTTTAAACAAAAAAGAAAAAACTATTGCATAGCGCTTACTAATGGATGAACATCTTACTTCCCCTTCTAATAGGTAGTTAAAGTATCCAAAGCCAAAGCTGCTACTGACATGATTTTTTTAATTTATATACTCCCTCTATGTTTGGTGTAAGATCCATAGAGATTGATAGATCTCTATGTTTGGTGAAGAAGAAGGGTGTCATAAGAGATTACATAGATATCATAAAGAATATGTATG
The DNA here is from genome assembly GCA_039654745.1 of Houttuynia cordata. Lineage (NCBI taxonomy): Eukaryota > Viridiplantae > Streptophyta > Magnoliopsida > Piperales > Saururaceae > Houttuynia > Houttuynia cordata. Next base: position 9,237,600 of record CM077511.1, read on the forward strand.
AAGGAGTTGTGACTAGTGTGCGGACTATTGGGGGGGAAACTAAAGAGTTTCCTGTTATGGTAGGTCTTCATCAAGGGTCAGCTTTAAGTCCGTATCTTTTCGCTTTAGTTATGGATGAGCTTACTAGTCATTTGCAAGATAATGTACCTTGATGTATGCTTTTTGCAGATGATGTAGTTTTAATTGATGAGAGTAAAGTAGGTTTAAATGAGAAATTAGAATTGTGGAGGGATGCTCTAGAATCAAAAGGTTTTAAAATAAGTAGGACTAAGACAGAGTGTATAGAATTTAATTTTAAGGAAGGTAGAACTATAGATAGAGCCCTAGTTGAAATAGATGGGCAAGAAGTGCCAAGGTGTGATCACTCCATTACTTAGGATCTATTATCCATAAAGAATGAGATATTGATAGTGATGTGGTGCATAAGATAAATGCGGGGTGGGTAAAGTGGAGGGCAGCCTCGGGAGTGTTGTGTGATAGGCAGGTTCTAAAAAGACTTAAATGTAAGTTCTATAGGATGACCATTAGGCTTGCAATACTCTATGGAACGGAGTGCTGGACACTAAAGAGGAGTCATATAAATAGGTTGAATATAGCCAAAATGAAAATGTTAAGGTGGATGAGTGGGATAACTAGGAGAGATAAGATTAGAAATGAATATGAGAGCCTAGGAGTAGCGCCTTTAGGGGAGAAGCTGAGGGAATATAGGTTGCGTTGGTATGGGCATATGCAAAGAAGACCTTTAGATGCCCCTGTGAGAAGATTAGAAGGGATACATGTAAACGATGCTAAAAGAGGGAAAGTGAGACCTAAGAGAACTTGGATGGAGTTAATAAGAAATGATTTGACTTTACTATCTCTTACAAAAGAGGTAGCCCAAAACAGGCTGGAATAGAGGAGTAAGATCCGTGTCGCCGACTCCAAATAGTTGGGAAAAGGTGCTACTTGATTATGATTATGATTATGACTCCCTCTATCCTGTTTTAGTTTTCTGAATTTGAAAAACATGGTGTCCCCTATTCCTTACTATTTTCAATATATTTTTTACATTTTTTCATAGCATTTCTTACACATAGACTGCAACGAAATTGAAAGAGTGGTGTAGTGGATTAACGTGACTAATTAATATTACTCTTTCTCAAATTTAGATAATTCAAACCAGACAGAGGGTGCATATAGCCTACACGTACAAAAGTCATGTCCCACATAATTTTCTAGCTGATAGCCTGATACTCTAAAAGAACCCCATCTACATGAGACATAAAATGCTTAAAAACTTGCCAGATATTGTAAGCAGCAAGGAGTATAAATAAAAAACGCTCATACTAATTAGAAGTACTGAAGTAGTTTTTCAGGTAGAAAAAAAAAGAGGAAAATTAGAAGAGTGCAGAAAATTCCACAAACAGGATGAATAGTACATAAGCGACCATTCTATATCTTCTATTAAACTAAAAACGAAAGACACAAACAGTTTCTCTCAAAAGGGTTTCTTCTTCAAATGCTAAATCTGGATAAAAGGAAAATCAAGTGCAATGTTCAAAACTAAAAAATAAAACTCGGCTCCAATCCTATTATAGTGAAGTCGACTTTAGTTTTTTACAGATTCAAAGTTCAGTCATATCTCAAAATACAAAAAGTTAAGTTAAGAAAAGAATGATAACTAAATTTATAAGAACACCAAATTTACATACAAATATTGAAATTGATTTCTGATAAAAGTAAGAATATGATTAGAATTGTAGTTGCATATTTCCTCTCTCTTGTCAATGGTATTGCATTAACGTGGATGAAAATGAAGGTTGGCTCCACTTACAGTTTCCACAATTGTAAGAATATGATTAAAATTGTAGTTTCATCTAAGCATCGCTTGAGCTGTTTGGAAAAACGATCAACAATATTTTTTTCTCAACATACCCGCACGTGTTAGAATCCATCAAATTTTGCACATGGACATAATGCAGGGGAAGACGATGAGGGGTAAAAACGGTTCACTAAGATGTCAACGTAGGATCTTCTTGTGCTATACAATGTCAGATGAGTGTTACTTCCCTTATTTCTTATGCTAGCTTAAGCTGTTAGGAAATAGATTATGCACATGTATTTCAAGGAGTCATATCTGTTAGCAGGAATAAGTGACTAAGAGGCTTTTGCATTTAACAATAGCACTACTCTTTGTGCAAGCAAACTGGTGTCTATCTTTATATTATCCCAGAGAACTAGACATGGTAAACTGAACGTATTCTCAAGGGAAATGCATCACACATCATCATTTTCGAAGTACACAATCTACTCATTAAGGCAAAACAAACAAATTATTCATCCTAAGCGATCGACCATATAAGTCTTATTCAAATTAATCACCACATAGTTATAGCCTATAGAGACTGATTATGATCCATATATGATAAGAATTTAGGCGCACTGGAAGCCAGTTGAGTGAGCTCTCCCGCACGCATTCAGCAGCAAGCTCAGTGCGACTGGAACGTTAAGGTTGATCCCCAACACGTTGGCTTTGATGGCAGTGCAAAGGCAAGCAGCAGCCTCGAGGTCCACCAGTCCATGTAGAAGGCTGCAGCATGGCAAAGTTGGAGGGGAACCCACAACAATGTTCACCAACCCCAGCACGTTGGCGCATACCCCAAGCTTTAGGGCATCCCTAGGGCACTTGACACTAGATGTACTTGGTGTAGGAGTACTGGGGGTGGGCTTAGGGTAAGGGCTAGTGCTGGGCTTTTTGGGAGGTGGTGGGGGGCATGGAACGCTAGTGGCAGAGGCTAGGGCAAACAAGAGGAGGTTGGCAGCAAGGAAAAGGGCAGCTGAAGAGGCCATTTCTGTTTTTTTAAGATGAACACTTGATATGGTGAACTAAACTATATTGAGTAGCCTTGTTGGGATGGTGAGGTTTGGATTTGATTAATGTTGGATATTTATAGAGTGAGGTAAGAGGAACTCCATCCTTGTGGGAGTTGTGAAATGTGAAGTACTCCATGTGAACAAGGAAGCGTTTCAAGCGAAAAAAAAAGTAGGCAAGCATTTGGCTGGCTGAGAGCCATGCATGCGCAGCAATTGAAGATTGTGTGCTAGATGCTTACAAAACTAGGTTGAAATATCCTTTTTAGTTACTTCATGGATGCTTGGCTCCTATTGTTACAAGACTTTTTTATACTCCCTATGTCACATGTTAATGGCCCAATTTGGTTCTTTAGAATTAACTCGTTAGTGTGCACCCAAACACGCCTGCCCCTTGGCTTAACACGATCCAACGGACACAAACATACAAGCTGGGGCACATATTAACTTTTGCTTTTTCTATACTCTCTGAAGGGAGTATAAAATAAGAGACTTCTATACAAGATTTGCAGTTCGTTTTGAAACCATTTACCGACATGGGGTGAGATTAGAGACATCACATCCAGAGTTGTGGACCGATCTCATGAAAGGGAAGGAAGACGAGTTAGAAGAGTGAGCTCTATCGCTTAGCTTTATGGGTCAATATGCTTTTAGGCAGAATTCACTTATCTTTGTCACATTTTCCATTGATTTGGGTTTCCAACGTGCTCCATATATATGTACAGTAAGTAGAGAGATATCATGAGTTAGTGGACTAAATTATGCCCCATTAAACAAAGATGAAGGTCGGCAATCGGCCAGTTATAGCAGTGGCTGTGCTCAACAACACATTAATCCTGTGTTTTTTAGCTTTTTTTCAAGCAAACACTTAAAGATGGATGGGTGGTTGGCTGTGAAACAATGAAAAAATGGTCATTGTGCTTATTGACTTAGCAGCGTAACATAGGACAAGAACGATAGTGTACTTGAGTTGAATTTTTATCATATAATGACGGCTGTGTGGGCTGATGAACGAACACTTCTCCAAGGGTTTTTACACGTGGGACAAAGCTGTTGAGGACTCTCTTATGTCGTGATTAAGTCAAAAGGCTAAACTCTTATTCCACTCGTATAATATAATTCTCTTTTAGGGAAGAAAAAATTATCATTCCACTGGCGGAGAAAAAGTTCATATGGTTTCCACTTTCCACCATCTTGGTACCAAGCTCTTAAGTTTATTGAATAATAACATTTGTGTCTAGCCCTGACCAGCCTTACATGACCAACAATGAAAGTTTGTTACGTCAACAAAGGGGAGCAACGAGAAAATCGGGAAACTGGTGTCATTGTAAAAAAAAAATTGCACAAAACGATACGAGAAAGGGAAGCCATAAAGGTCTCCTTTCTCTCCATCCTTACATCTCCATCAAATAATCTTCTTTCCTCACAAAACTGTGCAATTCATTGACGTGGGTTGAGATTCTTTGCCCACCTCTTCCCCTTAATCAATTCTGGCAGAGCTTCCTTGCCTACATCTCCCTCCACTAAGAATTGAAAAAGAATCAGAAAATATGGTTTTGGGTTGAGCTTTTAGAACTGTTATATAGAATGGTATCAGTTTGCTCTTTAGTGTTACTACTATGTTAGATTGCCCTAAGTCGTACTAATCTTGCCATGACTCTCATTTAACACAGTTCATGTTTACTACGTTGTGTCCTTATATACTATTCTCCATTCTTATATATGATGTTAAGTTTAAAAAATGTCGATAATACTCTTCATACATCTCATAGTTTGTGAGAAGAAGCGTACTAGATATGTTGACCTTTTTTTTATATTGCTTCATTACTTCTCTAGATTGGATTAGCTTGTGTTCAGGGACAGAGCCAAGATTTCTTCAACAGGGGAACGAGAATGAATAAGACTTTTTGTAAATATTCATTTAGAGGGTTAGAAAACTATAATATAAAGGGAAAAGTTTAAATGAGATCGCTCTCATATAGCTTATATGAGGCCACTTTAAATCGTAGCCCTTGGATCTTGATCTGACGGCTATAAATAGCCATAATGATCTCACCCACTCCCTGATGTGACACACTCACTTACCCACTGATTTAATATTCATCCTCCGATCGGAATCCAACAGCTATAAAGATTGGCCTCATGCTCCTTATATGAGAACGATCTCATGTAAACCCTAGTGGAACTAAAATGAACTGACAAATAATTTATTTTATGCTTCTACACTTGTGTTTTTACTATTCTCTCCAGCCACATTAGCAATCCTCTTTGGTTTTTCAAAATGAAATATAACTAATTCGTTGTGATGAACCAAATGGGACTATATATCAATATGGAACCAAGGGAATAATTAAAAACAAGTGTAATATGGTAAATAAGGGTATTAAAATGGATAGAATATTTTCAAAAATGACTATGGTGGAAAAAAATAACAGAAAATATTAGCTGGGTATAATGGAAATATAGAAGTTTGAAAGTTGGCCATCTATATATTATTTGTTTTAAAAAAAGTGAGACCGGGGGAGTATATATAATTAATGAGAGCGAGCACCATTTAATACATGCGAAACAGCCATTGCAGTATGTTTCACTTCAAGTACTTACATTAGCTAGGAAATGCTCGTTCCATTTTCTAAAGCAACATTCAATTTAATTGAAAACAGTCATACAAGTGCAAATAAAAGGGGCCTATGTAAACGGTCATACAATTTAATTACCCAAACCTCTTCTCAGTAAAGGGTATTTCCAGTAACCTGCAGAAAACAAATGGATATATGAGGCCTTGTTGTAGGACTCAACAACATCCATCCTCTCCAATCGAATCAGAAGAAAAGAAGGACCCCTAGAGGGGTCCATAGCTCGGAAAAACCATGAGTACCAAGGTGGTTGCACACCTTCTTTTACTCCTCTTTTGCATAGCATCGCTTGAAACGTTGTGCATGGCTAATCATGGCCATCCTGGTCGCGGTCATCACGGCCGTCATCCGACCCCTCGTCGTCCTACTCCACGTCATCCGACTCCTCGTCGTCCTACTCCACGTCATCCGACTCCACGTCGTCCGACTCCTCGTCATCCTCCTCCTCATCCGGCTCCTCGTCATCCTGAAATCCGTAGGCTTCTCTCAACATTTTTTCTCTTAAGATTTTGATTAGAGTCCATTCGAATGAATTGTTACTTACTTGCTTAATTTGTTGTGTACGTGTAGCTATTCCGCCCTATGTGTGTTGGGGCAAGAGTAAGTATTATGAGAGTTGGTTTTGCATTTTCAATGACTGGAATAATAAATGCCGCGATGCGTGCAAAAAACAAGGTGCGGACAAACAAGGTGGCCCATATTCGCGTTGCGACAATCCCTTTGGTTTGGACTTCGCCTGCTATTGCAAGGATCTTTGCTTTCACAACCTTAAGCATTATCATTGAGCAACATGTGTTGTTGGCACCTTGGCCAAATCCAAAATATACTACCCATAGAAATTGTAAATGTTCTTTCAATGAAATAAATCAATTTCTACATATTGCTCGGTTGAGATTTGACCATATTTTGTTCAAATGTAAGGACATTTTATGATAAGCCTTTATTTATTTTCTATTCCAAATGCCTACTGTATCTGGATAGTATATATTTGAATCTCACAGGTAATCCCCGTAAGATAACCAAGTTTCCTAAAAACTCAAGCGGTTGGGAAAGGAAAATCTTTATTCATTTATTGTATATTCTAGCATTCTCCCTCACGTGCAAGCAGAACATAATTAGGATATAAATGCTTCCGGTGGAACTAAAACTCAGAACCTTTCATAACCTGGAACTCTGATACCACGTAAGATAACCAAATTTCTCAAAAGCTTGAGCTGTTAGGAAAGGAAAATATTTATTCATTTATTGTATATTCTAACAATCCCTAAGTTTAGCGCACCATGGGCAAATCAATAAATAGCAGGAAAGGAATATATGACGTTCCTCAAAGGAATAAAAAGAGATCAACATATTATCGCAATTGAGTTGTTTGTGATGTCAAGCATCAGCAATATTTCCTTTCCGTTTCTGTCGTCCTAGATATGAAGGATTAAGGACACAACCAACTCAAGACACCAACGATTTCTGTAGCAGGAGTGAACGAACACACAACTAGGTCTCTGCTGATCTATCAAAAAAGGTTGGAAGCAAGCTGAAAGATGATGCCACAAATGTTCTGATAAAAGAAAGTTGCCATGTGCATGCAAGTATAAAAATATACAGATAATGACCACTGACTGTCTCTCGCAAGGTAGGGCATTGCTCATTCCCTTAAATCAAAACACAAACGAACAATAGATTACATAATGACGACGAACAGACACCAGAAGGTGACTGTTCTTGTACATGCAAACTGAGTTCTTTGAATTTAAATCTCAAGAGCAGAAAGCTTCACACATAATGGACAGCAATCTGGAAAAGCCAAGAAGAGGTGAGGATTAACTCCACCAGAAGGTCACCCTCTTATGACATCTTGACAAGGTACCCAAGCACAACACCCACGAGGCCAACTAGCAGTACAAACATGACCGAGAAGCCAGAACCCCTTTCTCTGCTGATTTTTTTCCTCAGCAATTCCTGTTCACAACGTGATAACAAGAATATAAGAGAACATTAACTAGCAAGTGAATTCATGTATCAGTTATCAGTTTTAATTTAATTTTGTGCCAAAATTTTCCCTAAACAAAGCAACATTCGTCAGGCAGATGACCCTTTTTTATCATCTTGTTGAATTCTTTGAGCATGTCAAATACTCAAATGTCACTTGCCACCAGTGTTTTAAGCCATCTGAACTAGTAAGATCCAGATCTGGTACCCTTTTCGGGTTCGTTTGACCTGGTCATTCGAGTTAAGACCGGGACAATAAAAATGTAGCCAGTTGGACTGATGATCCAGCTGGTTTGGGTTGACCAGGCCAAATCAAGGATGGGAGAAAGAAGAAAAAGGGAGGATGAGGAGAGGTGGAGGAGGAAGAGAATGTTTGACATTGAGGGTCAACTTGGGTTTGACCCTACCCAACCATTTGAAAGGATCTCTGCCCCGGTCAAAATAAACACTACTTGTTGCTGGCTCGGTTTCGACTAGATATCACAACAAATACCACCCTATGGAACATAAAAGGTAAATGAGAAAATAAAAGATAAAAATGAAACACTACAGTATGTTAATTGTTCTTGTTATAAAAACAAGCAAGCAATCATATCTAAAAAATATTTCCCACACATTTTATAACCAAATGGATTTTTAAAGAGATATTTAGAGCATAATAGTTTCAATGTACCATACCATTTCTTGTTGAAGCCTCTGATTTTGTTGAATAGCAGAAGTTTTCTCTTGCATCAATATGGAAACAGTTGTCCATGCCTGGGTTTTGAACATTATGAGGAACTTAATGAGCAAGTCTCACAGCAAAATCTTACACAGTTTTCGATGGTTATAGCAGCAATTCCCATAGAAAATACTTAAGGTCACCCACTTAGTTGCAGGAACCGCCAGAAGCTACAAGTACTTAATTGTTGAATGCCCACATATAAAAAGGATATAATTAATAGGTCAAAATGCAGCCAGAATGGGAAGAACTAAATACATGAATTACTCTCTGCTGCAAGCAGATATAACTAGGTAAGAAATAAAGCAAAGAACCAGCATCAATGCTATTATCATCAACAACAACAACATCAACTATGTGGCCGTCTAGAGCTTTGTTCAGCATTCTGCTTTTTTAAGTACAAGTCCCACACCAAAGGTATGTCGTCATGAATTTTTTCTCTAACTCCATCTAAGCTTGTTTATGGAACTGAAGGATACAGGATAAACAAATAGCAAACGTAGATATGATTTTTTTTCATCTTTCCTGAAAAACAACTTTCCTACATATTTTGACTCAAATTTTGATGCAATAATCTCAAAATAAAAGAAGCTCTATTCTTCAGTGGTATCTAGCAGTTAATGTCCAATTGCAATGCTCCATTAAGACAGAGTTCAATAAATAATGATGGCAATAAAGTTATGTTTTACACTGTTACCTACGTACTGTTTTCAAATTGGAAAATAGCATACATGTTCTGCTGTTATATTATTGTATTCAAGAGAAGACATTGGTTCTGGAAAAATTCCTTACAGTAAGTATGCACGTGCATACTCGCTCCTGTAGGTTACAACCATTGATGACAGACACTTTTTGCTTTAACAGATATACTTAACGTCAAACCAGAATGCATATTCACCAGACTATAAGAGCAAGGATCTAAACAGCGTCAAAAATTGCAGCTTCTAAAGTTTCACCCCTTTGCAATTCTCACTTAATTTTTTTACGACTACCAAACAACATAGAGATACAAATTGGCTTAAAATTATTTCACTGCTACATAATCAGCTCTGTCATTGCTCAGAGCTGGCTGATAGCTCAAATTTCAAACGTCACTGTGTACAAAGATCTTCCCTTAGATTCACATATCTGATTCAAAGTTAAGGGCTTCCCATGTTTTCAGCCAATCTGACACTTGCTTGATTCAAAAAGTAATTTCAAGAAACTTATTTGTCATACAAACCTTTCAAAAGGGGAAAAAGTTAATATGACCCGACCTGCATATTTTGAATATGTGCCCCACTGCATTGCAGATCTGACAGTTCGCAAGTTTTAGGAGGCACATAATCAAAATCACAGCCCCCAGGTACCTGGCATATGCACGTGGGTGTGCTCCAGGTGCATATAAACGAAACTCTTCTAAAAGATGAAATAGCAGTCTTCAGAGAAATGTATCAGAACATAGTTCACCATGTTCGGGCAATGAGTTATTTAATGCAATAGCCAGAAAATGCGAGAAAAGTAGCATATTCCAGCATTATATAAAGGGTGCAGAGAGAGACTCAACAGAAGCATAAAACAGATTCAAAGACCACTTGCCTCGGAAGTTTCCTCCGTCATTTCTTCTAAAGAACTTGATGCCTGAGCTGGTTTGGTTTCTTCAGTGGATCTTGATACCTGAAAATCCTTTAATTGACGTTAACCAACAAAACAAATAGCATAATTTGCCTTATACATCACGCTCAAAAATTGAAACCTCGCTAGTTCGAAATTCTTACTGCATCAAACATGAAAGAACTCTGATTCCCATTGTCCGCCACAGAAGTACTAGGTGAAGATTCCACTTCTGTTCCTTCTGGCACAGGTGAAGGAGGTTTCTTGGGAATGTAAACGACCCCCAATTTGAACTCTTCAACAATTTTGCCAGCTTCTTTAATGAACTAAAAATTCAGTAAATCTCAATTTATGCACAGAAAGAAAACATCAAGATCAATAAGCCCAAAAGTTCAAGGCAGATATTAGTGTCCAACCATTTCCGGGGTTATGTCCTTAGAGCTTGAACCAGCATTTGTCACAACACTTTGAAGTAGGAACTTGTCCTTACAATGCATGTCCAGGGGAGCTTCCTCTTGAGCTTGCATTGTAACTAACATATAGGTTGAACATAATGATAGCTATTGGATAACAAACAACTATCAAAAGGAAAATGAAGTACAATTGAAAATGCAGGCATACTTGACACTTCACGCATAGCCCCGGGTGTAACGATTCCCATATTAGGCCGCACATAGTATTTTTTCGGATTGGTCGTCTTAACCTGCTACCAGCAAAAAAGGGGCTTAATAAACCAATTTATTCGCATGAGATCCACAAGACATGAATCATAAGAAGGGTGTCATGAATTCAAAATGGAAGTCACCAATTGGTTCGGTACCTTGAAAGCCACATACTGATCCGTTTTATTCGTCAATTGAAGAGAGCAAGATGAATGCTTCCTCAGCTCAACTTCTCAGTCCACACAATTATAAAGCAACAAAACACAAAAACTTATCAGACTTATAAGCATGGCCAGGCTTCAATGGAAAAGAGGAATTATTACAAAATCATACAAAGAAAGCAACAAATAGACTGATGCTGCAGAGAAAGAGAGTGGAATGAAGAGTGCTCACATGGGAATTTGAGCTCTGAAGATTGGATGTCAAGAAGCTGCCCAGTAGTCCCCATTGCAGCAGAACTCGAAGTGATCTCGCAGAGGAGGAGGAAGGCAAAGTGGAGAAAGTGATCTTGATGGTGTTATGGTATTACGGGTTTTTTTCTACTGGCTTGTTTTGGTCCGGATGCTCCAAGGTTCTGTCTTCTGGAGGTGGAAGCTAGATATGGGATTTCGACAGGATCTTGGAGGTGGGAAGCCACTGGGCTTTTCACTTGAACGACAGGCGCACACGGAGTAAATTTGAAGCCAAGTATGATGACTAGTACTCGTTGTTACGTGCACCAACCTTTCCAAGAATGGCCATTTCCCCTACTTTTCCTATTCCCATCCTCCAGTCTTATTACTCCATCCGGTCACTTTTAATGGATACCGTTTTTTTTTTCAATAATTAATTTATTTATTAAAACGGTATCTATTATAAGTGACCGGAAAGAGTACAATTTTGGAGTTTGAAATCCTGCTGAAGATTCAACTTCTTTATCCTTCAATTTCTGCACTAGATTCTTGAAAAATTGCAGGCGAAAACCGTAGTCTGTTTGGTAGGCAATTTTTGGAAAAAACCAGTTTTGTGGTAAAATCTACGGGAAAGTTAAAAAGGGTAAGAAACTACACCGAGAATCTCAAAATAAGGAGATTTCCGCCAAAAAGTGAATATTCATAGATTTTACTCGTTTTGTGGGGGAATGCGTGGAAGAAAAAGACTCTTTCAGCCCTCATCAAGTCCAGATATTACAGAGTTATCCCAAATTGCTTTTACTTCTTTTAAACCCTAACTTCTTCTTCCAGATCTGTCTGTCACTTCTCCCCATAAATTAGAATCCACATGATTCTATTTTTGTGACTGGACAAATCCGCAACCAAATGCACCCTTAGTGGTGAATGAGTTATCTGTTTTGGATTGTGTTTGGGGATTTGATGAGTCTAATTTATAGGCATATACGTATGAGTTGGCACTTGGCACTTTCAGGCTGCCTGATTTGGATCAGGTAGTTGGGCTTCAAATCCGAAGAGCAGACGGTTTTTGGATCACCTGCCTGCCCCATCTTACACGCGTGTAATCGGTTGTATTAACTTCCTACCAATCTGAAACTTAATTGACAAATTTGGGTAGGATTCAAGCAATTGGTGCTGTTAGGTGGGTTTAATAAAGGATTCTTGCCTAGAAATCTGCAACACGTAAATCTATATGATTCCTCTTGAGAATATTGTTCTTCTCAATCTGACAGAGTACCGTTCAGTAAAAGTATAGGGAAAAAAGCTAAGATTTCTACCAAATTCTTTACAAAACATGATTTAGATCGTTAAGAAATGTCCGTTGTAGGATAAATCAAATATAGTTGTTAGTGTGTTACCAAACACACTTCTGCGAAAATCGGTTGCCAAATGCACACATCCACAACCGTCAGATTAAAATCTAACAGCTGTTCGAAGCCTTGAAGTGGAGCAACAGTAGGTTATCAATCCAAGAGATTCATCTGAAATGGGAACATTGATTGACCCTAGAAGCCCAAGCAAGTGAGGCCAATGGGCCTATTTCCACTATTTAGCTGAGCTTGAGTTATGGGGATTGGGGAGAACATCGATCAATCTAATCCCCGTAACTCAGAATCACAAAAAATGGAAGAAAGGGAGGATCAATGTATTGTGCAGATTTGGAGTCACGGTCAGAAAGTAGAGGCCATTTAAATGAATTTTTGGCATGTGTAGCTGATGCTCCTGAGTCCTGACCCTTAACCGATCCCTGCATTTCTATATAGTGGCTGACGGGTAGATACTCCCTCCATCCCATGAAGCTCGCCCGGATTACAAAATAGGCAGGTGTACATTACATGCCTGACTGTTAAGTTTTGTAGGAACTCTTATTAACCATTGAATAATGAGCATCTGAAGTCCATAAGAAATGGTATTTCAAGAAGGATTCGGTGACAATAAATTCTGTTTGCCATTTTTTTTTACATCTTTTGCTTAAGGATGTTAGAATGATGGAAGATTTGTGCATTTTTAATTTAGTATTTAGACTACACAAATATGGAGAACACTCCAACAAAAGTTAACTCAAAGAATCCGTCTAAAGGGGCCGTTTGGGGCGTGATAAAAAATAAAACATCCAGAGTAGATGTTTCACTATTCATTTCTTGTTTTTTTTTTTACTTTCAGCTGAAACACCTCAGGACGTGTTTTAGACATCCACAGTGAAAAATTCGGAAATGAATAGTGAAAATGGATTTTTCACTGTGGATGTTTTGGATTAATCATGAACCGAACGGCCCATAAGTTGCACATTGTAAACTCAAAAGTAGTAACAAGATCTTCTACAATGAGTATCAAGACTCATCTACTAATAAAACAACATCACTGCTACAAAAACCTCCAAACTATTTTGTATTCTCTGTTCCGGTAATTTTTAGTCAAAATTATATTTCTTTCATAAAGTGCACATAAAAGTTTAGAGTGAAGTACACTTACTTTTTTTTGCTAAAGAAAGTGTAATTTACACACGCACCCCTTGACACCCTTCACTTGTTAAGAGTATAAAGAAGTGCACTTTGCATATGAAAGAAGTGAATTGTTTTCCACATTACCTGGCGCCACTCGCCCTTTTCCCATATCACATGGAATCTACAAAAAACTTCTATATTAGAAGTTTCCAAAATGAAAAGTAGACCTAAACTTTCCAAAATACGCATCTTTGGCCTTAAAATATTTTTACCGACGGAATTTTTTCACTTTTATCCGCATGAGGGCATTCTAATAGCATTCCACTCGAAGGTGCTTGAACTGCTCGTGGACATCAAAGAAGAGGATAAAAATGGGGCAAAGGTGTGAAATACTCGTCGGTGAGTGGCAACTACTATTTGTATATTCGTCAATCAAACTAAAAATTATGTAAATAAATTTAAGATATCTTCATGAGGATAAAGAGGAGGAAAAATAAGGAAGAACGTAAAAAAATGGGCAAAAACGGATAAAAAATGAGTAAGTTATGACATTTTGAAGTTTATCGTAAAATCGTGTGTTTATATACACGACTCCAATTCAAGTTGTGTGCTCGGGCACTCTAATTGGACATTCATTTTTTTTTTTGCGTTCGTCTTTATTTTTTCTCTTCTCTATTTCATTAGTATCACCGAAAGATATTGAGACATCATATAGTGGAATGATCAATTTGAAAAGAGGAGTGACCCTTTATGCGATGGATCTAAGATGAAGAAGAAAGAAGAATAAATAAAAGAAATTAATAACGGCTTCATCACATGCTCCCTTTTTAGAAATTTGTCATATCCAATGGTAGATGTATTTTAGAAATTTGGGTTATCTTCATGGGATAAAGTGGAGGAAAAATAAAGAAGAACAAAAAAAATGGACAAAACGGATAAAAAATGAGCGAGTTATGACATTTTAAAGTTTGCCGTGAAATCGTGTGTTATTAGACATGACTCCATTGCTATCATATGCTAACAACACACGACTTCATTGCTATCATGTGCCCAAGCACACAACTTGAATTAGAGTCGTGTGCATAAACACACGATTTTATGACAAACTTCAAAATGTCATAACTCGCTCATTTTTTATCCGTTTCGCCCATTTTTTTCATTCTTCCTTATTTTTCCTCTTCTTTATCCTCATGAGGGCATCCTAAATTTATTTACACAATTTTTAGTTTCGTCAACGAATATACAAATAGTAGTTGCCGCTCGTCGATGAATATTTCACGCCTTTGCCCATTTTTATCCTCTTATTTGATGTCCACGAGCGGTTCGAGCACCAATGGATGTCTGTTATATGTGTTTTTTTATATGTAAATCCCAACTTTTGTAGTAGGCCAGGCTTCCCCACTACTCTTACCTCTAAATCTCACGATCAAAGTTTTTTTCTGGGCGTGGACGGTCATCGGCTTTGGTCTGGATAGCCGCGACGTTCGGAGCTTCACTGGAAAACCTCCTCCTCTGAGTGGAATGCTACGGGAATGTCTCGCCGGATAAAAGTGCAGAATTCCGTCACTTAAAATGTTTTAAGTCCGAAGAGGGGTATTTTAGGAAGTTCAGGTCCCATTTCTAAGTGATATGGAAGTTTTTTTTAGATTCCAGGTGATATGGGAAAAGGGCGAGTGGTGCCAGGTAATGTGAAAAAACTCGAAAGAAGTGCCTTTAAAGGAGTTTACCCAATTGCTACCAACACCTCGCATTTGCTTAAATATTTTTATTTTTATCTTTTTGGTACAAACACAAACTTAATTACTACTAAATACATAAGGAGTCCACTATACTTCAAGAAGAAACGGTGTGGGAAGCCAGTGCAAGCCAAAGAAAAAGAAACGTACACATGTAAGCACACACTATCACAAACTACAGTAGTTACAAAAGGCTTAACAAAACAACAAACATAAAACAAGAGAGTTTATATACATCAAAGCTCCTGTATATGAACAAAATTACTCAAAGCCTTCATCACCACCAAGGAAGACTACCACCATTGCCACCGCATTGGCCTTGCAATGCAAGACACAGGGGTCATCTCCAAAGGGTTGCGACCGATTAACTAAAGCCCAAGTCCTCCAACCAAAGGCAAGAGGTTGGAGAGAATTGAAACATGATTCCCAACATATCAACAACGAAAGACGAGGAGACGAATACGACAAGCGCAAACCCCTACAGTGAGGATGGACGACAACCAAAACCAAGGACCTCGACCCCCATTCCAGAAAGAATGAGGGCATGCCCAAGGATTGGGCTGATCTTAAGTTGAAAGATGAGTCATAAGAAGCTTGTGAGATACCCCCTCAGTCACTTTTTAATTAAGACTCACATAATTGGTCAATTTTATTGAGATATGCTGTCTGCATTAAAAGTCCAAGCTTTTTGAGGGAGCAAATCACTTTTCAGCACGGGAGGCCTCTTGACCGCGACCTGGGGTCAATTTTGGGTGGTCGTTGCTACGTCTCTAGCCGCCAACCACAGAATAATAAGAGAATAATATCATTTAATTTTGGTGAGCATATTTTTGCAAATTGCCTCAATTAAGAGTGACCAAAGGGAGTACTTTTTAAGTACCAAGCCACTTTTTTTTCCCAAAGTGAGCTACTAATTATATAAGGGATATATAGGTCGCCACCACTTGGCTTAGCTAGCCCACCCCATTGCATGGTCGATAGAAGTACACCATCCCTGTCTTTTCAGATGATGGATATCCTATGTCTGTGTATATGAGAACTACTCATTCTTACTCCCTCCAATCACTTTTAATTGAGACTATTACATAATTATTAATTTTATTAAGACGTGGGGTCCCTAATAAAAGCATAGGATTTTCGAGCAAAAAAGACTAAACTTTGGTACAGGAAGCGGTAGAAGGGAGAGTTAGGGCTCTGGGTGTGAGCCTCCTAGCCCGAGTGGAGAAGGCAATTTTGGAGCGGAGAATAATATTATTTAATTTTGGTAAGCATATGTTTATTTATTGTCTAAAAGTGACAAGAGGGAGTCCATGATCATCATGCAGGAGCGTGAGACAGCATTTTTCTTTCGAAATCAGCTATTACTGTGGGACAGAGGGAGTCGTTTTGATGTGACAAGTCATGGTCGTTTCAGACCAAGCCCATTGGGCATAGGGTCCCCATACATGGTATTGTGGCCCAGGAGATGCACAAAGCCCATGATGGACTTGTGGATTTTGTAGCATGACGATTGACGAAGACAGGCACGAGAAAGATAGGGGCATGCGTATCACATGGCCGTCACAAGGCCAATCATTAATCAAATATCTTGTGGGACCACCAACATTTCATAAGAATATCATTTTTATGTCATGCATTTTTCGTGCACGTAAGGACGTAGGTTTTGCATTACTCCCTAAAGTAGAAAGATTTGCCTTCTTCATAAGCTGCTGTTGCTTTTTGTTCCGCCTCCGCCGCGCGACTCGCCGGAAAAGGACAGTGGCAGCTGCTCGCTTACCTTGCCTGAATCTTCATTGTCTTCTCTTTCCGTTCCAAGTTTTAAAAATAACAGCATACGATTGTGGTATAAAAAACAACAACAGCATATGATTGTCAATCCAATATGTGGTGTGTGTGGTTACAAAATGTTGAATCTCGGCCAATTGTCATCAGCTGTGTGTATCACCTGGTCCTCGAGTTGCACTAATGAAATAAAACAAGCATAAGTTAATGTCGAAAAAAATGAAAAAAACAACATAATAAATGATTAACTACTATTTGTCTGTTGATTGCATAGCCGCTCATCCAATCTAAATTTACAAAACTTGTCTGATACTTGCATACCAAATCTACCATGCTCCTAGGACTTGGAACAACATATTTTTATTGTGTGCTGAATTGATGTGGAATATCTTCTATGCTCTTTTTTACAAGGAATTCTTATTTGCTCTTTGGCGTGGAATATCTTCAATGTAACAATATTTGGAGTATTTACCTAAACAATTCCTCAATTTATAACAGTTAGGAAGGTCATGTTTTCTTCGTATGCATTTGGTATCATAATTTTGATTTTAATAAGTTCGATATGGTAAGTGTCTATGCCACTGATCAAGATAGTTGGGATAAGCCGTATGATGTTGATGACGGTGATGTAAATAATAAACAACTTTAATCAGCCAAAGTATATCATGTACCGTTTTAGATAATCATTATTTTCCTACAACCTCCAGCGGGTAGGATGCCGATTATCGATGTATTTGCTTCAAATTCCAACACTTGTTTTTTGATAAGCAAATTTCAACATTTACAGGAGCGTAGTTGAACATGAAAGTATAAAAAACTTCACAATTTTGCCATTTGAACGCTCCCACCTGATGGAGGATATCCTGGAGGACATCCTCCAGGCGGACCAAAAATGCTTCCAGAAAAAGGATGTATGCCTTGATAGACTCGAATATTATTAGACTTTTATTAACCTATTATACGTGATTAAATCAGTAATAAAGTACTCAAATATACCAATAAACACATAAGGCCAATAATAAGAGGTTAAAAATGCCTAAATGCCTCTTCCTTTTTCCTCGAAAAAACTAATAGATAAAACCAAATACTACACTTGATATGGGATAAAGGGAGTATATGCTAATGAATTGGATGATAATCTTTTACTACTAATAGAGATATAAGTATTTGAGCAGAACTAATCAATTCATTTAAGTTAAATATGTATTTGCAATTAATTCCCTCTTCACATTAAACGGGCGTCCTAATTATGCTAACCATTAATCACAATTTGGAAACACCACCAAATGCAGCAGTCCTGGTTCCCAATCAAAGACTACCATGTTCTCACCCAGCAAAACAGAGAGGTTAGCCAACTCCCTTTCACAAAAGAACATATTTTAAGAAGCTCAATATCAAAACCAGCTACTTCAACTGTATGACCCAAAAAAAAAATTCATCTTTATCGCCAGGCCAGCCAATTCTCCATTTTCTGCCCTTCCAGTAGGATCTAAACAATAAAACATAACAAAGTACTTGCTAGGCAGGTCTAAGAACAATGCCATCTAAGTATTGTTGTGACAAAAAAACTTTAACCAAAATCCAATTTCAATTTATAGAAAAGAAATCCCTGGAAAAGGGAAGATTAGATCCATACACTCATTTCACTTATGCTTTGATCTCCTGCTTCTTGTAGACATTGACCAGTTTCGTCTGCGAGAACCATTTGTCTTTCCTTCGGCGCAGTATAACAAATCATTTATCATTTGAAGGTCTTCACAAATTTCATGCCTTGAAAGGGACGCCAAACCTGAAAGAACCTCCTTTTGAAAATCCAGTTGTTTCCTTCCCCTCCTCAGCTTAAATTTGGAGGTCCTACCACCTGTTTCCATTACTGGTTTTGGCAAGGATGTGCATTCATCAGTATTGACTTCTGGAAGTTGCAATACAAGTTTAACATAAGTGTCCGAGGAGCAATCAGACTCTTCGTTCATTTTTGCGGGTGGGGAAGGGTTGCAAATTGATTGAAACACATCTGGCTTTTTTCGTGAAAGATCAATGAGAGCTTCAGCTGCATTCTGAATGGTGATGTCCATTACTGCAGCTTCTTGCTCCTGCTCCCCATTTTCTCCTTGGTGATAAGGTTTAGAGTAACTATCAGGCATCTCTTGCAACTGTTCACAAACTTTATTTTGTGCAAAGTCCATCTTCTCAATGCTTCTTTCAGCCACAACTGGTTCCAGTTGAGCAACTCGAAACTCTTCCGACATAATTGGATCTGCCCCTATAAATTCATCATCTCTTGCCAATTCCGAGTCTTGTACTATGCATAACTTATCCTTAGACATAGAAGACACAAAAACTTCATCAATGTCTTGAAGGACAGCACAAGTTTTGTCACTTTCAACAATGTCCCCAGATCCAGTTGAAGAAATAGTATCTTCTTCAAACTTCTCGTCAGTGGCAGCTGCTTTTTGCCCTTCAACTCCTGCTATGTGAAGCAAGTTTGGAGTAGGTAATGACGCTTTCAAGTGAGAATCCTCACATTTGTAACCTAAATTTGCAGTCAAAAACTTCATTTCGTCCTTACTACAACCTGCTATAGATCCTAATGGTGGATCAAGATTCTTGCTTGCTGATTTATACAAGCCAGTAGGTGACAGTGATGAAAATTCGGTAACCTTCATTCCCATGTCAAATTTGTTACAGGAAGATGGCCCTTGCTGAGACAGCAGAACAGACCCAAAAACTTTTGTGCATGCTTCTCGGTCAGAAGTCCAACTAATTGCTGGGATTTTGGTACTTCCAACAGAAGCTTGTGCAGTTACTGATTCGAAGGGCCCATTTAAAACAACAGATGAGCTTGCTGCAGCCGAGGGTAACAAGGTTGGATCCTGAGAAATTGATGGCCACTCATCTATCTGAGGAGCATTAAGGTCAATGGTCATAGCTTTAAAAGGTACACATGATTGGCCCAATGTTGTGTAGCCAACAACCCCTGCATTTTGTCCTACAAAGAATATCGAATTCAGAAAAATCTTCTCAAAGACATAATAAGTAATCATAACACCTGAATTAGAAGATAAATCAGGGCTAAGTAGGTATTGTCTGCACATCAAAAGTGACCATATAACGACACTATTCATTTAATTTTACAGGACATATAATGTAAATTAAAATTGGAGATTCAACTAAGCCAGAACTTTTCATAATTCAATGGGAAGAAATAGTACAATATTTTAAGACAGGACTCATGCGAAGATATTAGAGGAGGAAATGAGAAAGTAATATGTCATTTCCTAGAAAGTAATATCTGTTTACATTTTCTCAGCATATGAAAAGTATAAAATAGTGCTTGGTTTTGTAATACTGAAGACTTACCAGCATATAGCATTGATGGTCCTTGTCCTCCCGCAGTGTATGTAGTTTTAGAAGTTAACGAGCCTAATACAGGATGCCACTGTGAACCACGTTCACTCCCAGCAGAAATAGTCTGAGATTCATCTACTGAAGAGCTACCATTTGCCTCCTCAAGGGGCATTCTTTCAGCAGGACATTCCAAATCAAAATCTTTACAAAACAAAATTCTTCCTGTGCCACCTTTTTGAAACAGGTCATTTTTGGTACGAGTTAAAATGTTCAACTCACCTAGGCTATTATTTTTATCAACACTGAAACAATCCTTTATATCAAAACAGTCACTAGCAGATTGAGAACCTGCATCACTTATGTACATATCAGAAGGACGTTGCAGGTCCAAAGCTATAGGTCTATTAAGCTTAAAGTCAGCATCTTTTCTCTGTCCCTCAAGATGATTATTTTCTGCTAATATGGAGCTCCCCTGCACATAACATTGTGTTGGTATTAGAACACTGCACAGATCTGAAAGGCAAACTCCAAAAGACTTATCTAATAGGCAAACTGAGTCAATTACTGTTGATGAGCAAAACATAGGGAGGACATTTGTAGCCCTCTGAGATGAGTCTAGAGGTGGATATGGGCTCTTCGACAATCCACCAGAATCTCGGCAAGTCACATCATTCATCAGCCTCTGTTGTACGTTGTATAAGCGATGAAGCTGATGAACCTAGAGAAATTTTGAGTATAAGGTCAGACCAGTTATCATATCATTTATAATAGAGACTATGGAAGCATAGGTGATGAGATTTCACCTGATCACGGAAGATTGACTCATGCTCGAGCATCGTTTGCTTCACAATACACTTAGAGTTGGAACCACACCTTTGCATAGTTTTCGAATCAAGATCTCCTCCCTCTACCATTATATAATCTATTATAATAAGATTCAGACTGATATCAGTTCATCACAGCCGCATCTCAATTCCTGCCAGATATTCAGCAAACAATAAATGTCAATTACATAGTAAGTCAATCCCCGTATTCCCCTCACCCTCTACTTCAGCCATCAGAACAAGCATTCCATCCTAAATTGAAAGAAATTAAACAATACAGATACTCAAAGAATTCTTCACATTCATATCTTTCTTATTAATCGATTGATACATCAAATATTGAGCAATCAATAAACATCATCGTTGCACAAATGCTCAATGTAGGCATGAAACTTTACAATCCATTTTAGAATTAAATCAATAACAATACAGATACTCAAAGAATTCCCCACACATATTGTTTTTATTAATCAATTGTAACATTGAATATTGGGTCATCAATAAACGTCACTATTGCACAAATGTTCAATATAGGCATGCAATTCCACAATTCAATCAACAAATCCAATCAGGGGCATAAAAGATTTCTCCTTCGACCATCGCCGCAAGGGATACCCTTACCACAAGCATAACATCAATCAGCAAATACAGAACAATATAGCACAAGACAAAATTTTCCATATTCGCTATTCAGTCAAGCCATGACAACATTACACAAATGTAAGAATACTCAAAGAATTCCCCACATTTATATTGTTTATAATATAAAAGCAATTGTAACATTGGCAATCAATAAACACCGCAATTGCACAAATGTTCAATGTAGGCATACAATTTCACAATTCAATCAATAAATCCAATCAGGGGCAAAAAAGATTTCACCTTCGACCATCACCGCAAGGGATACCCTTCCCACAAGCCTAACATCAATCAGCAAATACAGAAAAATACAACACAAGACAAAATTTTCCATATCCCACTGTTCAGTCAAAGCATGACAACATTGCACACATGTACAAACCCATTAAAAAAAAGACAGAAAGAGAATGCAGCAAGAACTAGTCAACGCAAGCAAGCATCCAAAACCACTCAAATTATCCAACAACAAATTCAACAAGCCAAAGAAACACATACATACTCGATTGCCAATATGAACAGTCAAACAGAAGAGCACAACACCTCCCTCATTGAAATTCTCCACATACAAGCATCAACCCATTTCCCATCTTAAACAAGGCAACCTTCCACTGCAGCAATCCCAACGTGGATCAACAAAGATTTGCTCCACACTTCATGGGTTTTGCTAAGACAAGACAACAAGTGATAGACAAACAAGAGAAGAGATGGGATGGGATGACAACAAAGAGTAGATAGGAAGAAAGACCGAGAGATTATATAGAGAGAAAAGAGACAGAGAATCTCAGAGAGGGACTGAGGAAAGAAGATGGGATTTGGCTCAGAAATGAAGGCCAGAAGAGGGAGCTATTCCCACCCTTTTGTTCAGAAGGAGAAGGAAAGCTTTTAATATAAAATGAAAGAAAATGAATAAAAACAGAGATCAGAGAGAGAGAGAGGGAAGGGGTACGAGCAGGAGGCCGAGGAGTGGATTTGTGGGCAGAAGAGACCAGTCAGCACTACCAACGACAGTTTTCTCTCCTTTCTCTCTCTCTCTTTCTTTCTCACAGCCTCAAAGGCAGGGGGGGGGACTGTGTTCACCTTACCCCTTCACATATCCCCTCCCCAAAGTGCCCCTTGCTTACGTTGTAGCCAAAAAATTAGGGATATGTTGTTGGAATGTTGATCCTCTTTGGTTGGGAAGGAAGCATTTTTGGTCCGCCTCGAGGTTATTGCCATCATATAGGAGCCGTCGATCATCGGGATCGATGGTGCATATGCATGAGTGTGCGTTGTATCATAATGATCAACGGCTTGTATTAACGGAGGATAGCATGGCAGACAGCCTCGAGGCGGACGGTGAAGGGAGGAATTATGCTATGGGCCAATGTGTGCTGCTGCATTTGGACCGTGCGATTATGAATGTTTGGCCTTGATATAGAGGGTGGGTGGGTTTTTCTTATAGATGTTTATACAATTTAGAATGTGTTGGCTAAAATTTGGCGCGAGTTCATACAGGGGGCATCGACA
Organism: Houttuynia cordata; assembly: GCA_039654745.1. Taxonomy (NCBI): domain Eukaryota; kingdom Viridiplantae; phylum Streptophyta; class Magnoliopsida; order Piperales; family Saururaceae; genus Houttuynia; species Houttuynia cordata. The sequence goes on from CM077511.1 coordinate 9,260,758, forward strand.
ACGGTCAAATTTTGTGCGCGGTAAGACAGGGGTAGGCAATGTGTTTGGCTCAAATTTGGCGCGCATTACTAGTTACTATAGGAGTATCAGGGCATCGCCAACGGTCAAATTTGGCGCACGCTAGTATAACGGTATCGGGGCATCGCCGTTGGCGCGTATTAATACAAAGGCGGGTAGGTTAGAACCCCTGGTCATCCCCATTAACTGTGTTATGGATCGCAATCGCCTCGATGCTTGCTGATCTACATTTCTTTTCCAACATATAAATGCTAAACCATTTACCAAAAAAATGCTACAACTATTTACCAAAAAAATGCTACAATCACTTGCACCCCAAAGGCTCTCAAGGTGAGTCAACTTGCGTGTGGACCTAAATCAATACGCAATGTTAAGATTTGAATCTCGTTATTTAGTATGTTTGGCAGTCTTGAACACGGTGAAGGTAGGTAAAATGCCATTACGGGTAAAAGGCTGAAGCTATTTTTGCCTTCTCTTTTGACTGAAAAGCTATTTTCCTATTGAAGCAATTGTGTGAAAATGATACTTTTCTAGGAACAAAAGCAACGAAGTACAACTTTTGGAAACATGGGAAAGGGGAATGAATCCCCACTTTCTCTATCCATACTCTACTCGTATTTCTTTAATCCTAGGATTTGATATAATACGATTTGATATAATACTCTTACTCTTGAATATCCTTTTGCATTATCATCACAAGATAAAATTATAATATTAACCTAATGATACTTTATGCAAGGAAAATTATTAAGCATAAAGCCCTATTATATGGACCAATAGAAAAATATTAATGCCTCAGCTGCAATGGGAAGCATTTTATATTTGCCTCCATGCTATCCGTTATGATTTCTGCCATCCGTCGCTGCCTCTTGAAGCAAAGGTCCTGAGTTCGAACCCTCACTCCGTTGGTCACCCACCCAGGATTATATTTATAATTTAACCGGTGCTGCGATGCATATGATGTATGGGATATGCACGTACCGGAAGGGATTAGCAGCAGGATACGATGCTCTAAGAGATCAGTTGTCTTGCCCCTTCTAGTCGGGTCCTAATGACTCAAGACACCTTATAAAGAAAATGGATATTAAACTTTTATGATACACAAAAATATGAAGTGGTTCTTGGAGCGAGTTCTTAATAAGGAAAGAATGAAGGGGTACTTGGTAATTTCATACAGCTGTTCTGCCCAGATAACATACGGCCGGTCGGCTCCAAGCCTCCAACCTACTTCCTGGCCACATTGTTGTCACTCGTCACTCCCTTTATAAGGTGCGGGGCCGACGACCCTGATCTGGGCCCACGTTTCGGTCGGCGGGCTCGGGAATATGGTGTGGGCTTGTGGGGCGTTTTAAACGAAAGAAGGGATATCCTCCACCTGTCGTTTTGCTAACGTGGAAGCCCAACATCCACTTGCCCATCTAAGGGGCCGTTTAGGGCGTGAAAAATCAGCTCCATCCACCTCATACCTCATAGGTGTTTGTTAATGGATTATCCCATTTATCACTCTTTAAGTGAATTTTTATAAATTTATCGAGGTGGATGGAGCTGATTTTTCTAGCCCCAAACGGCCAATGTGATTCAAAAGAAGAACGGATCTACAATTCCCCTGTTGTCTTCAGCCGTTCGATTTTGTTAGCAAGATGAGATATCGACGGTCCAAATGGGCTGAATTTGATGCCCTGGTCCCAGATCTTGGAACTTTCCTGCCAAAGTGCACGAGTATTACACCACACCAATAGAATTTTTTTCAATGCTCACTAGCTTGAATGAAGGGGTTTCAATATTTTGGGTGGCATCGTTTACATTGCTGAGTTCTTTTTGGTCTTGTTTTGATGCGCCTTGGTGCACGTCAATGCAGTGTATCGTCTGATTTCAATCCGACGGTGCGTATTTATAAAAGCGCCAGACAGGTTTGAATCAGGTCACCTCTTCAGTTAATGCATATCATCAGATCATGAACCGATGGCTTGCAATGCCCAAACACACATGGACACAAGTGAGCTGAGGTGCATAAAGGGCGTTTGCTAGAAAAAAAATTAAGGGCATCTACATCCTGAAGACCAAAGGGAAAAGCCAATTGAACTCTTAGTGAACCCTATTCCACCGCCAATCTCATCGAATACATATGGAGATAGTTGTCCTGCTCCGCCCTCCGATCTGCCATCGCCACAACCACCTTTGCAAGTGCAGTGTTGAGCATATATTGCCTAATTTAGGCCTACAAAAACTAGAATATTCCAAATGCATTACCGTAGCAATATTAACTAAAATGCTACTCCCTCCGGTTACTTTTAATAAAAACGGCTTTTTTTAGTATATAAAAAATTAATTTATTTGAAGGAAACTATATGTATTAGAAGGAGGACGTCTAGTGTAACCGAGTTTGAGGACCAGATTGCAGGGATCTACAGTTGTGCATGCAGGACCCCATACCAATGTGATCTGCAATTGTGCATCCCCATGCACAACTGCATGACCCATGCCAACGTGGCATGGGTCCTACAATCTTGTCCTCAAACTCGGTCACTAAAATATTTCCTTATTAAAAATGATTAAGGGAGTAATTCATTAGACTGAGGAAGATAGAAGCACACATCAAACATCAAAGGCCTTCACTATATGTGGACAGTACGTAGCTGCGATATTTGCATTAGATTGATTGCTTAGGATGGTGAGCGTTGGGTGACGGTCGTCTTCAGCATGTCGTTGGGGCCATTGACTGGGGCACACTCACCTTTTTGTAATGACATGCGTCTCCCTGTTGAAGCTATTGTGGCATTCAATAATTGGTATTTCCTTCAAGCAAAAAAAATTGTATTTCCTTTACAAAATCAGTAGTATTTTTCAATATTTAAAAAATATATATTATGAATCAGGTGGAAGAATAGACGATATTATGAAGAACATAGAGGATCGAAGTTTCGAGGATGGATTCGACACTTGAAATTATAAAAATAACTGCTATAATTAAAAATGGAGTGATCATTTTGAGAAAAAGAAGATGCTCAAAATAATATGGGCAAGTTTCTACAGTCTTTTCATTCTGGCAATTTTCTCTACCATAAAAAAAAGTGAGGCCAATGTAATACGGGCACCCTTTATTAGGCAGACAATGAACAAATTAGTAGACACTTACCACCACCCACCATTAATGTTAGTTGATTTTGGAAAGGGGAATTTATATAATAAATCATCAAAAAAATTATGAAAATGACACACTATAGCAAATACTTGCAAAATAGGGTATGGCTTGTCAGATACCCAATTTTGCAAATATTTACTACAGTATGTCATTTTCATATTTTTTTAATGATTTATTATGTTATTTTCCCTTTTGGAAATCATGGTATAAAAATAAGGAAGCTTTATCACAGGTTGGCAAATGGGACTCACGTAGCACATAGCATGTGTCATGTTTTTGTCATGGGCAAATGGGAGACACTTACTCTTTCATACCTTGCTTGACCCGCCGAATTATTCCCTCTGTCCAAAAGAACTTGGCTGATTTGAAAAAAAAAATACAGATCCGTAAGTAAATGATTGGATTTGCCCTACAAGCCAATAGATCCTCATAAACGTGCATGTGCACAGGTAATTGGAGACTTAAAATGTTGTGGACTCTATAACATAGTAAATTTTTTATGTTTGTGAAAAGAAGTTGCGTACTTAGGGCTGGACCCACATTTGAACCCTGCTAAACCTTAAATCTATTCAACTCCATGATATGATAATCAAGCAAATATGAATTGGTAGGTGAATGGATCATGATAAAAGAAAATTACATTATTATATCTTATGGATTACATAGACAAATCTAAAGTGGGCCGGTCCAATTAGAGAGGAGCATATTTTTTGTTTGTGTTGACCGGCTTTAAAATATTACCCACCATTATGATATCTCTCTACTTGGGTACTGATTATCATTATGAGATCTCATGTAGGAAGCCTTCTATCCAGCCAAAAAAAAAAGGAAGATGCCTTCTGCTTTTTTTTTTTTAATAACATGGGGTGCCCAAGTTCTAAGGAATCATATCTTGCCGCCAATCCCTTGAGCACATATATAGCCCACACATCATATGGACAGGGTAAATTGAGATACATTTCGGGTTAGCGGTTCAAACTTAGGACCTCTGTTTCAAGCCATCCCACCAACACCCTATTCGTTCCTTCTGGCCATTGGCTTACGCATCCCTCTCTCTAGATTGAGGCAAGGCACTGAATGATAAAAGTAGGGGAGACGAAGAAGGATGATGCCACTTCAATATTGGTTCACCCTTAGGGTGTGTTTGGTTAGTAGAAAAAAAAAGTGAAAAAAGTTAAAGTCTTTTCTATTTTGGGTTTTTGAGTGTTTGGATGGACAGAAAAGTCTATGACCGAAAACTATTTTTCTCTCTCATGGGGACTACACAAAAATTCCAGTTATATCTTTTTCTTTCTCAAATAAAAAGAAAATGAGAAAAAAGTCCAACTCCCCCTCATTTCTTTTTCTATTTCTATTCTTCTTTTTTCTCATTTGACTTTTTTCTTTTTCTCTCTAACCAAACAGACCCTTAGAGAATTTGTGCTTCCATATTCGTGGAAGCTAAGAAGTACCATTGAGGACTACAAGTGAGTCCCTAACACCTGTCATCAGTTCATTTCATAAAATATGGCAAAGGTTGTAGCATGTTTTTTATACATGGCAAATGTTGTATCATGCAACTATGATGAATCAATTCGTGCTGTATTCTGTCTCCCGCGGTTCATTTGAAGTGTATTCTTATGAGCAAAAGGCACTAGCAAAGTTTAAAAATTGGAGGTTAAGATAAGAGTGACGCTCTTGTGTAAAACTCGCTTATGCATGCCATAATGAGTGGGCCTTATACGTAGGTTCCTCTGGCCAAACAAGGGCCCAATCCCTCCAATATTGTTCGTTGCATCAAGCGAGAGCATTCCTGGATGCGACCATTTCTAGCATTTTTAGGTACAATAAAGTATAAACATATCAATCATGCTACACTGATGTTAACTTCCATCTCGCTACGTCAACATTCAGAACCGTTCATTTTGTGGGGCTCATTTTCCGACAAAGAATTGTGATAACATAGCCTATGCTATCACGAGCGAAAAATAATACTCACTCCATCCAATAAAGCTTGTCTGTATTAGAAAAAACTGGTCCATCATTATACGGCTGACTTTGCTCCCTTACAACTAAAAACACGAAAGAGGGAGAGGAAGTCTGTTTTTGTACTGGCCTTAAGTCCAGTAAATTTAACTCTTTTGAAAGCATATAATTTGGGGCTTTTTACATATTACCTGGCGCCAACTATGATATTCTCATATTGCCTGGTTTTTCTCGTGACTTCTCATATGACCTGGAATCGGCACTTAGAGTACCAAAAATGCCATTCTCTTACGTTTTATATGCATTTTGTACCTGAAATGCTTCATTCTTCCCAAAATTAGCAATTTACAAGATCATCAAGTTAGAGAAGAAGACATTTCAGCAAAGATCCATCCATAGTCGAGGTTCAAACCATCGCCGGCGTCATCCAACCCGAAAAAAAAAAATTCATGCCGAAAAACTATAAAAACAGTGGGAAAGATGAAAAAAAATCTGTGATGAAGGGATTTTGATGTAAGAGCAGCGGGAAAGCCCTCCCAACTACAAAAATTAAGATCTACATGTAAAGAAACACAAATAAAGTTCACCCATTAGTATTCGACCGCTCCTAGACATGAAATAAAATGATAAAAATGGGCAAAAATGTGAAATACTCTTCGGTGAGCGACAAGTTCAATCTATATATCTTTCTGTGATCTTAATGAAGTAGAAGAGGAGGAAAAATAAGAAAGAACGCAAAAAAATGAGAAAAAACGGATGAAAAATGAACGAGTTATGACATTTTAAAAATTATCATTTATCGTGTTGTCGATGACACGACTTGATTCAAGTCGTGTATTATGTGACACGACTTGAATCCAAGCCGTGTTATATGCAACACGACTTAATCCAAGTCATGTTGCATATAGCACGACTTGGATTCAAGTCGTGTCACATAGTACACGACTTGAATCAAGTCGTGTGGTCGACAATACTATAAATGGGCAATTTTAAAAATGTCATAACTTGCTTATTTTTTATCTGTTTTTACCCATTTTTTTTTCGTTCTTCCTTATTTTTCCTTCTCTTCTACATCAATAAGATATAGGATAGAAGAAGAAAGAAGAAAGTGAAATGATAAAAATGGGCAAAAGTGTAAAATACTCGTCAGCGAGCAACAAGTTCAATTTATATATCTTTCTGTGATACTAATGAGGTGGAAGAGGAGGAAAAATAAGAAAGAACGAAAAAAAGGGTAAAAATGGATGAAAAATGAGCAAGTTATGACATTTTTAAAATTATCATTTTATCGTGTTATATACAACACGATAAATGCTCAAGTCGTGTGCTCGACAACACTATAAATAGGGAATTTTAAAAATGTCATAACTTGCTCATTTTTTATCTATTTTTGCCCATTTTTTTTTTGTTCTTCATTATTTTTCCTCCTCTTCCACCTCATTAGTATCACAGAAAGATATATAAATTGAACTTGTCACTCGTCGATGAGTATTTACACTTTTGCCCATTTTTATCATTTCACTTTCTTCTTTCTTATTATTTTTTCTTCTTTTTCCATCCTATATCTTATTGAGGTGGAAGAGAAGGAAAAATAAGGAAAAATGAAAAAAAATGGAAAAAATTTGATAAAAAATGAGCAAGTTATGACATTTTTAAAATTGCCCATTTATAGTATTGTCGACCACACGACTTGAGCATTTATCGTGTTGCATATAACATGATAAAATGACAATTTTAAAAATGTCATAACTTTCTTATTTTTTATCCGTTTTTGCCCTTTTTTTTTCGTTCTTTCTTATTTTTCCTCTTCTTCCACAAGTTTAATTTATATATCTTTCTGTGATACTAATGAGATGGAAGAGAAGGAAAAATAAGGAAGAACGAAAAAAAATAGGCAAAAACGGATAAAAAATGAGCAAGTTATGACATTTTAAAAATTGCCAATTTATCATGTTGTCAACAACACGACTTGGATTCAAGTCGTGTCACATAATACACGACTTGAATCAAGTCGTGTCGTCGACAACACGATAAATGACAATTTTTAAAATGTCATAACTCGCTCATTTTTCATCCGTTTTTGCCCATTTTTTTTTTACGTTCTTCCTTATTTTTCCTCCTCTTCTACTTCATTAGGATCACAGAAAGATATATACATTGAACTTGTCACTCGCCGACGAGTATTTCACGTTTTTGCCTATTTTTATCTTTTTATTTCATGTCCAGGAGCGGTCGAACACTAATGGGTGAACTTTATTTGTGTTTCTTTACATGTAGATCTTAATTTTTGTAGTTGGGAGGGCTTTTCCGCTGCTCTTACATCAAAATCCCTTCATCACAGATTTTTTTCATCTTTCCTGTTGTTTTTACAGTTTTTCGACATGAAATTTTTTTTTTCGAGTTAGACGGCGCCGGCGATGGTTTGAACCTCGATTATGTATGGATCTTTGCTGAAATGTCTTCTTCTCCAACTTGATGATCTTGTAAATCGCTAATTTTGGAAAGAATGAAGCATTTCGGGTACAAAATGTATCGAAAACGTAAGAGAAGGGTATTTTCGGTACTCTAGGTGCCGATTCCAGGTCATATGAGAAGTCACGAGAAAAACCAGGTAATATGAGAATATCATAGTTGGCGCCAGGTAATATGTAAAAAGCCCACGGATTGAGTATCCCTCGCGCATTTTGTTAAATGTATATAGTAGATGGAACTTGGTTTTAGGAAGGAAGATTCTCACACAAAAAGAAGAGGACGGAGGATTCTTAGTATGATGGGTACTCGTATTTTTGCATGCATTATTTGACAGTATCGGGTCTTGACGCGCTGCAGTGCAGAAGGCTGGCCATCGTCATATCATGTGGGGCTCACATAGGGCCACCGGTCTAATGGATGTCAGCCCTACATCACACCAGCGCTACTAGTTTTTTACTACTTAAAATGGGTGGGCAATGGATTTCCACTTTATAAGAGATTCATCATTCCTACCAAAGATAACTAAAAGGAAAATGTTTTCCTAACAAAAAAATGTGACCAGGTTATAGAACCAAAGGCCAAGTGGAGGGGGATCCAGGAATTTTAGGTAAAATTGTAATTTCTCCTCCTATTCAGCCCTTTTCCTTTTTTCCCTCCCTCTGTTGACATAGCAAAATCTATGTGATGGTCCCCAAATTTTGGTGTCCAAAATGGTCAGGCTAGACAGGTCCAAACTAAAAAGGCTTAAGTAGTAGCCATTTCCTGTAGAACTGGCTCGCGTATGTATTGCTTACTTCTTGGGATGGGACTTAGTGGAACAGCACCATTGTCAGATTAGCATGGCAGCATTTGAAAAGAAGTTAAATTTAGGGAAAAGTTTAAATGAGATTGGTCTCATTTGGCTTATATGAGCCCCAATTCAAGTCGTAGCCGTGGGATTGACATTTGATGGCTCTCCAAATAAACATGTGTTTGCCTTCTATTAAATAGCACAGTCGGATCGGAATCTAATGACCCAAAATATTAATCTCATGGCCCTTGTATGAGATCCGTTTCATATAAATTAGTCTCTTAAATTTATTGGCTTGTAGGATCCACAATATTTCAAGCCTCCACCTACCTCTGCACATGCACATTCCCGAGGATCCATTGACCCGCAGGACAAATCCAATCATCTAATTCTAAGAATAGTCAAATACAGCCGAATTTTCTTGGACAGAGGGAGTATTAATTAGTTTGAGGTGACAGGTAAGATTAACATTAACTTACTGTACTTAGCTTCATCTCTGGATAAGTTGATTCTCATGCAAATGAAAGCCTCTAAATGTCATACTTCTTTTTCTTTTTATCTAAAAGCTTGTTTTTAGTAAAAATGCATTCAACTCTTTCATATATGTACAATGTAGCCTTCGCAAAACTAACCCAAATTTCTTATTACGGGCTCAAGGGTACCACAAGTCGTGAGAACTATTCAGGGTTAAGAAGTCCAAACTTCAAAAATACCCACAAACAGAGAGTGTAGGCCTTGATAAATTAAATGAAAAGAGCTATTCAACAAGCTTAGTTATGTTACATTATAGATTTATTAATGAGATAACATACTTGATAATTATTAACAATGATTTCATTCTCCTCCAAGGATATCAGCAATCCATTGGGGGTAAACTGGCAAGCACCAGTTTAAGCAATTCCATTTAATTCAGTGCTTCTGCAACTGCAAGTAGCCCGCGTCCTGTTGTCCCTCTTAGGTCCACGCTCCATGGCATGTTGACTTCTATGAAATCTGAAGTTGGTGAGAATTGTTGTTTTGGGGAATGTCTAGTCTGCAAAACGACCAGTTGTGATGGGACTAAATAGTGTATCAATTAATTCGGAGAGAGAGAACATAAAGAGGAATTACAAGAGCTAAAAACAAAACAAATGCATGTTCATTTTTTTATCAATGCATGCTGAAAATAGTGCATGGCAATATAATACATGTTAATTTTCCTATATCAACTTTGGCTCCTTTGCCATCAACAAATGCTTGTGAATGGTTGTGAAAGAAGAGTTACACTTCGAGCTAAGTTGGGATTATGATTGCAATAGAAGTTAGTCCTCCTTTACTTTTATTTTCTGGCAGCAAGTGGCTTGTTTATGGTCCACGCTCCATGGCATGTTGACTTCTATGAACTCTGAAGTTGGTGACTATTGCTGTTTTGGGAATGTCTAGTCAGCAAAACGACCAGTTGTGATGGGACGAAATAGTGTATCAATTTATGGGGGAGAAAGAGAGAGAAAGAGAAAGATTACTATTTTGCATGAAAAATATACATTTTTATATGCCTTTATTTGTTAGTCGAATTTTTGGTTAAAATAAAAAATAAATTAAATTTTAATAATTAATTTAATAATTATAAATTAAATAAATAATACTCTCTAAATTGCTCAAATTAAATATGTTTCGTCATTTTATAAATATTTAGTGCGTCTAATTTGGGACATATTGTATTCTATATAGGTTTAAGTGTTTGAACTGTAGAACGGCCAAAGTAAAGCGAATATGCGTGTTTGATGTGCCAAAGTGACCCAAGAGCTAAGATCAAATACAAAAAAAGATATGAACTGTTGATGTGTATTTAAGAGAAGACGGGCGTTGAATTAAAGGATGGGCGTTCAGATTTGATCCTGTGGATGAGATTGATACAACAGGTTTTGATCAAGCAATTGAAAAAAAAAGAAACTGAAATGAACCGAAACGGTTCGGTCTGAAGAAAGAAAAGAAATAAAAAAGAAATAAAGGATAAATAACCCGAGCCAAAGCTCGGGTGTTTCAGTCATAACCAGAAGAGAGGCTCAAGCTTTCGCTCGAGTGCTCATGGCAACTGAGGAGGAACAACGGCGACGTTTCTGGCGGCGGCCCTGGGTTCCGACGGCAATGATTTCACGGTGAAGCAACGACGGCCGCTATGGGTCGAGGGAGCGAGGCTGATGGGCGGCTAGGCGGCGATTGACAGATTGGCGGCTGAGGTGAGGCGAAGGCGATGGTAGCTCTGGGTTTCGGAGGGCTCACTACATAGCAAGCAGCTTGGGCAAAATAGAGGGAGAAAGGGCAGTGGCGTGTTCGATTTGGACTGTAGAATCGTGTTTGGTTAAGAAGGAAGAATCTTGTGGAAAATGGACTCTCGGCTGAAACCTGTGGATTTTGGATTGTCATCAAATTGGTTCGGATTTGTGTATAGATAAGTTAGAATCAAAATTGAACTAGGAAACTACTGGATTTCTTTGATATGGGATGCCTATATAAGAGGAAGAACATTGCACGAAAAAACAGAGAGGCTGGGACGCAAATACCAGTGGTTTGAGAGAGAAGACGACCACTAGTTATTTTTCATTTTCTAGAAAATTCATTTTTTTTTAATTTCTTCTGTTTCCTTTTCATTGGAATTGATTGTATTGCTTTGAAGGAGTATGTAAGGAACTGCTGCTGCTGGGAATAGTCGACAGAGCAGAGGAACAATACTTTTCTATTTGTTTTTATCTCAGAATTTTGTAAGTCAGTTTTATTTATTTAATTGAGATGAGTTTAATTATTAATTTTGCATGTGTTTTAGTTAATATGATTAGCTAAATTTATTACTAAGGCTAGGATGAAGCTGTAGTGATTGTAGAGAATGTCTGCATGTGAAAGTTGATATTTTTATTATATAATTGTGCGATAATATTTGTGCGTTCCTGTTTTTAATTGATTAGTTAATTCCGGATATAGTATCAATCATGCTTTTGCTATGATTTGGGATTACTATTGTTAATGCATGCTTGTTTCAATTATTTAAATAACAAATTGGATACTAGTTGTGATTCTCTTATAAGTAGATACATCTAGTGATTTGAATTGTTAATTTAAGTAGCATAAAGAGTGTGAATTTTGTATAAATATTTGTGCATTAAAGTAAGATATTCCGTAACAACGTTAATAAGATTCTAGATTATTACGAGTATTTTGGAGAATGATAAATGATTGAAAGTTTAGGGTTCTCTATAATTGACTGTATACTGATTCCAAAGCCCTAAAATTTTATTAATTTGGTGAAGTTTAGATTTTTTTTCCATTAATTAATTTAATTAATTAATTAATTTATATAAATTCCATACTTAGTTCAAGAGTTTAGTTAGGGTTTGATTAGATTTATGCCATACAAGTCCCTGTAGGTTCGACCTCGTAAAATTATGTGACTGTACTCAAAATACGATTCGTACACTTGCGAGTAAAATTAAGAGATTAATTAAAACAACAATAATTACGTAAAGGGGAATTACAAGAGCTAAAAATAAATGCATGTTCAGATTTTTTATCACTGCATGCTGAAAATAGTGCATGGCGATATAATACATGTTAATTTTCCTATATCAACTTTGGCTCCTTTGCCATCAACAAATGCTTGTGAAAAAAGAGTTACACTTCGAGCTAAGTTGGCATTATGATTGCAGTGGAAGTTAGTCCCTCCTTTACTTTTATTTTCTGGCAACAAGTGGCTTGCTTATGGATATATCCACAGATGCAACTTATCAGAGTTTTCTACAGTTTAGTTTTTTACCTTCAATTTGACCCCAAAAATTTCCCAGGTTGACTTAACTCTCTAGTTTAACGAGTTAGCTACATCTTGATCCAAAATTTGCATGATTCAATTATTGATTCGATTAACCTCCCAAGTTGTACTTCAAAATGCATAAATGCGTGAAACGTCATTAACAGAGTGGACTTCATATTATCTTAAAGTACTTCCAATTCAAAATATATAAAATCTATATTATACACAAAAGATTAGTTATGATTCTAATCTTACATTTTGATGAAACACAATAAGATCATATTAGACCAAATATTTACTGGTTGAAAACAGTGTATATATTTGCATACATGATTATATTTTTACACTTCGGATAATGCATTCAAATTGCAGTAATTTCTTTGTTCCCCATATATAGCTGAAACATAAAATTATACTTGTAGTAAAAAAACAACTAAATTGTATTTCGCGGGGCCGTTTGGGGTGTGAAAAAACCAAAACATCGTTTCAGCTGGTTAGTGAAAAAACCGGAAATAAATACTGATTCCGGATTTTTCACTGTGGATCTTTTGGTTTTTTTCACGCTCCAAACAGCCCCTAAGTTGTTTGAAAACAATCTAAGAATCTGGCGGCATAAATTCCAAATCCCTTTAAGAGAGGCATGCTCCGCATCCAATCGGAGCATTGAACGGTTCTCTAATTCCATTTACATTCCTATTAGAAGGCTAACCATCTAGTAACCCCAGATTTTTACAATCCTTAATGCTACTCTGTCATTTTTTTGGGGTAACTCTACACCTGGTTTATATCATCAGGCAACTTTTCCAGTATATATATATGTTAGATAACAGGGGAAACCTAGTTCATGTGTTATCCAAAAAAACAAACTGGTTCATGCACCATCATGGGAGGGGCCCACAAATGTGTATGGCCCTTTACTGAAGTACCCTATGTCTCGACATAAAGAGGGGCAAAGCAATTCCTCTGACTTCCAACATAGACACACAACCTTTTCTATTCAGGTTACATATGGACCACTGGCCACTGCATATCCTTTTGACACCACAAGGAATATTTCCACCCAACAAAGGACATGTCGGGATATATCAGATCTAGCATTTGTTTTCCCCCATGCAGAGACATTTCTTCATGTCAGACCCAGTTCAATTGCCACAAAACTCCACTCAAGTTTCCTCCTTCCCCTTCCTGAAGTTTCCTCTATTTTGTTCCTCTGAAATTTGGAGCAGCTTTGTAGATCACAAGGTCACAAGCCACAAGCTGATGGCTTCACTGTATGCTCAAACAAAAAAAGACAAAAACACGTCCTCAGTAGTCAGTACCATGGCAAGGAAGGAGCAAGGCCTTTTGCTTCTTGTTGTGGATTTTCTTTGTAACAAAGACAAGGACTAGAGAAGAAACAAAATCAGAAGGGCTGACCTTTGCATGCGCCATGATTTTCTGAGGTGGGTTTTTCAAGTGTCCAGGGTCTCCAGACTTGCCCATGCAGAGCAACCAATAATAGAAAAAAGTAGCAAAGACTCCTTTACTCTTCTTCTTCTTTAGCTCTTTACCTCTCTCATGAAGCTCTGCAAGAGCACTGAGCAGCCACTTCAGCGGGATTATGCTATCATCATTCCTCTCTCTGAAATCCCAACCCTATATTATAAAGGCCAGATATTATAAAAAAAAAAAAATTCTAAAGGCCAGAAGCCCTTCTTTGTCTTCCTCGTTGTGCGACTAGACACTAGAGAAGGAAGAATGTTTTCCACTTCAAATATTTACATGATTTAAAATTGTATTTCAAAGAATTTGCTATCAAGAGAAACTGTAATTAAAAAATATACAGGTAAATAACATGGATAAATTCATCAAAGAAAAACAAATGCAACAGGAACTATGTACTCCAGAGCTATCTGCTACAATTACCTTAACTGTTGCAATAAGCGTATCCTTTGAAGTGAGAATTAGTATTGGCTTATCCTATGAACAAGGTGTATTTTTGAGTCGAACAATTCTAGAAGAGTTATTCAATGTTAGTGGTTTGGTTGAGTAAATGAACTATCTTTATTGCTGCAACAGGAGTATCTTTTTTTTGTACCAACTAAGAAGAGAAACCAAGATAACAGAAGTAACAAAGCAATTCTGTATAAAAATTTCTATTGGATGCAAAGATTTAGCAGAAGATGAAAAAGCAGTTTCTCTACAAAATTGGGATATTATATTCCCACTGAGAAACCTACAAGTAAATTAAGTGTTTTAAGTTAAACAACATCCCCCCATTCTCACCCTCCTATGTTTTTAATACATCGGAGACCGATTTGGCACGCCTTTGCGCCGGTTCAGCTGCGTCGAATTCTCAGTCACCGGCCGGCATGGCGGCCGAAATGCCACCCTCGAGGCCCCTGAAATGCTGCTCCTCTTCTTCCTCACAATCTCAGTGATCACAGTGCAAGCCATGGCATTCCTGCATCCAGCACTCGATCCAGACCCGGAACACCGTGAGACGACGGGCGATTCCAAGACTGAGTCAGGAGTCATCTGGCCATCATCCGACTCACTCCCCTCCTTCCCTCCTTCCGGCAGGGGAAGGAATTTGCACTCACGGAGGTACTTGGATAGCCCCCCACCTTCCTTCATCAGATACTTCACCTATACAATTTAGCAATTCAAGAAGAACCCATGTCAGGAAAAGCAAGAATTTTGCAGGAAAATTCTAAATTAGTGAATTTTGAGAGGGGTTTAGACCTTGCAGGCAATGGAGCAGAAGAGGTAGGACTCCTGAAGGCTCCGGTCACAGGAGGTGCAGAGGCTACGGGAGCCTTTGAAGGGGCGGGGCAGAGGCCGCTCCTTCAAAAACACCACTTTTGCACTGTTTGTTGTATATGACTGTTTGACAAGAAGCTTGACATAGTAAGCTTTGTGAAGAAAAAAACCACAAAAGAACAACAAGACTGAATGAAAAGGCAGACTTGAACATGAGAGCAATCAAGTAACTTCTCCATGTTGTCCAAACGAACTACATCATGATAAACATATCTCCTAATCTGAAATGAAGAAAACCAAAGTAATCAGAAATAGGAAGCTTTTTTACAGTACTTATATTCAATTTGGTTTGGAGTTTTACTTGAAGGAGACGGTGGGGACGATGAGGAGAGAGGCAGTGAGGGCAGATGCTGGTGAGGCAGTCCAAGCAGAAGATGTTCTTCTCTTTCTTCCTGGCCGTCTTATGAACTGGACAAGGACTGAAGAATTGTTCACCAAGAAGGGTCTTCAGCCACTGAGGGATGAGAGGAGCACCACCAACCTGTGGGGAAGCAAGAGCAGAAAACAAGTGAAGATTTTAATGAGAAGTTGAATTGCAACTGAGACTGTGAGGAAATGAAGTAGCCACCATTTTTTTTTGTTTTTGCTGCTAGTAGTGCTGCAGAGCTTTGAAGGGTGGAGTGAAGAAGGTGGAATAGCAGTGAAGTGGTCAGGGATGATGTACAAGTGGTGCTGCCTCAAAGGCCACCATCAGTGTCTGGCGGAGGGAATGAGACGGTTGTGTAAAAGAGGAAAGGTGATGGGGAGAGAGGAAGCTGGAGTGGGAGAGAAGGAAACGGCTCCTGCAACTGCTGCTGACTGGTGAGTGCAGCAGTAGCAGAGAGAGACTGGAGGGAAGAAGGGAGGCCATTTAAAGCACGCTAGTGAAAAGAAAAAAAGAAAAAATAGTAATTATTATAAGCATAGATATAGACGAACAAAGTACATGGAAAAATACTCTTTGCGGTCACTTTTAATTGAGATAATTAGTAAAAAAATATACGTATCAAAATTGGGAAAAGTTTAAATGAGATCGCTCTCATATTGCTTATATAAGGCCACTTTGAATCGTAGCCATCGGATCTTGATCTGATGGCTACAAATATCCATAATGATCTCACCCGCTCTTTGATGTGACACACTTTCTTATCCCCTTATTTGATATTCACCCTCCGATCGGAATCTAATGGTAATAAAGATTGACCTCATGCTCCTTATATGAGAACGATCTCATGTAAACTCATCTCTTATATAATACCATTCCCTACTTATTCTTGGCCAGGCGGCCAACGACCCTTGGTTGAGGTCGAAGTGGAGATGCCTCCGCAATGAAACGTGACTCACTTGAACGAAAAAGCGTAGGTTTTTACTATGGACCTACATCTTAATAAAATAGACCAATTATGTAAGTGTCTCAATTAAAGGTGACCGGAGGGAGTAAAAAAAAGCCCTTCATCCTGTTTTAATAACTTCCTCTGAAAAAATGTTGATTTCTATTGGACGATGGAAACCCCAACTAATGGGGGGAAGAAGATTGGATGGTGGAAAATCCCGTAACGGAAAAAAGAGGTTCAAAATCCACTTAAATGGACCGTATGGAGTATCTAAAACAGGATTATTCTCTTTTCTAGATGGAGCAACTAAAATGGGAAGGAGGGAGTACATAAACAAAAAATGGTAACATGCACCTGGCTTTCGCGCGTAGGGGGCATCACGCATCAATAGAGGGGGCGGGCTGATGCCTTGCACATGAGCCGAAGTGCATATAAACTGGACTCATAGTGCATAATCTCTATCTTACTATTTAGCACATTAGGTCTTCTACTGGGAAGTCCACTAGTATCTTTTTAATGTTAAATGAAATAATATACTGTTTAGTTCACGACCATAGAAGAATTTGAATCTCAAGTCAGAACAAACTAAATTCTTTTTGAAGTGCGATTCTGTTTAATTCACAAATTAGAATTAAGAAGGAATTGACCTGAATTTATGAATCTCCTCAGCACATTCAGCCCAGATTGGGAAATAATCGACTTTGAGACTTAATTTTAAATTTAGCCTAAATTCAAGAATCAAACATAATAATCGGGTTGTAATCTCTTTGAATTTAGCCCTTAAAAAACTTAAGACCTTATATGACAAAAGAGTTTATTGTTAGATTTTATTACGCAAGCTCTGGGAAGAATTCAGGTAAATATCCCACTCTCCTCTTTAGTCTTATATAACCTGTCTTGTTGCCAAATAAATGTAGCCCGGTCTAAGTGGTTACATATAAACGGCACAAGAAAATAGGTAGATTTGTAGCGATTGCTGCTCTTGACAAAATTCTTTACCATAGTTGCCTAATCACCTGACTTTTTTTTTCTCAAGGTGAAAAGACGAGGGTTACATGAATTTTAGGCTCTTGATGGCTAAGTGACCAAGTACGGGTACGACAATTATATGGCTCAAGTTTGTGTACGATAAGATATGACAAAAAAAATAAAATATAGAGAAATAATAAAATTAAAAATCTAATATAACAAAAGTATATCCTTAGTTCAAAATAAAGTATCTTCTTCCTTATTAGCCCAAAATATTAAAAGATACTACAAAACAAAGTATCTTCTTCTTTACAAACTAGATATTCAAGTTATTAAATATATCAAAATCCACAAATTACTGCTCACCAACTTCCTAATAGATAGAAAATTTGCACCCTCCAGTGCCCTTGTAGTGCTGAAAGACCAACAAGACCCACAGAATCCCTGAAATACATACAAAAAAAGGCAAATGGGGATTTAAGAATCACTTATGTCATCACTTCCCAGTAGACAGAAACAACGTAAATACACAATTTTTTGTTATCCTTTATTGCTAAGTGTATCAATTGAAAGTGACAGGAGAGAGTATCAAATACACATGAAACATGAAATACCAATTTTCTTTGAAATATCCACTATGCAGTTGAGTGCCATATATTATTTGTGCTGTCTCGGAACAGAAGCATAATATGATAGCCATTTTAGGCTCTAATCCCCGTGATCTCCCCCTTATACACTGGTGTCGGATAAACATAAACCAAGAAAGCGACTTCGAGAGTCGAGCTGACTTTACACTGCTCATGAAGAGCAACGTTTTGAGATTTGGGTAAAAAAGGAAGAGTGTTGGGAACTGTTGACATTTCCACATAAATGAAATGAGCAGGCTATGCTTGTGAACGAAAAACTTCAGACAACGATGGACCAAAATATATATAGACAGCTCAAGCAAAGTGAGCAATCAACCATCGTATAATAGGTTTTATAAACCTATTATAAAGCCTGTCTCTGTAGTCTTTATTACCAATGTTATGTGCCTACCTATGTCTCTGTAGTCTTTATGGCCAGTGTTGTGCCTATCTACTACATATAAGGAGTATAAGAACTGCCAACTACGTTGATGTCAATACCAAAGGACTAGTCCAATGTAAAAAGACAAGAATTAGACAGGCCACTTAATATGTTTATAAAGTCACTGGTCATAATAATGTTCTTTAATCTTTTTGGAGCCCAATCAGACACTAATTTTGGTTAAAATTGTTGTTCACTCACACAGCCCCGTGCAGCCAAGTTGTTACACAAAAGTAGGAATATTAGGAAGGGATAGACACTGCAGGGAATATGTAAGAGTATGAAAGGGAGGGAATCAGAGACTCAGGCATGTACGGGCTCAGTGTGGCTTATCTCTTTGGGATTGAACAACCCATCTCGCTCTCTCTCAGAGTGCCGTAAGCAATGTGGTAATAGTAGACTCGCAATTGTAGACTTGTAGTACTGATTGCTTTGCTTGCTTACGCCCATTCTTACACCGGGGCTAGGGGGCTTTTTACATATTACCTGGCGCCAAGTATGTTTTTATCATATTACCTGGTTTTTCTCGTGACTTCTCATATGACCTGGATTCGGCACCTAGAGTACCGAAAATACCCTTCTTTTAAGGTTTTTATGCATTTTGTATCCGAAATGCTTCATTCTTCCCAAAATTAACGATTTACATGATCATCAAGTTGGGGAAGAAGATATTCCGGCAAAGATCCATCCATAATCGCAGTTCAAACCATCGCCGGCGCCGTCCAACCCGAAAAAAAAAATTTCATGCCAAAAAACTGTAAAAACAGCGGGAAAGACGAAAAAAAATCTATAATGAGTGGATTTTGATGTAAGAGCAGTGGGAAAGCCCTCCCAACTACAAAAATTAAGATCTACATGTAAAGAAACACATATAAAGATCACCCATTGGTGTTCAACTGCTCCTGGACATAAAATAAAAGGATAAAAATGGGCAAAAACGTGAAATAATCGTCGGCGGGCGACAAGTTCCATTTATATATCTTTCTGCGATACTAATGGGGTGGAAGAGGATGAAAAATAAGAAAGAACGAAAAAAAAATGGGCAAAAACGGATAAAAAATGAGCAAGTTATGACATTTTGAAGATTGTCATTTATCGTGTTGTCGACGACACGACTTGATTCAAGTCGTGTACTATGCAACAAGACTTGAATCCAAGTCGTGTTATATACAACACGACTTAAATTCAAGTCGTGTTGCATATAACACGACTTGGATTCAAGTCGTGTTGCATAGTACACGACTTGAATCAAGTCGTGTCGTCGACAATCTTCAAAATATCAATCTTCAAAATGTCATAACTTGCTCATTTTTTATCCGTTTTTGCCCATTTTTTTTTGTTCTTCCTTATTTTTCCTCCTCTTCCACCTCATTAGTATCATAGAAAGATATAGGATAGAAAAAGAAGAAAAAATAATAAGAAAGAAGAAAGTGAAATGATAAAAATGGGCAAAAACGTGAAATACTTGTCGGCGAGCGACAAGTTCCATTTATATATCTTTCTGTGATACTAATGAGGTGGAAGATGAGGAAAAATAAGGAAGAACGAAAAAAAAATGGGCAAAAACGGATAAAAAATGAGCAAGTTATGACATTTTGAAGATTGTCGACGACACGACTTGATTCAAGTCGTGTACTATGCAACACGACTTGAATCCAAGTCGTGTTATATGCAACACGACTTGAATTTAAGTCGTGTTGCATATAACACGACTTGGATTCAAGTCGTGTTGCATAGTACACGACTTGAATCAAGTCGTGTCGTCGACAACACGATAAATGTCAATCTTCAAAATGTCATAACTTGCTCATTTTTTATCCGTTTTTGCCCATTTTTTTTTCGTTCTTCCTTATTTTTCCTCCTCTTCCACCTCATTAGTATCACAGAAAGATATATAAATGGAACTTGTCGCTCGCCGACAAGTATTTCACGTTTTTGCCCATTTTTATCATTTTACTTTCTTCTTTCTTATTATTTTTTCTTCTTTTTCCATCCTATATCTTTCTATGATACTAATGAGGTGGAAGAGGAGGAAAAATAAGGAAGAACAAAAAAAAATGGGCAAAAACGGATAAAAAATGAGCAAGTTATGACATTTTGAAGATTGTCGACGACACGACTTGATTCAAGTCGTGTACTATGCAACACGACTTGAATCCAAGTCGTGTTATATGCAACACGACTTAAATTCAAGTCGTGTTGCATATAACACGACTTGGATTCAAGTCGTGTTGCATAGTACACGACTTGAATCAAGTCGTTTCGTCGACAATCTTCAAAATGTCAATCTTCAAAATGTCATAACTTGCTCATTTTTTATCCGTTTTTGGCCCATTTTTTTTTCGTTCTTCCTTATTTTTCCTCCTCTTCCACCTCATTAGTATCACAGAAAGATATATAAATGGAACTTGTCGCTCGCCGACAAGTATTTCACGTTTTTGCCCATTTTTATCATTTCACTTTCTTCTTTCTTATTATTTTTTCTTCTTTTTCTATCCTATATCTTTCTATGATACTAATGAGGTGGAAGAGGAGGAAAAATAAGGAAGAACAAAAAAAAATGGGCAAAAACGGATAAAAAATGAGCAAGTTATGACATTTTGAAAATTGATATTTTGAAGATTGTCGACGACACGACTTGATTCAAGTCGTGTACTATGCAACACGACTTGAATCCAAGTCGTGTTATATGCAACACGACTTGAATTTAAGTCGTGTTGTATATAACACGACTTGGATTCAAGTCGTGTTGCATAGTACACGACTTGAATCAAGTCGTGTCGTCGACAACACGATAAATGACAATCTTCAAAATGTCATAACTTGCTCATTTTTTATCCGTTTTTGCCCATTTTTTTTTCGTTCTTTCTTATTTTTCATCCTCTTCCACCTCATTAGTATCACAGAAAGATATATAAATGGAACTTGTCGCCCGCCGACGATTATTTCACGTTTTTGCCCATTTTTATCCTTTTATTTTATGTCCAGGAGCAGTTGAACACCAATGGGTGATCTTTATATGTGTTTCTTTACATGTAGATCTTAATTTTTGTAGTTGGGAGGGCTTTCCCACTGCTCTTACATCAAAATCCACTCATTATAGATTTTTTTTCGTCTTTCCCGCTGTTTTTACAGTTTTTTGGCATGAAATTTTTTTTTTCGGGTTGGACGGCGCCGGCGATGGTTTGAACTGCGATTATGGATGGATCTTTGCCAGAATATCTTCTTCCCCAACTTGATGATCCTGTAAATCGTTAATTTTGGGAAGAATGAAGCATTTCGGATACAAAATGCATAAAAACCTTAAAAGAAGGGCATTTTCGGTACTCTAGGTGCCGAATCCAGGTCATATGAGAAGTCACGAGAAAAACCAGGTAATATGATAAAAACATACTTGGCGCCAGGTAATATGTAAAAAGCCTGTGGATTATCTCTTTGGGATTGAACAACCCATCTCGCTCTCTCTCAGAGTGCCGTAAGCAATGTGGTAATAGTAGACTCGCAATTGTAGACTTGTAGTACTGATTGCTTTGCTTGCTTACGCCCATTCTTACACCGGGGCTAGGAGGTTATCAGCCTCTGACTCATTTCAGGGTTATTCAGGTGGGCTCATGGGCCAAAGTGCCAAGCTGTATTTTCTTTTTCACTAAAAGATAGTGCCAGATGCTGCTTCACTTTACATGTAGCCGCCAGCCGGGACTGATGATATGAGATGAGAGACACTAGAGGAGGGTGCGAGTGCTGCTATAGGTAGGGTGGCTTGCCCAGTTTTTTCAGTTACTACAATGTTGGAAACTAACATATATGAGGAAGATTTCCGTAACTTGGTTATATATCTTACATGGTAAGAGCTCCATCAGAGGCAAGGAATTCCGTATCAGATATCGGTATCGTATCGGTCGGCTTAAGAAACAAAATATCGGAGATATTTGTAAAAAAAATATCGGTGGTTAAAAACTAGTTTTTACTATATATTTTCACAATCTAACTTCTAAAATGAGTTATGCTAATTTAGACAAAGCATAGATTTTAAAATGAGATAAGTTTACATGAGATCGTTCTCATATAAGAAGCATGATGGCAATCTTTATTGTTGTTAGATTCCGATAAGAGAGTGGATATCAAATCAGTGGATAGGTGAGTGTGTCACATCAAAGAGTGGGTGAGATCATTATGGATATTTGTAGCCGTCAGATCAAGATCCAACGGCTACGATTCAAAGTGGTCTCATATAAGCAATATGAGAGCGATCTCATTTAAACTTTTCCCTTTTAAAATATGCATATTAGGATGGGAAACAAATGAGAAAGTTACTTTTTTCCCTTAAAAATTTTTTTTTCCAAAATTTTTTTTCGAAATTTTTTTTTAAATAGAGACCGATATATCGGCGATATTTGAAAAAAATGGAAAAACCGAGATTTGCCCGTCTCGTTTTATCCGGTGGGACCCGATATCGACATATCGGCGATTGGAATTCCATGATCAAAGGTACTGGATTCTATACTTGATGGATGCTTGCACGGGAAGAGAGGTGTTGGAATATAAATTATATAAATAAGATTTATATTTTCTAATAACTTGTGTTTTGGGAAACTTGGTTATCTTACACCCATAATGGGGATGATGGAAACAGGGTAGGGGAAGCCAAAAGGGCATCTCAGTTCTTGGGTTTCTTTTTTGTTTCCATTTGGCTCCCCTACTCTTGAGTGCCATGGTCTGAGCTTTTTCCATATTACCTAGCACCAACTATGGTTTTCTCATATTACCTGGAATATTTTCGTTCCTTCCATATGACCTGGACACTACCGAAAATACCCTCCTTAGCGTGTATAAGCATAGCTGCACAGATTTTTGAGTTTTTTTAGAAGAAGGCGTTCCGGATAAGAAGAAGAAGGCATTCCAGTGTTCTGTCCAGCATCTCTGCCCTTATCCCTGCCTGCGCCGACGCCGTCTAAATCGGGAAAGCTCGTCTTGTCGTCAAAAGTCAGAAAACGAGCGGAAAATCGGCTTGTACGCAAAAACCACTGGAACGGAGGCATCGTACATTAAAAAAAGGTACGTCAAGTTGAAATTCTACGTTTTACATAATGAAAATTTGTTCAAGAGATGAAAGTTGAAAACTTGCAGAGTTTTCAACTTTTTTGTAATATCGTGTCTTCGACGACACGACTATGACAATAGTCGTGTCTTATGCAACACGACTAATAGACGATGATTTTCACTCATGGTTGAACACTTTACGGTTTTTTTACTTATTTTGTTATTTTAATGTCAGGTATTGATGGAATTGATACCTGTGTGCTTACACTACGATGGAGTGTTTACAAAATCTAATGGGTATGTGGTGGGAAACTAAAGCTCCTGACTATTGATACACAAGTAAAGTACCTGGGACTGTTGCAGTAAGTGGAAGAAAGATTATTGCTGAAGTCTGCATCGGGTACATTGTGTTTGTCATATCTTGTTCATCCTGGATCCCTATACATCCTTGAAGATGATAAAGACATGCAGACAATATTCCTCCTTCACAAGACGAGGCAATGCACAGATAGACTACTCAACCTATACGTGGAGTGGATTTCTGCTGGAAGTAACAACATGGAGAATTCCAGTGGCAATAAGCAAAAGAATTCGAGTGCAGATAAGGACGACGAGAATTCAATGCCGGAGGCAGAAGGGGGCTCGGCCAGTAAGACACCACAGGAGAGGCCATCCAGCCTGGGCAATAAGACACCCGCATCAGCAATTGAAGGAGGAAGAGATGAAGATTATTCACTTGAAGCTGCGAGGTAAGGCTTGAAATTAACAACTGGACAAGACTTAAAATCGTCTTATATAAGACACGACTGGTCTTCTAGTCGTGTTGTATAAGACACGACTGACTTCAAGTCGTGTTGTCGACTATACGACTTGAGTCAAGTCGTTTAGACGTGTTGTGACAATATGCATTCCATTTGTACAATTTTGTTCTCGTAGATTGGGAGATGGTAATGAAAATATGAGGATGCACAGAATCCGAACGAAGTCGATGACCAATTTCAAATCAGTGGCTTAAATGGTGAAGAAGGTAGAGATGAAGATGAATTCTTTGATGACAAAGAATTACCATAGTCTACAGATGAGTGTGATGAGCCTCTTACAATACCAGTTTTTTGCTAGCCAGATCCCACGGGAAGAGACCACTCTGTGCCAAGTATTGTACTTCAACAACCAACGAGAGCATCCACTTCTAAAGGGAAATCTGTTGAGGAGGAGCTGCAAGAGTTAGACGACGATGAGTATAACAATATTGATGCTGACGATGGTTGGGATTGGGGTACCTATTCACCACAAGCCAATCCTTCAAAACATTATGAGGAGGAGACGACATTGACCGACAGTTTGCAAGCAGACGACTATGCGGCACAACTTGCCTTAGGGGTTAGATTCGAAAGCGTGAAGCAGTTCAAGATGGTTCTTACTGATATGGCAATCATGAGGAAATTCATGTTCAAGTGGTGGATGAGAACAACAACACATTTGCTGCAAGCTGCAAGATTACAGGGTGCAAGTGGTACATACGGGCTTCGAACCTACTTGATGGAGTCAGCGTGACAAGGAGGGAGGGAAGGCATACATGTGATACTTTGATAAGTTCCAAAGATCATCCATTGACCTCACACCTATGGATTGCATGGAAATGTCATGGCCTCCACAAGGATTCAAACTTCATTAAAATGAAAAATATCCAACAGTACATTGAGAAACATTGGGGCATGGAAGTTAATTATAAAAGGGCATGGAGGGCGAAAGAGGAATTGATTCGATTGATCGATGGCAACCCGGAAGACGCATTTCGCATTTTGCCACATTACGGAAAGGAATTAGAACGGTATAATCCAGGTACACATGTGGTGATAGAAAGATCTTGTGATATACCTGAAATTGAAATTGAACATGCCGGATACGACTTCAGACATGTCTTTTGGATGTTCGGCCCAGTCGCAAGATCATTGGGAAGATCACTGAGGCCGTTACTCACTGTTGATAGAACATTCCTAAAAGGAAGTACTCTGGAGTTTTATTGGTTGCAACAGCACTCGACGGGAACCAACAATTAATGTGCCTTGCATATGCAGTTGTCGAGAAAGAGACCATAAATACGTGGTAAGTATGCAAAGAAAAATTTATGCGTAATCGTGTCTTCGAGCACACAACTATTCATACAGTCGTGTTGTTTGATATACGACTACTCATACAGTCGTGTTGTTTTATAGACAACCTTCTACCAATCTCATGCATTCTTTCTTTAATATGCTTTCACTCTGACTTGTGACTTGCATGAAGTGGTTCCTCGGACTACTAAAATCCACCCTGTTTACGGACCCCCCGGCCTCTCTGGACACAATTGTCTCTGATAGACAGAAGGGAATTCTGAGAGCGGTTGCTGATGTCTTTCCTGAGGCTCACCATGGGTTTTGCCTGAGGCATATGGCTGCTAATATGCTTCATCATTGGAATTGAATCTCCATTATAGATGTGTATCTCCATTATAGTCGTCTCGTCTAAGACACGACAACACAAACATAGAAGTGAATCTCCATTATAGACGTGTTGTCGAAGATAGGAAATTACAAAAAGAAGACTTCGTTATAGTGGTGTCGTCGATGACAACACGACTATCAGAGTCGACTATAATAGTACACGACTAAGTATATAATCGTGTCTTATGTAACACAACTATATACGTAGTCGTGTTGCATAGTACACAACTATATATAAAGTCATGTTGCATAAGATACGAAACTTTGCATCGTCATGTTGTGTCTTTCGAAGACACTAAAAACATAAAGATGTATTTTCATCATTTCATGACGTAGATGAAAATATTGTATTTGAATTTATTGAAAGAATAATGTATGTACATCAACTCATTTTTGTACAAAAAATTAACTCGGGTACAAAATAATATATAACCACTAATGGGTATACATGTAAGAAAAGAAGTTCAGGCTTCATCCGACAACCTCAAAAAACTGGCAACTGTGACTTCCTGAGTTTTGTATCTAATTGAGTCGTCGTCAAACTCACTGTCAACCTCCCCGCGAATCATAGATGCAGCAATGACTGGGCACCACAAACGTATAATTCGGGCCTGATCAAAGTCGAGTGGGTTGACATTGGATGCCAAGTGAGCGACGTACATCATGATGAAAATGCCACAGTCTTTTGAGTTTTGTTGGCAGGGCGCTTTGGCGATCTGAGTCATCTTCCAGCCGATGCAACCCATCCACGACAGCGTGTGTGCCATCACAACGTTCATGAAATTCATGATTTATCAGCTGCGACCCTGTGATGTGTGTACAACTGGGATTTGCCAGAGAGCCAGTTGTAGAAGCGCCATACACAGTTCAGGAAGTTTACATAGATGAGGCAGAAATGGGAACCGGTGCTGATTGAGAAAAAGGCGTAGAACATGTTCCTGTTCAATCCCTTCAGCATACTCTCAAGCTTTTTAATCAATTTCGTATTATTGCCTCCTTCTTTGTGTTCTTGTAAAACGACAAGAGAGTCAGAAACTGATGCTGGGAACGTCAACTTATCGCTACTGATGCAGAGAACATTTACATTGTCGAATATCTCTTTGAATGCGTGGCATCCAAAAAAACAGAACAGATACTTCATCTGGTCTCTCTCATTGCACTGCTGCAAGAGACTCAAAAACTCATCTATAACCTGTAGAAAACAATAACAGGAGTTAGAACAGTCGAAGTAAGGAAAGATATTAATCATGAATAGTCGAGTATTTTATATATGACTTCAATAATAATCGTGTCTTTGAAGACATGACTATTCGTAAAGTCGTGTCTTTGAAGACACGACTATTCGTAAAGTCGTGTCTTCGAATACACGACTTTCGAAAGAGGAAAAGAGGAAGAAACAGAAGACAAAAGGAAAACATATGAGGAAAACGAAAACATAATGTATACTTACATTAGTGTTTATTTATGTGGTTTGCAGGAGGGATACGTAGTCGTCATCACATAGCATTGGGATTGGATAAGCCTTCCCCGGATTCGCGATCCATCCCTCTATTGCCACTCTATCCCACTCTAACAATACTCCCATGTCGAATCATAACTCCAAATTTGCATAGTTTTCAGGGAGTTCAATTGTATCCTTAGTCTTTTGGGGGTTTGGAGGACATCAACGTCAACAGCCTGGGATGAGGTTAAACCTGTGGCCTCTTTCTCCTTCTCCTCCTCCTCCTTTGCCTCCACCTCTTCCTCCTTCTCCTTCTCCTTCTCCTCCTCCTCCTCCTCCTTCGCCAAATCATCCTCCTTGGCCGCCCCGATATCGGACTGCTGCAAGGAAGAGATCTCCTAATTGATGATAGAGGTCGTTTGTCGACCGGATACGGTCTCATCGGAGTCAGCTTTCGGCTCTTCCGCTAAATTCCTCCTTGCCTGCTCCTCCGCCATTCTCCGTATATGCTCATCTTCCCGTATCTTCTGCGATTCCCTCTCGGAGACAGCCCTCCTTCTCTTCCTTACCACTACACCCAGGGGGAATAGGTCACGTCTGTACGTCTGATGGTGTTCCACTTCTGCATGCTCCATATGTTGGTCGAAGTCTGGTTGGAGTTTCTTCAAAAGCATCTTCGCAGGGGATCTCTTTGTAGCCCGTTGAATCTTCTCTTCCTCATGCGTGCACTTAATGGGAGCTAAATTGACATTTTACAGAGTCATGTCAGTAGTAGCACAAAAAATTAACTAGTCGTGTAGAATGTAACACGAAAAATTAAATAGTCATGTAGAATGTTAAATAATTGCGTATAACATGATACGAAATATTAAATAATCATGTAGAACTTACCTTTACCCCATTTGAAGGAGTCTTTGGCTGACTTATGCACCAGCTCCTTTCTCCGCATATGCACCAGAGTTTTCTTTATCTGCTCCTTCTCATCGGTTTTCTGCTTTGGCTCCTCCTTCTGATGCACCGATGACTTCTTCATCTTCTCCTTCTTGTCTGATTGCTTCGTCTCCTTTTTGTCACCTCAGTCTTCTCCTCATTGGGATCCTCAAAGTACTCACCATCTAACAGCATTGATGTTGTGGCGGCAGATGCCTTGATAGAGTGAAGAATTTCTCGCAGAGGTCCGACATGCCTTCCCATCTTCTCATACAAAGAAAGAGCGATCTCAATTAGTGTCTGTATGCTCTGAAGCGAACCCTCCAATCGCCCCATTGCAGTAGACTGAGCAGCCATCCTCGAGGAAGAGGGAGAAGGTTGAATGGGAGTTCTCTTCATTTCCTGCCTCTTTGTCTTCTGTCATCGTGGAGTTGGGGCCATAGAGGGAGACGAAGCAATGAGAGATGCTTCTTGTGCCATGGGGATGATTACATCGACGACTTCTTCCCATACGCCGAGATTATCAAACAGTCCCTTCCAATAGTCCGTCATACGGTGCTTCTTCTGTGCACCCTTCTTGACCTCTGTAATTAGGGCCCCACTTCCTGGCCACCTTTTCACCCTGGACTGGTAGGGACCACGACAACATGGAAGATTGTCGTGTGCTCAAAAATCTAAATCTGCATAGTAAGCAGATGAAAATATTAGTAAAAGGCACGGATAAAGGCAAGTCATGTGCTATTATAATAGTATACGACTAGAAATTTGGTCGTGTTGCATAAGATACGACACTTAGCGTCGTCGTGTGGTGTCTTTCGAAGACACTAAAGACATAAAAATGCCAAATACCTGAGTGACATATGAGGCGCCGTTTAGTACTCCACCGCCTTGTGACCCTCCTTCAGATCTCATACCCACTTGTCTGCTGGTGTGGGTTATACCAGAAACCAACATGTTATGGATAGCCCCCGCTCAATTGTATGCGCTCAATCTTGGGAGGACTTCAATGTAACGGTACAAACAGGGCAGCAACGTTCTAGTGCTGTGTGGAAACAACACTGTGCAGAAGACGAGGCAGATGATCATCCTCGCCATGTCCTCCTCTGCCATCTTCATTTCGCCAATGCTAAGCATCTCAATGATTTCCTCAATGTGTGGAATATCCGGTCTCCTCATAGTGAAGTACTTTATGAAGAATTTAAATTGCAATCGGCGTGGCTACCTCAACTGTTTTGCCATTTACGGGCAATCCAGTGATAAGAGCAACTTCTTGCTCTGTGAAATGTAGGGACCTCCCCTTGATATTGAAGACCTTGGCCGACTCATCCCAATACCTGACCAAATGGTCCAGGAGGTTTCGAGAAACAACGACCTCCTCACCTTAAAAAATGACAGAGAAACCAGCTTCTCTGATCAGTTGAGCACATCTCTAGTGACACCGTAGGAGGGCCGCACATTTTTTCAGTGCCCCCGGTTGACAAAACGTCTTGAGCACCAGTCGCGCATAGTATGTTCTCTTGCCTGATGAATCCATCGGAGCCTTCCTCTTCCTGCCCCTCTGTCTTCGCAATCCGCGGAGGTATCCACTTCAAATCGCCATCTTTGCGCACTCTCCGTCAGTCGTGTCGTCAAATCCAGTAGGGGACGTGAATAGGATCGTCGCTCGCCGGAGGGGGCAGCTCGAAATAACCGGTGGAATTGCCACTCGAAATCATCGGTGGAATGGCCGGTGGAATCCCTGGTGTTTTCGTGTCTTCTACAACACGCTACTTCGCATAGTAATGGCACGAAAAACATAAAAGAAGGGTAGTTCCGGTACTTCAAGTCCCGATTCCAGGCCATATGGAATTTCACGGGAAAAACCAGATAATATGGAAAAACCATAGTTGGCGCCAGGTGTAACACCCGAAAAATTCGGTAAGTTTACTAAAACTACTATTTTAGAAAATTGGTCCAAAATAGGAAAGTTTTGCTGCCTGTTTTGATTTTTGGTGAAATCTTATAATCTGGTGTGTTGCATTATTTTTGTGATGCTTATGAAAGTGTGAAATCATTAAACACCAGATTAGGCAGTTTACCAAGGCGCGAGGACTAGTCCTTGCGCTGGGCCGAACCTGGCTCCAGGGTCTGTGTGCACTTGACGCCATGGGTGAGGGCTAGGCGTGAGGGTGTGTGTACGAAGTGTTGGGGCTTGTTCGAATTATTTTGATGCTGTGAGTTGAACCTTCGTAGCATGAGAATGTATTTTTGGTAAGTTTTGCACGTGCACCAGAAGTTGGAGAAGCTTTGGTCGCCAGATGTGTTGGGCGCCAGTGCAGTGCAGGGTCCCAGAGCCACGTGGGCATGTGCCTGGGGGCATGTGCACATGTGTGATGTGACGTGATTTGGTTAATTTTGGAAGGAGAGCAATCGTGGAGCATAGCAATGGAGATCCATAATTTCAAATCGGTTTAAATTGAATTATTTTTTGGAATTCCTAATTAGGGGAAACTATAGCAATTAGTGAGATGTTTTTGGGACGTCAATTAAGTATGGAATTGGGATAGTTAATCCAATTAATGACATGGCTTGGCAAGTTTTGAAACCGTGCCAATTTTGAATTTAATTAGGGGAGGTTACATGGTTAGTTATGGAAACCAATTCAATAGACTTAAGTCCCTACCTTTAAAGGGGCCGAAACTGATCTTGGATTGAAGATTGACCACGTTCAAATTAGGAGATCTTCTCTTATCATGGTCAAATCG
Organism: Houttuynia cordata; assembly: GCA_039654745.1. Taxonomy (NCBI): domain Eukaryota; kingdom Viridiplantae; phylum Streptophyta; class Magnoliopsida; order Piperales; family Saururaceae; genus Houttuynia; species Houttuynia cordata. Next base: position 9,291,716 of record CM077511.1, read on the forward strand.
TGTCCCTTGGATGGAATGGCAACCTATGGTGAGGATTAACCATAGTTATTAGGGCTTTTGCTATATAAACCTACCAATGGAGAGGTCTGCATCCCTTTGAAGTTTCGGGAGTCGTGCAAACCAGCAAGGTGTCTCGTCCACTTTCTTCTCTCAGCCAGTAGCAACCAATGCGTGGGATCGTGAGAACGAGGGAGGTGATTTGAAGAAGAGTCACTCGTGTAGGGAGATACTGAATTTCGTAAGAGGTAGGTGCTCTTTTTCCCACAAATCCAGGGTATCAATTCCAATGTTTCTTGATGAATGTGCTATACGTGACTTGATGAGTATGTTGATATTAAACATGATTTATTTGATTTTGGTGTTGATCAATTGAATTAAACACCATTTGACCTTCAATACATGCTACATTGAACTGATCCTTAGTTATGTGAACTCTTATCATGCATGGCTCCAATTAGATCATACAGTAGGCTTGCTGTTTGAGTCGAGATGATTATGTTCTATTTCATGCAGTACAATTGTATGTCTATATAAAGATGTCTTCTTTCTTTGGTTCCAATGTTAAATCTTGTCGAAGATCATATAGTGTCTCACCGGATTCCAAACCGCGACCATATGCCGAGTTTAATTCCTAAAGTGTGAAACTTTATTGTCATTGCTTGCTGGTATTCTTATGTTACCTCATTCCAAGTCAGTTTTGGGCAGTCAGAGGTCTTGTCTTGTGAAAGTTGTCTCTTTTGATTCATTATAACCAAAAGGGAGTAATTAATGAAAAACTGTTTTGTCTAAGAGTTACATACCGGAAGATAATAACTTTAAAGACTTAATCTTTATGAGTATTAGCTGCTGGGGTTTGATGTTTGCAGTACCACATGTCGATCCATGAGTCAGTGATTGGTGTGTCCCGATTTAATTATCCTAATTGCAGTTTACAAGTTTAAAAAGAATGAGTATGTCTAATCTGTTTTGGGAATAGTGATTTAGGTAAGAAACTACGTAATTACTGAACTAATGGGGACTTGCTAAATACCTAGAAGGGTAAGACACTAAGTCTAATTAGCATTGTTAAGTATTAGATCTAGTAATGAAAGAGATTAATTAAGCTATGCTTAAGAATAGTGTCTCGGCCAGAATTAGTCCTACGCCAATAGATGATACTAGAAAAATTATAACTAAATATAGAAAATTCGGAAAATTATGTTGTAAAAAGAGTTATAATTTAGAGACATGGGGCTGCCTGTCATAAAAATTTTAGACCAAATAGGTTCTGTACAGACTGTGGTAAGCCTAGGAACGGAGCTGTTGTGCAGACAACAGTAATTTTTCTGTGTTGTTTAAACCATATCTTATATTAACCCTATATATTACAACTACTTATAAAACGTATGAATTATATTTATAACCATGAGAGTTGGAGTTAGTAGTGTCTTATAACTGGTCAGATCCATAAAGAGAGTCGTGTTGAGCCGAGTCATTCCTTTGTGGTGCATTGCACTGCCAATCTGCTAACCCTTGGAACCAAACTTGAAATCTTAGATTCTCGGTTAGGGTTTATTCTCTTAAACCCTACCATCCTATACTTATGACATATAACCCTCATTATTGTAAAAATCAGTGATGTCTTGATTAGAGCTATGCATGGTGAAGGTGTTTAATGAGTCATTTCTGATGAGTCTCAGTTTCGAGTTATCCTGCGATTGAACATTGAGAATTCTTTGGTTACTTCTATGTGAGTCAATCCACATTGGGATATTGAGAAATCCAGCGTACTCCTCGGAGAGTCTAATTTCTGAAGATTATGGTCTGGGTCTCTAGATGAGAGAACCCTTATTATTTCTAGATTGATTCAGTTCTACGTAAACTGTTTCTCCACTAAGAGTTTTTGATGAACGCCCTTAGAGTGGAATCATAGTATGCTCACGAGTCATTGCTAGATCCTATGTGATCTTAGATATTTGATGAACCTCTGTCGTTCAGCCGATGATGGCAACACGTGCGCTTTAGACTGTATGATATTACGGAAGGTCTACAGTCTCAGCCCATTGTGCCCGTAAGCACCGATGGGGCCAGCATCCCTAGACGCGTGGCCGGGTTCCTTTAAAGAACCTCTAGGAAGTTTTGGTATTGATGTCCATAGGGGAAGTGGACTGAACAGAGAGCAGAAATTGTTATCTCCGACACTCTGGATGTTTGGAGTCAGTATTTATTTCTATTCTCCTCCCGACGCACTGTACGTTTGGAGTTTTGAAATGTTAGTATATTTCTTGACCATTGATGGTCTTTGATGATGATTATTATCTAGGTAAGTAAACTCTGTACTTGCTCAACCTGACCTTGATAAACATGCCTTCATTTCTTTATACCATATTGTTAGTATTCCTATTACTATTTGTTTGTGGGTTTTTCTTGGCTCCTACTGGGTATTTCGTTCGAAATACTCATGCATCTCTTGATGCAAGAATCAAAGTGGAAAAGATATAACTAGGTACGTTCGATGGCGCTTGATGGTGGAAAGATGATGGAAGTGAATTTTACTTTATTATGTTTTATTGTCTTGTTCATGGAGTACTGATCAGCCTATGTGCTGAATTAAATTTGATGTTTGCTTAAATTGTTTAGACTGGATTATTGCAATATCTTAGTTAAACTCGGAATTTTATTATTTAAGATTTTTGTTAGCGGATATTTGTTTAACATTCTGGATCCTACGTGTATCCCATATTATGACAATTGGAGTGAAGATTGATCGAGTATTCGGTCGCGTTCCGAGTTTCTACCTCATGACCTTTATTGTGTTAGTGCTTCCACGCTCTTATAGAGGTTTTGAAATTTGGGGCATGACAACTTGGTATCAGAGCGATTTCAAAATGACTTAAACAATTGTCCGCTGTACAAAAATTTTGGATAATATTACCAGTTGTGTGTGTCGAACTTTAGAAGACTTAGAGGAGTAGTACCTAGAAACTAATGGTGTTTTGAATTAGGTTTAATGGTGAGGACACGAAGTGGTAGGATTTACGAGAAGGATCAGCAGGAGGCGACCCAGCAATGCCTAGCCGACTGGAGACAGGGAGATATAGGTCTGGGGACGGAGGAGAAACCCTACCTGATAGACCTAGAAGATGAGTATGAACCTGAACCTGAATCGATAGAGGAAGTGCAACCTAGGTGGCCTAAGGTTCGCATAGAGTTCGTTGATGGATCTTCACCGGTGCATATCATTATTGAAGAGAAGGTTGTGAGTGAGCATTCGGTGTATATTCGGGCTGAGACTGATGTGGCACTTTCTCATGCCCTGTATGTGGAGTTTAAGTCTATAGGGTATTGGTGGCCTCATATGACTGGATAGGATGCATACTGGGCTTTCAATTTTAAGTTCTTTTGTGGCACGTGCAAGATGCATACTGTGGTTTTTCTAATGAGTACATAAATAAAAGAACTCGATTAAGTGTGTTGTCTCGACTCTTGTATATCTTTTACTACTGTTAACTCGAATCCGCATCATCGGGCCAAAAGCTTGACTTTGAGAGCCTCATTATCTTTGCTACGATTAACAAGATGTATTTTTGGCAAAATAGGATTAGCAGGATGCATGATTACCTTCTAAGAATTGATAAAAAAAGGGGGAAAAGAGAGAATATTTTATTTCTTAAACAGGCGCCTAGAGATTTTTCCATATCACCTAGCCAATGAGCCCGGAATGCCATAGTACATGGTTTTTGTAGGCTCATGCCATTTTACCCTCTTGCCCAATATTTCATATTTTACCAGCCCTGAGCCACACCCTATTTCACACAAGCTTCTCCCACAGTGATCATACGGTGAATAAGTTCCTTGTCGAAGGTAGAGACTTGTTAGTGGAAAGACGACGCTATGTGCCAAACATAAATATTTTCGGCAACTTTCTCGGGTCGCATGACCTCTTCTAACCGTGAGCAAGCAGAAGAAGTTCACTAACTGATATGCATAAAATGTACACATTTATATGCCTTATTTACCTATATGCTAGTGTAGTTTTTGTGATAAAATATGAACAAAATGGGTTATTTGTGATTAGGATAGTAATTAGGGGATTAATAATTAATTTACTTTAATTAATTATTTTAGATGCATTAAAGAATTTAAGGAATCATATTTTTATTATGCGTCTAATTTTAGTTTGGTTTTGTTATTGCAGGTTTAAAAATGCGAGTTGCAGATGGCAGCAGAAGAGCGCATTATACGTGTTTTAAAGTGCCAAAGTGACCCAAGAGCTGATATCACACACATCGAAGATCTGAACCGTTGATGAGTCACTTAAGAGAAGACGGGCATGAAATTAAAATACGGACGTGCAGATTTGATCCGGCGGTTGAGATTGCTTGAACGCGATTTATTTGATTGAAAAAAAAAAGAAAGTGAAATGAACCGGTCCGGTTCAGTGAAAAGAAAAAAATAAAAATTAAAAAAACCAACCCGAGCCGGAGCTCGGGTGTTTCAGACAAAAAAAAATAGAGCGCTCGAGCTCTCTGCTTGAGCGCTAATGGAGAAAGGGTGGCCCTGGATTCCGACGGCCACGGCGGCGATGTCTTCACGGCGGAGGTTCTGTGATTTTGGGCAGAGCTCGAATCGGCAGTCACGACGGTTGGAGCTTGAGGTCGGCGGTCATGGCGGAAACAGTGACGACGGTGGAATTGAGCTCGACGGTATGGGTGAGGATGAAGAAATAGATTGGAAGGAGAGGCTCACGGCAAACAGAAACGCAAGGATCGTGCTCACTTTGGAAACCAAAACCAAAATAGAAAAAAACAGAGACATTCCTATTCGAATTAGGAATTCGATTTCGACTGAAATTGGACGCGGTGCAAAGGCGTGTTCGACTAGGACTTGGTTGCGCAATTAGAAGAGCAAAAAGGACTCTTCTGTTGTCTATAAAAGCAGGGGGATAGGAGGAAGAACAGAATGGATTTTTGGACGAACTGGACGACTGTTTTTTGGAAAAAACAAAGCTTCGTTTTTGGTGTTTGGGTCGTGATTTGGCCGGATTTCAGTAGGAATTGAAGAGGAGAATCGACGGGAGAAGAAAGGAGAAGAAGAAGAGAGGAAAAAACCGGATTTTGGGTCTGATTTCACAATTGCTACAGTACTGCTACAGTACCTGCAAAACTGCTACAGTAACGGGCTGGTTGGGGAGGATGAACAGTGTTTTTGCTGTGAATAGTAATTTGCTGCAATAAATTGTGAACAGTACCCCCCCTGTGAATAGTGTTTCTGCTATAGTGATTTTTCAAATGCAATTTCTTCCAAATCTGATTTTTCTCATGAATATGAATAGCTAAATCTTTTGTCAAAGCTAGAGGTGATATTATTTGATTAGTATTCCTACGTCTATAAAGAAGTGCTTTTATTGCTTATTTCGTTGAATGCGATGATTTGAAATAGTCATAATCTATACAATTATTTGATTTGTCGTTATCGTAAGGTACGGCGAATGCTTATAATTCCCTGTGATTATTTGACTGAGCTTGTTAATGATAAATTTTCAGTCGATATTTTTATGTTAATGGTTATGATGAACGTGAATGAAATATCTTCCGATTAGGTCAAATCATTATTTGAATCTAATTGAGAAATTAAATAGATATAGAAGTATTGATTAAATAACTGATCCTTGAAGCTTTGATATCTCCCATCGATTATCTTTGCCTATCTTTAATTAGTTTTAATTGAATTTTTAATCATTATTTTAGTAGTTAATTAAATTATAATTTCTCTACAAAATTTCCTGATAAGAACTTTAATTTACTAAGCTAAGTAGTATTTAGATTAGTTTGGAGTAGAATAATCCTACATCATTCCCTGTGGTTCGACCTTGGACTTACCGAGTATATATTACAATTTGTCAACCTTATCTTAGGTTTGATCAAATTTTAGCGCCATTGCCGGGGAGTGAAGTTTAGGATTAATCTTCCAATTAGTTTCTTTCTTTCTAGCATAGTTTAGTTAATTTTAATTATTTTTAGTTTAATTTAGCTTGCTTATTTTTGTAGAATATTTAGAGTATTCTGAGGCTATCTGGAACAAAAAGCTTTTCATTGGATTTTTCTTCAAATTTGGTAACTTCGTTCCATATCTCTCTTTGAAATTTCTGTTGCTTGTGCATGCACTCGTGGAATAGAGATACCAGTGGATGATTGGTTAGAGATAATTCTGCTATTTTGATTGGGAATCCTTTGTTTGAATTTTCTATTCCATCACATACACCACACAATATGGCTGATTAGGGTAGTAACCATAATATTAATGAAAATGAGATTGAACATGATGCACCAATGCGGCCTTTGCGTGAGTACCTGCAACCTACACGCACTAGCACACCCTCATGTATTATATTGCCTCTACAAGCACATCACTTCACTTTTAAGCCTGGAATGATAAACTTGCTTCCCAAATTCCATGGTATAGATTCTAAAAACCCTTATTTGCATTTAAAGGAATTTGAGGAAGTATATGCAACATTCGAGCAGGCTTGTAGTGAAGACATTATCAGGCTAAAATTGTTTCTATTTTCCTTGAAGGATAAAGCCAAGACTTGGCTGAATTCTCTTAAGCCTAGATCTGTAGGAACATGGAAAGAACTACAAACTGAATTCCTTAAAAAGTTTTTTCCCAGTTCATAGGACAAATGCTCTGAAAAGACAAATAACAGATTTTGCTCAAAAACAAAATGAATCATTTTATCAGTGTTGGGAGAGTTATAAAGATCTGTTAAATTCTTGTCCACATCATGGGTATGAGAAGTGGCGCACCATCAGTTTCTTCTATGATGGGATGACGCCCTCAATGAAACAATTTGTGCAAACAATGTGTAATGGGGAATTCTTTGATAAAGACCCTAATGAAGCCCTTGATTTTCTAGATCAAATAGCTGAAGACTCAGATTCTTGGGATCCCACCGATCCCTCTGATGTTTCTAATAAGCCAAAGTCTTCAACTACTAGTGGGGGTCTGCATTATCTTAGGGAGGAGGATAATTTTAGTGCTAGGCTAGCCTCTTTGGCTAGGAAGGTAGAGGCCATGGAATTAGGGAAAATTAATGATGTTAAGTCTGTTGCTACAGAAGAGGTCTGTGGAATTTATGATGTCATGGGACACCCTACTAATGAGTGCCCTACCATTCCTGCTTTCAAGGAGGTGTTGCATGAGCAAGCAAATTCTATGACTCCTTTCAAGAGGCAATCTCCGTATGGAGACACCTACAATCCAGGATGGAGGAATCACCCCAACTTTAGTTGGAGGAATGATAATGCTGCACAAACACCACCTCCTCAAGCATCTTCCAGTTATACTCCATATGTTCCACCTCACAGGAAGACACTTGAGGAGACACTTCAAACTTTCATGCAAGGGCAAGCTACCATTAATCAACAAACCTCACAAGCCATTAATGATATAAAGAGCTCTCTCACAAAATTGACATCTTCTCTAGCTGTTCAAAGGAAAGGTAGGTTTCCTGCTCAACCCTAACCCAATCCGAGGGGCAAGTTCACATAATGGACACACAATCTTCTGATTCACAATTGAAACATGCTAAGTTAATTGCCACTCTTCGTAGTGGAAAAGAAATTGACACTTAAGGCCCAAAAATCTTCTGTGAATGATGAATCAAAACATGATAATGAGGAAATTGATAAGTCTGGGTCAAGTGAAGATGTGAGATGTCCTATTCCAGCTCCGTTTCCACAGAGGTTGAAACCACCTCAAAAGTTTAACCAAAATGCTGAAATTTTTGAACTTTTTAAGCAGGTGAAAATTAACATTCTCTTGTTAGATGCAATCAAATAGGTACCTTCTTATGCTAAGTTCTCGAAAGATTTGTGTACTATTAAGCGTAAGTTGAATGTGCAGAAAAAAACATTTTTAGCTGAACAGGTAAGTTCTATAATTCAAAACAAAAGCCCACCAAAATATAAGGATCCCGGATGTCCAACTATTTCATGTGTGATCGGGAACTTTAGGGTAGACCAAACCTTGCTTGATCTTGGGGCTAGTGTTAATCTTTTGCCTTATTCAATGTATACTCAGTTAGGTCTTGGGGAACTTAAACCCACCACCATTACTCTTCAACTTGTTGATCGTTCTATTAAAATTCCAAGGGGAGTGGTGGAAGATGTGCTTGTTCAAGTAGACAAATTTTACTTTCCTGTTGATTTTATTGTTTTGGACATACATCCTGTTATAAATGCAAGTGCAAATATTCCTGTCATATTAGGTCGCCCATTTCTTGCTACTTCAAATGCTTTGATTAATTGTAGAAATGATGTGATGAAACTTTCATTTGGCAATATGACTTTGGAATTGAACATATTTAATGTTTGCAAACAACCAGGGGATGATAATGATATTCAAGAATTGAATTGGGTTGATACCGTTGTTAGAGATCAATTTCATGTTTCATCTTTTTCTGATCCATTAGAATCTTGTTTATTTAATTGTTTATATGATGAATCTAAAGTGGATTTTGAAGAGGCTGAGATTTATTATTTGCTGAATTCTCTACAGGTATTGCAAGTGAATGGATGGAAACCCAAGTTTGAGGAGCTACCATTGAGTGACAAATTGCCTACACCATCAAGCATTCAAGCACCCAAATTAGAGTTGAAAAAGTTACCAACTGACCTCAAATATGCATTTTTGGGTGATGATGAAACTCTTCCGGTGGTAATATCGTCTCATCTTAACCTTATCGAAGAGGGTAAGTTGCTTGATATTTTGAGAAAGCATAAAGGTGCAATAGGATGGACAATTGCTGATTTAAAAGGAATAAGCCCTTTAATATGCACTCATCGGATTTATTTGGAGGACAATGCCAAACCGTCAAGGGAGATGCAACGTAGGTTAAATCCAAACATGAAAGAGGCGGTTAGAGCTGAAGTTATTAAGCTCTTGGATGCGGAGATCATCTACCCCATTTCTGATAGCAAGTGGGTTAGTCCTACACAAGTAGTGCCTAAGAAATCTGGTGTAACAGTTGTCAAGAATGATAATAATGAATTAATACCCACTAGAGTTACATCTGGCTGGAGAATGTGCATTGATTACAGGAAGCTGAACTCAGTCACAAGGAAAGACCATTTCCCATTGCCGTTTCTAGATCAGGTTCTGGAGAGGGTAGCTAGCCACACATATTACTGTTTCTTAGATGGCTACTCCGGTTATAACCAAATTGAATTTGCATTAGAAGACCAGGAGAAAACTACTTTCACATGTCCCTTTGGCACATTTGCTTACAGGAGAATGCCTTTTGGCTTATGCAATGCACCTGCAACATTTCAAAGATGCATGCTGAGTATTTTTAGTGATATGGTTGAACGCTATCTTGAAGTGTTTATGGATGACTTTTCTGTATTTGGTGATTCATTTAATGACTGTTTGTCTAATTTGCAGAAAGTTTTGAGCAGGTGAGAAGAGAAGAACCTTGTGCTTAATTGGAAAAAATGTCATTTCATGGTCTCTAAAGGAATTGTTCTGGGTCATATTGTTTCCTCTAAGGGAATTGAAGTTGATAGTCAAAAATTGATTTAATTACTCATTTGCTTACACCCAAGACTGTTAAAGACATTAGATCATTTTTGGGTCATGCAGGGTTCTACAGGAGATTCATCAAAGATTTTAGTTCTATTTCTAGACCATTATGCAATCTCCTATCTAAAGATACTGTTTTTGAATGGAATGTTGATTGTGAAAAAGCTTTTGCTAAACTAAAGGGAATGCCGACTTCAGCCCCTATTATGCAACCCCCAGATTGGACTTTACCGTTTGAGATAATGTGTGATGCTAGTGACTTTGCTGTGGGGACTGTTTTGGGGCCAAGGAAGGATAAGAAGCCTTATGTTATTTACTATGCAAGTAAGACCTTAGACAATGCTCAGATAAATTATTCAACAACAGAAAAGGAATTACTTGCTATAGTCTTTGCTTTGGATAAATTTAGTGCATACTTGAAAGGATATCCCATTGTTATCTTTATTGATCATGCTGCTTTGAAATATCTTTTATCAAAGAAAGATGCAAAACCTAGGTTGATTCGTTGGATACTCCTACTGCAAGAATTTGATATTACAATTAAAGATAAGAAAGGAGTTGAAAATGTGGTGGTGGATCATTTATCTAGGCTGACTGTGGATGATTCCAATGAGGCTGCTCCAATTAAAGACACCTTCCCAGATGAGCAACTTTTTGTTCTTTCTGATTTACGATGGTTTGCTGATATTGCTAATTTTCTTGTCACAGGTCAAACTCCTTCTCATTGGACAACACAAGACAAGAAGAAATTCATGGTGGAGGTAAGAAATTTCTTTTGGGATGATCCATATCTTCAAATATTGTCCAGATCAAATTATTAGGAGATGTGTACCAAATGAGGAAATTCATAGTGTCATTTCCTTCTGCCATTCAGAAGCTTGTGGTGGTCATTTTTTTGCTAGAAAAACTGCTGCTAAAATTTTACAATATGGATTTTATTGGCCTACTCTATTTAAAGATACTCATGATTATTATCGTACTTGTAGATGTTGTCAACAGCTTGGTGGGATAACCCGTCAGAATATGATGCCTTTAAACCCCATTTTAGTGATTGAAGTATTTGATTGTTGGGGTATTGATTTCATGGGTCCATTTCCGCCTTCTTTTGGTTATTTGTACATCCTAGTGGCTGTTGACTATGTTTCTAAGTGGGTAGAGGCCATCCCTTGTAGAAATAATGACCATAAAATTGTTATACGCATTTTGAAAGAAAATATTCTGTCACGGTTTGGTATACCCCGTGCAATCATAAGTGATGGGGGTTCTCACTTCTGCAATAAACCTTTTGAGGCATTAATGAAAAAATATAGAATTACTCATAAGGTGGCTTCCCCTTATCACCCACAAACAAGTGGGCAAGCTGAACTTGCCAACAGAGAGATTAAACACATTTTAGAGAAAATGGTTAACCCAAATTGCAAAGATTGGTCTCTGCGGTTAACAGATGCACTTTGGGCATACCGTACAGTATTTAAATCTCCTATTGGTATGTCTCCTTATAGACTTGTTTATGGAAAAGCTTGCCACTTGCCTGCGAAGTTGGAGCACAAGGCATATTGGGCTCTAAAAATGTTTAATTTTAATTTGGATGATGTCAGTTCTGTGCGTAAGCTTCAACTAAATGAATTGGAAGAAATAAGGAATGATGCATATATGAATTCAAAAATTTACAAAGAAGAAATGAAGGTTTTGCATAATCAACATATTCATCGAAAAACTTTTAAACCTTCACAAAAAGTTCTTTTGTATAACTCTAGATTGCATTTATTTCCTGGTAAGCTCCATTCTAGATGGATTGGTCCATTTATTGTTAAAACTGTTTATCCTCATGGAGCTGTAGAAATTGAAAATCTAATGAATGGCAATGTGTTTAAAGTAAATGGTCAAAGACATAAGCCATTCTTGGAATTGATTCCATCAGAAGTGGAGAGTATTCCTCTGTCTGATCCCACTTATCAAGATTGAATACTCTTACACTTAGTCTGGCTGAAGACAAGAAACTTAGCGCTCCTGGGAGGCAGCCCAGCTTTTTCTTTGTTTTAGGTTATTTATTTGATTAGATGATATTTTCTAGTTGGATATTGTGATTGCTCTCATCTTTTTCTTTGTTGATGTTTTTCACTCGCATGGGATTTTAGCAATTTGCAGTTCTCCAGGTAACATCTATCCTTGATTTTATTTATTTATTTATTTTATCCTTCATTTCATTCTTAACATTGAGGACAATGTTTAGTTTAGGTTTGGGGGTATATAGGAATACCATTGTTTATTTTTTAAAAAATCCATCAACATAAAAAAAAATAAAAATAAAAATAAAAATTTGATTAGTTTTTAGGTTGTTTGTTAGTATTTTTCATAGGTTTTGATAGTTTATCCCGTGATGATGCATACTCCAATTTTTAAGAGAATAATTTAAATTGGAAGTGTGAGTAAGTATACTGGAGGATAGAAACACTTAACTGGCATATCTTTCTGTTACAGTCCTCTTGGATCATGTGCTTGAGCTAATAAAACTCACTCACACACACTAGTACATAAAGTAATACCCTCTTAGAAATTTGTTGAGTACTAATCTTCAGTGGGATGTCTTTACTCATAGTCATTGGATGATATGTGGTTGTATGTTGAGCTTAAAAGATCATGATAGAACATTTACTTGGCTATGGCAAGGGCTTGAAACCGGAAATAGGTTGAGAGTATAATACAACCTGGACATGATAAGATTGCTGAAAAATATAAATGTTGATGAAAAAAAATGATGATGAAAACAAAAAGATAGAAAGGGGCTCCTTGACTTTATAGGATTAACTTAGGCTGATGCTCGGGCCCGAAGCGGTCTCTTAAAACCTAATGCCCTAAGCCAACTGTGCTGAGGACCCGAAGGAGGCGCGCAGATTTGTGCTATCATAAACCTAAATATTACGATGACTATGTTAATTTTGATGTTCTTTGGTTAATGGGTAACACTGGATATGTGTAAAATAGAAATCCAGGGTGTATTGCTACAATGTTCTACACTTTTACTATTTATATTATCATTTAATATCATATTGAGCAGAAATTTCCAAGATGAAGGTGTAGAATAAAACCACTTACTTGAGGGCTTCTATATTCCAGTTGATTATAAATACAAGTACATGTGGTTGATTTTCTTAAACATTGTGGTTTGCATTTGAAGGGATAATAGGTTTGATTGTTTTGAAGTGTTTATTTTATTTTTGCACTTAGATTAATAAGGTTAATTTCATAAGTACATGTTTGTGGGTAGCATGGCTGTAAACTCTCACGAGACAAAACTCGTCCTACTAGGGACACCTAGAGGTTTAACGGCTTGTTGCATACGCTCAATGCAATCGTGTTCCCTACGAAAGTGGTATTTACTTTTCTAGTTTAATTTACTTTAGTTTATTTTGTGTGATTTTGTTTTGTTTGTTTTGCACGGCGATTAGCAAAATATAGGTTTGGGGGTATTTAATATGCATAAAATATACACATTTATATGCCTTATTTACCTATATGATAGTGTAGTTTTTGTGATAAAATATGAATAAAACGGGTTATTTGTGATTAGGATAGTAATTAGGGGATTAATAATTAATTTACTCTAATTAACTATTTTAGATGCATTAAAGAATTTAAGGAATCATATTTTTATTATGCGTCTAATTTTAGTTTGGTTTTGTTATTGCAGGTTTAAAAATACGAATTGCAGATCGGCAGCAGAAGAGCGCATTATACGTGTTTTAAAGTGCCAAAGTGACCCAAGAGCTGATATCACACACATCGAATATCTGAACCGTTGATGAGTCACTTAAGAGAAGATGGGCGTGAAATTAAATACAGACGTGCAGATTTGATCCGGCGATTGAGATTGCTTGGACGGGATTTATTTGATTGAAAAAAAAAGAAAAAAAAAGAAAGTGAAATGAACCGGTCCGGTTCAGTGAAAAGAAAAAAATAAAAAATAAAAAAACCAACCCGAGCCGGAGCTCGGGTGTTTTAGACAAAAAAAAAGAGCGCTCGAGCGCTAATGGAGAAAGGGCGGCCCTGGATTCCGACGGCCACGGCGGCGATGTCTTCACGGCGGAGAGATTGACGGTTGGGCGAGGATGATCGGCGGCGGTCATTGGAAGCGGCGGCGATGTCTTCACGGCGGAGGTTCTGTGATTTTGGGCGGAGCTCGAATCGGCAGTCACGACGGTTGGGGCTTGAGGTCGGCGGTCATGGCGAAAACAGTGACGACGGTGGACCTGAGCTCGATGGTATGGGTGAGGATGAAGAAATAGATTGGAAGGAGAGGCTCACGGCAAACAGAAACGCAAGGATCGTGCTCACTTTGGAAACCAAAACCAAAATAGAAAAAGGAATTCAATTTCGACTCAAATTGGACGCGGTGCAAAGGCGTGTTCGACTGGGACTTGGTTGCGCAATTAGAGGAGCAAAAAGGACTCTTCTGTTGTCTATAAAAGCAGGGTGATAGGAGGAAGAACAGAACGGATTTTTGGACGAACTGGACGACTATTTTTTGGAAAAAACAGAGCTTCGTTTTTGGTGTTTGGGTCGTGATTTGGCCGGATTTCAATAGGAATTGAAGAGGAGAATCGACGGGAGAAGAAAGGAGAAGAAGAAGAGAGGAAAAAAATCGGATTTTGGGTCTGATTTCGCAATTGCTACAGTACTGCTACAGTACCTGCGAAACTACTATAGTAACGGGCTAGTTGGGGAAGATGAACAGTGTTTCTGCTGTGAATAGTAATTTGCTGCAGTAAATTGTGAACAGTACCCCTCATGAATAGTGTTCCCTGCTACAGTGATTTTTCAAATGCAATTTCTTGAAGCTTTGATATCTCCCATCGATTATCTTTGCCTATCTTTAATTAGTTTTAATTAAATTTTTAATCATTATTTTAGTAGTTAATTAAATTACAATTTCTCTACAAAATTTCCTGATAAGAACTTTAATTTGCTAAGCTAAGTAGTATTTAGATTAGTTTGGAGTAGAAAATCATACATCATTCCCTGTGGTTCGACCTTGGACTTACCGAGTATATATTACAATTTGTCAACCTTCTCTTAGGTTTGATCACTAACTCGGCCTTTCCACAACCTCCCAATTATATTGTGGAAGTGGTTTAACAACTTATAATCAATATTTTTTTATTCACACGTTCTGGGAATGAAAGAAGTTAAAATTTTGTGCCAAAAAGTACTTGTGGCTAAGTGGGGAACTACTCTTCACAAATTCGTCATCCTCACAAGAAGGTGTCTCAAAGAATTTGAGATATCCTCATATGGAGAAAGAAGAGAAAAATATTAAATAATGCAAAAAGAATGGGTGAAAACGGATTAGAAATGAGATATGACGAAATTGAATGTTGCCTTTAAATTATGTATTTAAATACACGATAGCAATAAGAAGGTATCTCAAAGAATTTGAAATATCCTCACATGGAGAAAGAAGAGAAAAATATAGAATAATGCAAAAAGAATGGGTGAAAACGGATCAGAAATGAGATATGATGAAATTGAATGTTGCCTTTAAATTATGTATTTAAATACACGATAGCACTACTATCATGTCCTCGATGACACGATACCACTGCTATCATGTGTTTCGGTAGTGCTATCGTATAATCAAAGAAACAATACGAGAAAAGTCATATCCTCAAAGACACGATCTCTAAAATACAAACATGATAACTTGTCTTTTGTGTCTAATAAAAAACATGTTGATTGTTTTTTTTTACAAATGTATTGTGTATATAAAAAATATGTTTATATGAAAAGAATATAATAAATTTAAACATATAATTTGTAATTTATATTTGTGTATTTTGAATTACAAGTAATAGAAAGTGAGTCATGTCATCCAGGATGGGCAAAGACAAATAAGAAATGAGGGAAATATGACTCATTGAAGTATGCCAATGAAATGTGTATTTAAATGACACGATATTGTGTGCTTGGGTAATGCTATCGTGTTATCAAGGACACGATACAAGAAAAGTCACGTTCTCCAAGACACAATCCCTCAAATATAGACACAATACACTTTGTATCCTGTGTGTTTAAGCACATGACTAATAAAAAACGTGTTGACATATATTTCTTACAAATATACTGTGTATATGAACAGGATAGAAGAAATTTAAGCCTGCATTTTGTCACGCCCCGGGCACCGCCCGATCCGAACCGGACTCGGTCCAAGAGATGAACTGGCGCATGGGGCGACGTTTAAAGAGATATAGTGGAAGTCTTACGCCCCACATACGGGCGGTCGCAAAAGCAAGAGTAAATAAAAGGAACAAAGGTAGAGTTTAACTCGTAATAAATTGACAAGTCATAAAACCCACAAAGTAAAGACCTGAGCCAACACACGGGCTCGAAACAAGGGGGTCTAGAAAAGGTCTACACACAAGTCTGATATCAGTGTTATCAACATCATGATCCATACTAGAATGAAATACAACAGAAATGATAACCACATCTAATGGCCTCCATACCTAATCCCAAGCTCTCCCTGATCGCTCCTCAAACAGAGGATCATGTACATCTGTAGCCCCAAAACAAAACAAGGAAAGAGGGGTGAGTATAAAACTCAATAATGGTTTTAATTACAATCGACAATAATAAAAAATCATACGGCATTATAACATAGTAGTAGATCCATAATTCGACATGATTATCCCATTTTCTAGTTATGCATGTATAATACATAATCCTGCATAACAATATCTCTTGCACATGCTATACGGTCATGCATTCATAACACATAATCCTGCATAACAATATCTCATTCTCATACTTTCTCATCATGCATTCATAACACATAATCCTGTATATTAATATCTCATTCACATGCTTTCATATCATGCATTCATATCTCATAAATTCGCCCTGCATGTCAAATGTAACCAACACATGGTATAATCATGCATAACTGTCACAATAAGCATGTATCAACACAATGGTGAATGCCTCCATCTAGGAGTAACAAAGTATTGCCACGAAGGCTATTGCCACAAAGGCGGGACACAGTCAAGGTCACGAAGGCATATCATGATCTGATTTCCACCTAGGAAATGTAAGAAGGTTGGGGTGGCGGCCCCTAAATGCTGCTCGCCCTGGAGAATCCTGGCCAAGGATGTCCGATTCCCACACAGAGAACCTAGAGCAGGTGTGTTCGCCCTGGGACATCTCCTGCAGTGGGGGAGAGCCCGAATTCTCACACAGAGAACCCTAGAACACGTGGTAGCTGGTGCATAAAAGTGTACCGCACTGGATGCTCAGAGTCCAGATGGCAATCTCAATAACCTCATCTGCAAGGCAAGTATACAACTTGCCCCCTCCCCATATATCTCAATGTAACATCATTTCAGTTCAACTCAACCCGGGGAGTATACCTGCCCACGAAGGGATGAAATCGAAAACATGTCCTTTCGGACCAACCAAGTTTCGATTAATCCAGCAAGCAATCTCAAGCATTGCCTACAATCGATCAATTCCGGTTAAACAACGATAAAACTTCATCCATGAAGTCTAATACATGATGCATGATATCATGGTACATCCGTGAGCAAAACCTACGTGGGTTCCAACACATGGAATGTGCTCCCAATCCATCCCCCCATGCATCAAAATCAAAGCATATATTAACTACAATTTCATAATAAACTTCCCACATGTGTGTGTGTTTATGCACATTCTAATCACATGACAATTGCTTTGACATAAACTCATAAGACAATATATGCATGCTTAAACGCATTCAAAACTACGATTCCCAACTGAAATCAAAGCAATTTCCAGCATAAAACTTAAATCTAAATCATGTGAAGTCGAAGTATTATTCCTACGAGCATGTCTCTTTTCCATACATTAGGTCATAGTATGATCACATCCATTTCCAAATAAGCCATACATGATATAAGAGAACACATCTCAAGTCTACAACATCATATCATTGCTGGAAACATGCTTCAGTCACACGGATTTCATTATAATGTAATTCCATATTAACGTGCATCATTATCATCATGTTATCCAATATCGCATACACGCTTAGGTTACTACATAAACTTTCATCATCCATTTCCATGCTTCCAGTAGCCTCATTTCAACTTAATATGCATCTCATGTCATTAAATGAAGTAAAAACATTGAAATGAGCACAAAATCTCCCAAAATAGCCAAACTACCGCATAGCCTATTGATCGGCCAGAAGGCACGATCGATCGGCCGCTCAATGCGTTATACATCTGATCGATCGCCAGACGATCAATCGGCCAGTAACCCCGATCGATCGCCGGTCATCTTTTCCATTTTCAAAATATTCAAAACCGATACTCCATTAACACACTTTCAAGCATTCATCCAAGGTATCAAACATTATAAAAAAATATCAAACCTTCCAGAACACTAATATAGATCCTTCTAAGGTAAACCCCCTTCAAATAGAAGTAAAAGATTAATATCTATTAAACTTACCATTAGAGCTTTAAACAAGAAAAACTCATTCAAGTAAAGACCATTAAAAACGAGATTTTTACCACCGAAAGCTGAGATTGAAAAACCCATTACCTTGACTTGATGAGAATGAACCTTCAATCACCTCCAACACCTTCCAAAAACGTGATTTTGTGTTAATACACCACTAATTTCGATTTAGCTTTGAATATCAAAAGAAAACTTAGATCTAGGGCTTTTAGAAGTATAAACACAAGATTTGAAGATTAGGGCTTAGTAAAGAGAGTTAAAACAGTAGTTTTTATGTTTTCCAAAATGGATTGAAAGAATGGAGAAATGAAGATTAAGAAATGTTTAAGAAAACACTAAAGAAATAAGGAGAGATTAAGTTATTTACCTTTATTCCTTTCCTCTTCAAGCCTAATGAGGAAAAGGCTCCTAATTTCCCAGCCAAGCCTATTCCCAAATTGGAAAAGGGCACAACACTTTCCTTTTATAAAAAAAATTGGGGTAAACCTAAGTAAAATATGGGGTACAAATAGTGTTTTTGGCTAAAATTAGAAAATTTAGCAATTTTTAATCCAAAATTAAATTTTGGAAATTTTTATAGTGTCTTCCTTTGATGTCTGGGGCATTTTGGTCATAAAAACCTAATTTTGACCGCGGGGACCGTAGGGGTCCTGTCAAACCCTAATTTTCAGAAAATTAGAGAAAAATAAAAAAAATCCCAAAAATTTAGATTTGATCCAAAATCACTTAAAACTCATGATTATAAAGTTGGTTTGATTGAAAAACTTCATAAACTCATTGATTTTTTAAAACTATCGAGTTAAATCAGAAAACGCTTAAACCATACGACAACTGATAATTAACATTAAAACAAACCGGTTTCAAGATGAGGGATCTTACACATTTTGACTGGTATTTTTTACAAGTGTACATTTAATTACATATTTACATCTAATTACACATTTACATCTACTTAAAAATTTAAATTTCATCCCTATTAATCAGAGTCGTCGTCAAATTCCTTTTCAATCTTACCCCAGAGCAGAACTATAGTTATTATAAGCCGAAATAGTATAATATTGTCATCTGATCAAATATTGGTTATTCTATCTTTGATGTCAATTGAGCTGCGTACATTATATTACGTATAATGGTAATATAAGTTATAATTAGCAATATATATATATATATATATATATATATATATATTATATGAGATGAGTTTACATGAGATCGTTCTCATATAAGGAGCATGAGGCCAATCTTTATTGCCGTTAGATTCCGATCAGAGGGTGGATATCAAATCAGTGGGTAAGTGAGTGTGTCACATCAAGGAGTGGGTGAGATCATTATGGATATTTATAGCCGTCAGATCAAGATCCAATGACTACGATTCAAAGTAGCCTCATATAAGTAATATGAGAGCGATCTCATTTAAACTTTTCCCATATCATATTTATATATTGCTAATCAGAACTTGTATATATATATATATATATATATATATATATATATATATATATATATATATAGAGAGAGAGAGAGAGAGAGAGAGAGAGAGAGAAAGAGGGGTTTACATGAGATCGTTCTCATATAAGGAGCATGAGGCCAATTCTTATAGCCGTTGGATTCCGATCGGAGGATGGATATTAAATCAGTGGGTAGGTGAGTGTGTCACATCAGGGAGTGGGTGAGATCATTATGGCTATATGTAGCCGTTAGATCAAGATCGAAGGGCTACGATTCAAAGTGGCCTCATATAAGCTATATGAGAGCGATCTCATTTAAACTTTTCCCATATATATATATATATATCATGGGCCATGACATGTGGCCCAAATTCGGTTAAAGCTATTGGACCCCTTCCAAAATTTGGGTTTGTGGCATTTTACAATAGAAAAACCTAATATGTCTCGACATAGACGAAAGTAAACCCGCCCGGTGGCTTGGAGTGAACGAGTTCCATCGCTTGCAGAACTGTCATGGACATTCAACCGATTGTAGAATTTTCTGATTCTTTTGTTCGTTTTCCATTTGAAGAAATAGACAAAATTGAGGATAAAAGGGGGAAAAGAGAATACTTATTTCTTATTCCTATGGGTGCTTGTGGGCCCATGAATATGTTTTAAGGAATCAATAATCTACTTTCAATTTCTTAAATGCTTAATTCGTGTTTAAACTTTAAACTAGACCTTATTAGAAAAAAGTTCAAACTAGATGGATTTTGGTTTGATGATGTGACTGAAAGATTAAGGTTATCAGTGATTCACAATCTCCTCTTCAACTCATGAAAGTCGTAAACAAGAAGCAGGAATGAAGAACAATGGTAGCTAGGTGGGAGAGTTGTATTCTAGACAAGTTTAGTTGCTTGCTTGTAACCATTCAACCACATAGGTACAGTAATGCACAACAATTTATCAAAAAATAAAGCACTGACAAACTTCATGAATTGGCATTGTTATACGTAAAAAGTTTTACAAAACAAGTTTGAGTGAAACAAACAAGAGATCGGTTTATATAAGGTCATTCTCATATATGGAGTATGAGGCCAATCTTTTAGGTGGTTGGATTCAATCCACCGTGAGTATTAAATCAGTGGATAGGTGAGTGTGAACCATCACTCACCCTTGAGCCGTCAGATCAAGATCCAAGGGCTATGACATGAAGTAGCCTCATATAAGCTATATGAGTGATCTCATTTGAACTTTTCCCAACATATAATATACAAAATCTTACAATTCTAAAAATCTATACCTGCCTAATTACAATCTCATACAACCTAAACTATTATCTTAATTTAATGTGTAAGCAAAATAAAACTTTCCATCAGTCATGATCACTTGTCCTGCACATCAGAAATAAGAAGTCAGGAAAAAAAACCCTCAAAAACTTGTATTCTTTACAATGATGAGTTGCAGCAGTATAATCTAAAAGCAACATACCAATTTCAGATTACCCAGTTGATTTACAGCATTCATCAGTTTCTCCTTCTCCTGCTGACGAATCCTATTCCCCATCCCACCACCCAAAAGGCATACTTAGCACCGCAAAGAAACGCAACAAACAAGTTTAACAATATACTCTCTCTGGTCACTTTTAATGGATACAATTTCTTGGAAAATCAGTTCATTTGAAGAAAAGTGACCGGAGGGAATAGTAGCATTGAAGAAAGACTCAAAGAAGGAAGAGAGAAAAATACCGAATCTTCTTGAGATAGGGATACATGTTAAAACTGCCGGCACTCTTGCCTACTACACCAAGAGTTTTAGTGGGCAATAGCGCCGGCGCCGGCGCCGGAGGAGGAAGCGCTACTTGCTGTTGATAGCCGCTGCCACTGCCGCTGGCCTCCACATCCATCATTTGTACATCGCCGTCTGCCATGGCTGCTGGTCTGAGGAAACTGGTCTTGATCAAACTTGGGAGTAGTAGTCTTCTCTATATGCATGAGAATTGAAACGAGTAGTGGCTACGTCATATAGGAAAGGGTCACCCTACTCCTTTTAGAAGTAGGAGTATCGGAAACCGGCTAATCAGAGGAATTGCCAAATTTATGCAATTCTACCTGTCAGTATCTATGTTGTGGAGAACCTAAGATCCTCCTTTTTGCAATTAGCAGTAGGACTAGGAGTTTAGGAAACTGACTGTTTGGTATACTGAGTTTAGGAAACTGAGTATAACGGTGACTACTTTGCTTCCGTTAGATCTACGATTTGAGCATCTACCGGTCTTAATTGGTTCTGATGTGCGGGCCCTACCACTAAAGCGCGGGAAGCAGGTGGCTACTAAACAGATTTTTATGGTAGGGCCTAGAGGTGAGGGCCAATCAAAGGCAGTTAGGACTTTTGAGCCCCACCTAAAACCTGCTCAGCCATCTCTCCAAGGGCCTTGGTGCATACATTTTTTCTTGTGTTTGTTTATACAGTGGTGGTGTGAGCCGAGATGATCTGAACCATCCAATTAAGATTCAATGACATACAAAGCAGGCATTGATTCAAACCTATCTGCCCCTGTATTAAGGCTCGCTGCCGTATCGAAAGTCCGGCCAAGATCATCTTGACTCATGAGCCTGCGGTTATACTCCCTCAGGTCACTTTTACTATTATATAAATGGTCAATTTTATTGGCATGGGATCCATAGTAAAAGCTTAACCTTTTCAAGCGAGCGAGTTATTTCATTGCAATGTTGGCCTAATAATTAGGAAATGAGGAAATGGTATCATGTAGCAATTTTTGCTACTTGTGTAAACTAAAAGTACCTACTCCCTTGTCCAATAGTGATTGTCTATATTAGAAAAACAAAATATACTAAAATCAGTTAATGCCGGTTTTTTAATCCAGACAAATAATACTGGATGGAGCATGCTATGGCCCATACTCCCTCCTGTCTAATGGTAGTCTGCATTAGCAAAGCGAAAATAAACTAAAATTGTTTTTGGTTTTATAATGCAGACAGGTAATCTTAAACGGACTTAATGTCCCGCGGGTCCCACAACCACGGTTTTTGAGACCCACAAGATCACCAGCCAATTAACCCGCACGAGTGGCTGACGCCGGACAGAGATACAGCGCCAGCTGTCCGTGAAAGTGACACTAGCCTTACGTGTCGTGGTTACAGTCTTGCCACGTGTCCGTTGCAGGTCGTGACTTCCACCTGGCTGAAGTCGAAGCAAACAGCTGCTGTCTGCGCGCCTGCGCAAACTTGACTTAGTATTTCATCATTGTGTTATTGATTATTACAAGTAACTCCCTGTTTTTTTCGTAAATTTGTCTTAGATGAAATTACGTTTTTTCTTTCTTTTTTGATTTGATACAAATTGTTTATGCTAAGTTCGTGCTTAAGACGACGTATTATTATACTTCTCTTTCAGTTTTTGCTAGAAATTTGAAGCTTATTTTTAGGTTTTAGAGCGAATTACGATAATGAATAATGCCCTGAATTACACAAAAAGAAAAATGCTTTGATAAGAGAGGTGTAGGCATAGTGAAACGTTGCACAAAAACAAAGCTCAATTTATGGCAAACACATGTGAAGAGAGTAGGAAGGTAGAGATGATTATAGGAGAATTTCGAAGAGAGAGAAAGAATCCCAAAATTTCAGCTAAAATTTGATGAGGACAAATTATTGAAAATTCACAAGGGCTGCTGTAGGAGCAGATCTCTTGCTTCTCTTTGCACCATTTTAACTCCATTAGTAAGTTCTAACTGAAGATATTAAACTCAGGAATGTTACCCACAAATAAGATTGTTTTAAAAAATTTGGGCATGAAAGTAGTAAATTCAAACAACATATTGTGAATGATGCCAAAGAAAAAACAACTTGATGTATATTTTTAAATTTTGTACACCTCTAATTTTAGTATTAAGATTTTTTTTGGATTCAAGCCCAAATGAGTTACCTTGATAAGCATGACTCTTGGGCGACGTGAGCCCCTTCCACAAATACCCAGAGGCCAGAACTCCTTCCCCTATACCACTTCCTTCTTCTTCCTCTCCTTTTCTTCTGCTTCTTCTTCTTCTTTCCCTTCTTTTGACGACTTGGAGTTTTGGTTTTCCAACATTCACAAACTCTAGTTTGCAAGCAACAATCTATGTCCTCCAAATGCAAGGAGTTTCATTATTAGATTCGTCATTCAGGTAATATTATTGAAAACCACTTGGGTCCATTTTTTCTTATTCTTCCATTAAAAGTTTCTGTTGTTTGCACGCAATGCTGTTGGTGGCTGAGCGAATGAAATATTTGTTTGCTTTACTCCTTTTGTTTGGTTTCATGGTGCACCATTGGACTGGTTTTCCGCCTTTCCTTATTGTTTTTCGTTTCTCCGCAGGACATGCATTGCTGATTTCATGAATGCCAAGGACTGAAACGAAAGATTACTACAAATTTGGTCCCAAGGGAGTCTGTAAGGTTTCAACTAGGACAGAAGGTCACGTTCGCATCAGGCTGTGACATTAAAGTAGTCATTTTCAATGTTTCTATGGTTTAATTACTTTTTGCGTTTTTATTTGTTTTGAGTTTGTGGTAGATCTTCATTGGCTGAGTTGAGATTCTGACATCACATGATCCAAAAGTGGTGAGTGCCAACATGGTCTTTCTATTTCCCCTTAACTGCCGACAGCAGTCCAGCAATGATGAGTCGCAATCCGTATCCGTTTCCTGGATATAAACTGAAATGGGGTTCTGTAAAAAAACAGAAAAAATCTGAAATGGGATATGATTAGTTTCATTTGAGGATGCTGAATTGTTCTTTTCTTGGTACGAGTTAATAAAATATACTACTGTATCTAAATAAGTTTCGTGGCCTAGATACATCGATAATTTGTTAATTTTACGCGGAAATCAGCTGATATATTGGTGAGGAAAATTTGATATTGTTGCATTTTGTCAGCTAAAAATGGTGCACTGACTTTCTAAAACTCTAATATAGAAAAAGTAAATGCATTATGTGAGATACATTGGTATATAAATTCTTATATATACTTCTTTGTCATTTGCTTTCACTTTACGTTTGTTTTCACTTCTGCTGAGAAGTTTTGCTGTTTGGTGTAGGTATAGGCTTTGCCTTTTGTAGTTCTAAAAATGATTGGAACACAAATTCTGCCATGTGTTTTTTTCAGAATAAGTCACATATAATCCTAAATCCTAAATCTATTGTAAAATGAAGCTATACTAATACCACAATGCAGGTCGTCAGCACAGAGGCAGCTTAACGTAACCATCCCAACATAACTTCCCCATAGAAAATAAAATAGAAATAAGAAAGCATACTAGGAGAGAGAAAACAGATATCTTTAATTAAGATTGATTCTTCATGCAAAACCAATATATAAGATGATTTTTTCATGTAAACCAATATATTGGACCAATTTTATCCACATATTCAAGAGATTGTTCTGGGCTTCACCTAATCTCACGAAGACCTTTTAGAGAATGTGAATCTTTAGTCAGGATTATTTTATGATTTTTTTCTGCATATTGAAGACCTTTTACTAACGAATCATGTCCACCTCTCCGTATGGTCGCTTTATTGCTTATCATGTTTTCTCCCGTAGGAAACTATGGGGAAACTTTTACTGCTTCGTTTACTGAGAGAACAATGTTAACGTGGAATAAGTTAATAACCCTCTAATGGAAAAATAGATTTTTTGCTCGTATTATGAGTCTACCTTTCACTTAAGGGACACTTAGAAGTATTCTAGAGTGCTTATAATAAGTACAAATATCTATCTGCATCATCATTGTACTAACTAAAACCGCGTTCTGTTTTCTTTTCCCTCTAAATGCAAGTAAACACTAGTAAGTACTCATGTCTGCTAATTTACTTCTGGAGTCATGCGTTTCATAAAGTTACATGACAAAGTTTTTTGTCTTGATGTTAGACATTCATTTTTGGTCTCTGAAACTCAGAAGAGATGAATATACGACGGAAGAAAAACTTGAGGAAACTCTGATCTGGCAAGCTTATTTTATTTTTTGGGCGTTTTGGTATCAGACAGCGAGTGTGAGACATCCAAATAAGGTAGAGTATAAAAAAATTATCACCATTTGGGTAGTACAGTATCATAATTCGATGTTATCATAATTCGATGTTATCATACAATCGACTCTACATTACCACAGTAAGATCATAAAATTCAAAATTGCCAATCAGGTAGAATCCTTCTTTGTTTTTATATATGTGATATGCCTACACTCAGTCTGATCTCCAATTCCCTCCATTTTTTTAATGACATGGAATGACCCCCTAAAGCCTGCCCTAGTTAAAAATGCATGAATACTAGGCAGAAGTCACCGAGACAATAATGGTGGCAATGAGTTTGCTTTTTGTCATTATTTTACAGGCATGCTCTTCATGGGTCCCAAGCCTTTTGTCCAACTAGGTTAGGTGTTGTAAAATGACCTATCTTTTCTGTAGGCACTGGGACCAGGAAAAAGTTGCCAGGTTTAAATTTGCAATTAAAATGGTGGGGTGACATATTTTGCTCCAGTTCAATGCACATTTTAGATCTACTTGTTTGTATGTTTACTTGATCCTTTAAACACCTAGTCATCATTGCAAAGCATTCTTCCCATCCTATTGGGATTGGCTGTCGTGGCATCCAATGCCCAACTGGAATCAGTCCAAAGGAGTTTCACTTTAAAGTTGTCTTTTTTCTTTTTTTTATAGCCACTTTAATGTTGTCATCTGTGTTGCATGTAGGTTTATATAATGTGGTTTATGCAATTGAGAAATTGTGATGAAAGAGTAGAAGCAAGCTTAATGTTAGTTCTTATTATGCAAGTTGCTTTTCTGATGTAAAAGCCGGGTGTTCATTTTCAATTCTTTGTTCATAAGTTTTAAGTTGATATTGTTGCATGTCATATGTTTTTGCTTTAATCTTTTTACTGTCAAACCGGAACCTTCTTTGCACACCTCGACTTTCTTGTCACTTTGAGAGACATTCATGACCACCAGCATTGTATTTCATGAAGATAATTGATCTAAATCGGCTTTGATGTCTGTTTGAGAATTAAATGGAAACAACTGAATTTCCTATCTAACAGTATATATGCAATGCTTCTTTTCAAGTTATCAGTTCAGTTGTCATTTGGACTTTATAATTTTTAGATTGAGGTAAAAAATTTGGTAGGAAATAGTATTTTCTGATATTACAAATTTGCAAATGTTTAAAGCACACTACTTTGTTAGTTTTCGGACCTTATGTTTGTTTTGGCAAATAATTCTTTCTATACATTAGTTGAATTGCTTGTATGTTCTGGATTAGTCGTGTTCTCAATTTGATAATTACATCCTGCAGAATATACAAGTGAAAATCCTGGTTGATATGGACTTTCTCTCGGTGAGTTTCATGTGCATGTCTGGATTCCAGATGTAAATGCAGTGTTGCTTTGGGGATGAGAAGGTAGAGAAAGTTTTCCTTTCTAGATGCTAGCTCATTGTATTTTTTTTGTTCATGCTCTCTAGTGCAAAATAGGCTAGCGGAGGCTTAAGATCCATAATGTCAGCCTCAAATTGTGTTGATGATAATTCCGGATGGAGGGAGTATGATTAGGATTATGGTTATGATTAGTCATGCTCAAATCGTTTTGTTTTGTTCTCATTTTAATTATTAGAGATCTTGCAAATAACCTCAAAGTTCTCCATTAGTATGTAATTTGTTAATTTATCAACTCACAGGAAGCTTGCACTTCATGGACTTCACTCACAATAACGGCAATAAGAAAGCTCTAAAGAGGTGGTTCTTCATAGATAAAAGAGTAGGATAGATATTGAAGTGAAAAGTTGAATTACAAAGCACTGAAGCTGAGAGTTTTCTTTGACTTATAAAACCTACAAAGGAAACTGGATCCCATGGATTTGAAGTCTAACCAAGTGGCCCCTGTCCTCACTGACCCTGTCCCTATAAACAAGTCCAGTCTGGGGATATATTCCAATTTGCTTCCTTCTTCTGGGCTTTATTTGAGAGCTTCCAAGAAAAAGTCCATTTCTGGTAAATTTGATGATTCCATTTCTAATGGTTGGTTGAACGCCATGAAATCGTCGTCTCCACCCCGAAAAAAACCAAACAAGGACTGCAATTCCAAAACTGAAATAGACGAAAATAATGTTTATAGCACCTGGGTGGTAAGACCTTCACATGATATATTTTTAAACAAGCCTATATATATTTATGTGACAAGTTCTCTATACATATGTGCTCTCATTGTGTTATTTATAGCTGAAGCATCCATCAGCTTTAGCTTCATTTGACCAAATCAAAGATTATGCCAAAGGGAAGAGAATAGCTTTGTTTTTGGATTATGATGGCACACTTTCTCCCATTGTTGATGACCCTGACTGTGCATTCATGTCTGACTCGGTAGGCTACCTTTGTTAGAATACAATGACCATCTTTAAAAAGAACATTTAGAGATGCATACAATTCTTGTTGTCAGATGCGCATTGCAGTCAAAGAGGCTGCTAAGTATTTTCCAACAGCAATAATCAGTGGAAGACGACGTGAAAAGGTGCCCTTCTCTCATTTGACACATTCCTTGTCATATTGAATCATGTGGTCTCTGTTTTTTTTTCTCTTAAAAGTCAAGAAGGAAATGTATATATGTACGAAGTGATGGTACCTTTGTATTATTTCCTCTTGTACTCTTGTTGCCTAAAAAGAAAAAATCTTCTTGTACTGATCTACCAAAAGAAAAGGGCGACTTTGTGATCCGGCAGAGAGAGGGAGAGTGTAAAATCATAGCTATAGGGTAGAGGATACAAAAAAATATTTCATTTGGGTAGTTCAGTGTAATGTTTCTACATTGTTGTACAATTAACTCTACATTATGATATAGATGTTACAAAATACATATATATCAACCAAGTAGCTACTTATAAAAAAAAGGAATTAGCTACTTGATTCCTACATAAATGTCTAAAACCTACCTGATCACGAATTTGCTAAAAGTTTTTTTGTTCTTTTCCCATTTTTCTGTTCTTAATGAAATCATTTACTAGTAACAATAAAAGTAATAGGTATACTCCCTCCGTCCCACACCTAAAAACCTATTTGGTGTTGAAAATGAACTATATATTTAGTTCATTTTGAAAAAACCAAATCAGACTATTAAAATTGGACGGTGGGAGTACTTGCTATGTCGAAAGAAAGAAACAATGTGATGATATTGTGAGGAGTGTATAGTAGTCCACATCTGAGGGTTTTGTTTTTATTTTTATGAAGTCCACATCGGAGGTTGGTTTGGGCAATCTTGATCAATCCTGATAATTATACTTTCTGATAAATTTATTTTTCTTGCTCTTGACATGTTGCCCACGATAATTACTTATACTTGCAATTATTATTGATGGTAGTTGTAGTTTTCGTACTTCAGCATTTTCAATGGATTCTTGCAAATGGTGTTTTACAGGTCTATGAGTTTGTAGGTTTAGCTGAACTCCACTACGCTGGAAGCCATGGAATGGACATTATGGGACCAGTAAGGAACTATAAAAGTGATGGC
Source organism: Houttuynia cordata (assembly GCA_039654745.1). Lineage (NCBI taxonomy): Eukaryota > Viridiplantae > Streptophyta > Magnoliopsida > Piperales > Saururaceae > Houttuynia > Houttuynia cordata. The sequence goes on from CM077511.1 coordinate 9,320,754, forward strand.
ATAAATTGCACTAGGACTACAGACCAGCAGGTGATAATAACATCTAAAAGCAGCTTAAAAAAGATCTTCTTCTTTTCATTGTTGCACTGGATTACTGGATTACTGGCATCGACATGCCACACATGAGGGATTGAAGAACCTAATTATATTACATTACTGGATTACCGGCATCGACATGCCACACATGAGTAATTGAACTTAATTAAGTTGCATCACTGGTTTGCAGGGTAAGGAGGTGAATCTCTTCCAGCCTGCAAGTGAGTTTTTACCTATTATCGATGAGGTTTGATGCCTTCTAGCTGTTGTTTCCCTTTGCCTGTGATTGCCAAATGGCTTTTCTAATATCTTTTTCTTTTCCAGGTTTTTAGAACCCTCGTTGAGAGCACTAGAGGAATCAATGGTTCCAAAGTTGAGAATAACAAGTTTTGTGTTTCTGTACATTACCGAAACGTTGATGAGAAGGTTATTAGAAGTAAAATTATATTCCTTGCACTTATGTTCTTTATTATGTTGAATATTCTAAACAAATGTGCTGTTGGTGGTCTTCCATAATTAGGATTGGAGTATAATTGGGCAAATTGTTTATGACACATTACAAGCATTCTCGCGCTTGCACATGACGCATGGACGGAAGGTAGTATGCTTAATTAGAGTATGTTTATAGTGGTGATTATTCAATAGGATGAGATGATAATTTGATTGATCTTCAAATTAATTTACAGGTTTTAGAGGTCCGTCCTGTAATTGATTGGAACAAAGGCAAAGCTGTGGAGTTTTTACTTGAATCACTTGGTAAGTGGACTCCATGTCCCCTGAGAGTGACAACATTGTAAGGCCAATACTTGATCGATGCTTTTGTCTGATTGTTTGGCTGGTGCAGGACTTAGCCAATCCAGTGATATACTCCCCATTTATGTTGGGGATGACCGGACAGATGAAGATGCGTTTAAGGTATTAAAACCAATGTTCATGTCAGTTTTTTTTATGAAATTAAAACCAATTTTCATATAAGTAGTGCTAAAAGGAAGGATAGGTATTCTCTTTTTTTTTCAGAGTGTAATACTTTTTTATTAATACCAGTTTGTTTTTGTCCTTTAGATGTTGCGAGAAGGCAAGAGAGGATGTGGGATCTTGGTGTCTTCTGCACCAAAGGAAACAAATGCCTGCTACTCACTGAAAGACCCATCTGAGGTAATTACACTGTATTTCACTTTGAGGAGCCTTATAATATGAGCTCGGCGCTTTCAGGCCGGTTGCAGCCGTCAGGCCCATGACTAGGGGGTACGCAAGGTCTTATAATCTGCCTGGCCCCTCAAATAACACATGCCATTGGATCTCGATCGGCAGTGTATGATGAGCCATGACATATATTTCCATATATGCGCCATATTGGCTACGTGATTCTTATGCTCTGTATGTTGGTATGTCATCTCAGGTGATGGAATTTCTAAAGGCCCTGGTGAGATGGAGGAAATTATGTCATCTAAGGTGATGGAATTTCTAAAGGCCCGGGTGAGATGGAGGAAATTGAATCAAGCAGCATGAAAAATTTGGGAGGTGTATTCATTAGTTTTACTATACCTATAGATTGATAAGTTCTGAGTGATAAAGTCAATATAGCGGTGCAGTTGCTATTTGCTATTTCTTCATCTTTGCATTGGCCAAATCATTTTATGACAAAGTTATGTGTACCAAAAAGTTGGCCAAGATATCTCATGGAATAATTTGAGATTCAATAAAAGTTCTGTAAGGTATTTTACTCGTTTTTGGCATTTAATTTTAAAGGAACATGCTTCCTGTCTTGAACTTATGGGCATTTGACTCATGTTGTCTAAGGAGTGGAGATGGGTATTTGAGCTGGTAAACACACGGTCGTAGAAGTTGCTGTTAGCCAGAGTAATGGAGTGGACAAAAGTTGACAGACTGGCTACTGGTCAGTGCTTGGAAGAGACGCAACGGAATTAGATACATCAAGTGTGTTGATGTATATCTCTTTTTGGGGGAGATGGAACTAGATGCAGTGTCCCTGTTCATGGCAGCTGACCAAAAGGCGCAGCCCTGCCTTCACCCTGCTTCAATTTCTAGTCTACTATAGTTGGCACCTTGGCTTGAGCTGAAACCTTACAGAGGTTGGCAAGAACGTTCCCAAGTTCTATAGAAACAATATATAACCGTCCAACGACCAGCAAAGAGCTCCATGAGGCAGGTAAATTCACCAAAGATAATTAGACCTTGAATCTTAGCACCTTGAGCAATGTCCATAGAATTAGGGTAGAGCCGCCATAAAGGTTATGTGGTCTTCTAGAGAGAAGTGAAGAAAAGGGACAGTTTGCTGTACCACATCTCAACCTTCTTTCTTGTGGCCAAAAGAACCACCATTGAGAGGGCAAACTTGTAGAGAACCAACTTTGGTCGACCAAGGCAAATCCTTTGGAAAGGAGTGCACAACAAAGTTTATGGCTTTTTAATTTTGTCCCAACTCGTGCCAGTAAGGCATTAATCGATACGAAAATTAGGTGCTAGAGTTGCGTATAATTTTCTTCTATATTACTATAGTTATGAATAATTAATAACCATTTGTGTCTGTATTTTGTATTTATAAGTGCCCCTTAGAAATTTACCTCACAAACACGGGGTAGTCGTTCTAGATTGGAGAATGCCAGGATTGAAATCCAGGACTCCCCAATCCAAGATTACAGAAGAACAGATTTTCAATCCTGTATACTTATATTTAAAATATGTATTACGATTTTTAGTGCTGGATTGCATAATTTTTCAGGATTTCCAGTCCTAGATTAAGAAATTTATAGTATTCAAATAACTATTAATAATATATTTGGAAAAATACTTAACCATTCATCACAATCTCATCTAAAAATTTAAAAAGAGTTTATGAAACATCCATACTCACTACCAACAAAAATCGCCTTTAGCGACGGCAAAATCCGTCGCTAAAAGTGCCTTTTCGTGGAGACGTTTGGAAAGCTGAAAAATCAAATATTTCAGCCCTGAAAGGTGAAAATTGTCACCTTTCATGGTGAAAAGTGTTTGTTTGCTGAAAGGGTGAAAAATGGTCGGTGATAGTGATAGGTGAAAATTTTCACCTTTTCACCTTTCAGGCCTGTTTTGTGTTTGTTTGCTGAAAGGCTAAAAATCAGCCCTGAAAGGTGAAAGGTGACAATTTTTCACCTTTCACCCTGAAAGGCTGATTCTCACCCGAGTGAGAATCAGGCTGACGAATTGATCATCTCGTCTCTTCAACGAAAAAAACCAACTCTCGCTCAGAGATTCGTCCCCCCCGGTGAGTACTCCCACCTCGACGGTGCCCCGTTGAGCCAGGAGAATCTGTGCCCCCCATCCCCGCCGCCGCTCGTTGAGCCCCCCCCCCCCCCCCCCCGTCGACGCCGTTGAGCCGAGGGAACCCGTGCCCACCACTCCCGTCATATCTCCCTCATTTTTAGTCCGTTTTGGACATTTTTTTCATCGTTATAAGAAAGAACACTAAAAATGAGGAAGAATGAAAAAAAAAGGGCCAAAACGGATTAGAAATGAGTAAGATATGCATCAGTGAAGTTTGCCCATTAAAAAAGTTATCGCGTAATTGATTACTCGATATGCAGTACTATAGTGTATCTAATTACTCGATATGCAGTACTATAGTGTATCAAATTACTCGATATGCAGTACTATAGTGTAACCAGTTACTCGATATGCAGTACTATAGTGTATCAAATTACTCGATATGCAGTACTATAGTGTAACCAGTTACTCGATATGCAGTACTATAGTGTATCAAATTACTCGATATGCAGTACTATAGTGTAACCAGTTACTCGATATGCAGTACTATAGTGTATCAAATTACTCGATATGCAGTACTATAGTGTATCAAATTACTCGATATGCAGTACTATAGTGTAACCAGTTACTCGATATGCAGTACTATAGTGTATCAAATTACTCAATATGCTGACGAATATTCCTATCAGCGTGACTTATTTTCAGTTCCCAAACATATTTCACCTTTCACAAATTAGGCGTGAAAATTTTCACCCTGACGCCGAATTACTTTCAGCTTCCAAACGAGCTGTCACCAATCAGGAAAAAACACCCTTGATTATTTTCAGGCTGACATAAATTTTCACCTTTCACCTATCAGCTTCCAAACGCCCCCATAAGAGATCCACCGGATATGTATAAAACAGAAATTTAGAATGTATTGCTACAATGTTCTGCACTTTTACTATTTATGTTATCATGCTATATCATATTAAGCAGAAATTTCCAAGATGAAAGTGTGGAATAAAATCACTTACTTGAGGGCTTTTATATTCCTGTTGATTATGAACCAATTACGTGTGGTTAATTTTCTTAAGTATTGTAGTTTGCATTTGTCGGGATAATAGGTTTGTGTTTTGCAATGTTTTAATTTTTTGCTTTGTTTTTGTACTTAGGTTAATTAGATTAATAAATACATGTTTGTGGGTACATAGCATGACTGTAAACCCTCACGAGACAACACTCGTCCTACTATGGCCACCTAGAGGTTTAACGGCTTGTTGCATATGCTCAATGCAATCGTGTTCCCTATGAAAGTGGTGTTTACTTTTATGCATTAGTTCATTTAGTTGTTTGTTTGATTTTGTTTGATTTTGTTTTGCTAAGGACTAGCAAAATATAGGTTTGGGGGTGTGATCTATACATAAAATATGCACTTTATTATCTCCTAAACTTATGATTATGCTAGTGTTTGATTAGAACTTCTACTACTTTAATATAGTTTTTGGTTTTTGTAAGAAACAAGAGTAATACATAGAAATGAGGTGAAAATAGACTTCAATGGCTAAATCATCATAACTTTGTGTACAAATCTCTTATTGGACTGATTCAAGCTTAATGTTAAAGTTCAAGAAGTCAGCTTTCCAATGCCACCAACTACGCGCAATTCGGAGTTCGGAGCAAAAAATTATAGCTATTTGAAATTTATGAACAGTAACTACGATCGATCGGCTATTCAATGCGAACACTAGCCATTTGAAATTCATAAACAATAACCTCAGCCGCAAAACAGTGTTATGGAAGGAAACGATCGATCGGAATAAAAACAGTTGATCGTATCTACTGGAGTTTTTGATCCGCAGAAGATAGTAACAACGATCGATCGGAATCATACGACATCGATTGACAGAAAATAACGAAGGAATTGTGATCGATCGGTAGGCAAACGATCGGCAATACGGAGCGATCGATCACCGTGTGCAGAAAAACCAAAATAAGACCTATTTCGTCTCGGATTTGGAAGGGGACTTCGTAGTTTCTCTTCAAACATATAAATAGGTCTTATGAGAGAACGTTTTGGGCTATCTTGGAGACCACCTTGGAGAATCTGGAGACCACCTTTGAGCTATATTGGAGGCTAGAGCAAGGAGAGAAGATGAAGATGAAGAATACAATGGTGATTTCTCTTCCAATGCGAGGCTAAATACTTTTTGAAGGCGTAGATGAAGCCCAATAATCTGGTTGTATAGTTTATTTTATCTCATTTTATGTTTTTACTCTAGTTGGTGTATGGATTTTATTGTATAATCATTGTTAATTCTTTAAAGATTTGTTTTTGTACTCGAGAGAGACAAGAGTAAATTCTTGTGAGTTTCATTCCGAAGAATACTTGTGTATCCGAGAGGAACGTAAGTATATTGAGGTGTTATATATCAATAAAGTTTCATTGGTTTATACTCGAGAGAGATAGATCACAATTCCATGTTTTAATTATTTTATGTATTACATCCGAGAGGAGAGCACTATATTTTGAGTTGACAAGTGTATGTTCGAGAGGAATATGCTAGCTAATTAGAAATCTTTATTCAAAAGAGAGAGAGAAACGATACACTAGTTTATTGTGGTGGATTCGAAGCCATGGTCTTCTCCATATTGATTGAATCCCACTAATTTAGCTAAAAGTTCATTGCTTTCTTAGTCTAGAATCAACATTGCTGCTTCCTTTTGAATTTGGTAAATTATTAATCTGTCCCTGAGGTTTGACAACCCTTTTGTATACTTGCCATAGTATAATTGCCTTGTGCACTTGCAAGGGTTTTATATTTAAACGATAACTGATCAGGGTAGTAACCATGATATTAATGAAAATGAGATTGAACATGATGCACCAATGCGGCCCTTGCGTGATTATCTGCAACCTGCACGCTGATATCTATAAAATATACATATTTTATATGCCTTTCTGCCTATTTGTTAGTCGTAATTTTAGTTGAAAGTAATGATTAATAAATAAATGCGCTTAATTGATTAATTTAGATGCGTTAATTGGATTTAATGCTTTACATTTTATTATGCGTCCAACTTAATATTTAATTTTACTTATGTAGGTTTTAAAAGTTCCAAATGCAGATCGTCAAAAGAACGCACGTTAAGCAGTTTTGTGAAGAGATTAGATCCGATGGTGGAGATCGCTGCAACGGGTTTCTAGTTTAATGAGAAAGAAGGAAAATGGACCCGTTCATGGCTGGTCTGGTTCGGGTTTAAATAAAAATAATAATAAAAAGAAGTGAACCGGCCCGAGCCAAAGCTCGGGCCTTTCGTTCCAAACAGAGGGATGCTCTATTTTGATCGAGCAATGGTCCGGCGCCGGCAGGGACAGCGGCAATGATCATGGCGGCGGAGCTCGGGCAGACGCAGTGAATGGCGCCGGAGAATGGCTGCTGTCGACGGCGGCTTAGGATGGCAGTGGACGGCAATCGAGAAGACGACGGCGGAGCTTGAGATGGGAGGTCACAGCAGCGAAGGCTCGACTGAGGAGACGGTTCCGGCATCTCGACGACGACGGCGAGGTCACAGCAGCGAAGGTTCGAAGGCGGCGATGAAGTCGGCAAGGAGATGACGGCGGAATGACAGGGAGGCATTCTCAATTTGGAAACCAAAATCAAAACAGAATCGGGAAACAAAAGCAGTTCTGCTCGAATTGGAAACGGGGGATTTTCGAACTCGATTTGGAAAGGAAAGAGGTGTGTTCGATTGGGGTTGGAATCGCCTATAAAAACAGAGGGCGGCGGAGAGCTTTTGAGAGAGAACAGATAGACAGAGAAGAGCGGCCGACAGAACGGAAAAACACAGAAAAAAACAGAGCTGCGACGATCGGATTTTCGCCGGAAAAAGCCAGGCTTTCCGGTGGGTCTCGGTCGGAGCAAGAGGTGGGTCTTGGCCGGAAGGAGGAGGAGTCGATCGCCGGGAGCAGAAGGTCGGATTTGGAAGTGCTACAGTGCTCGTCTCGCCGGAGAAGATGATGAATAGTGCTACAGTGCTACAGTGCGTGTGAACAGTGCCGGGTGAATAGTGAACAGTATTCCTGCGACCAATCCAATGAACCAGGCTTTTTCTTCCCTTCTTTTCATGTCTAGCTAAATTTCATTGTACTAAGACTAGATGAAGCTCTGCTGAATTTGTTGACTCTCAACACTTATTTGCATTTCTAAAGTTGTGATTTTTATTCCATATGCTTAATATTTTGTTATGATTATTCTGTTGCTCGAGAGGGGGTAGAGTAATTGTTAATGAAATTAAACTAAGGGTTTGTTAATGTTCGAGAGATCTTAGCGAATTCGAAGGTATTAATTGAATAAAAATTGCATTTTTATGATTGATCTTTGCTCGAGAGAGGGAGATTAATTAAGATAGATTTAATTGTTTAGTTGCATGTTCGAGAGGGCTGCACACATTACGGTTATTCGTGACTTCGAGAGGGGCACGGGTAATTGATCACTTGGAATTGTACGGGTTTAACGGAGAGGATAGCTATTTGGTTTGGGTGGATTCGAAGTCTTAGTATATTTCTCATCATCTTATTTTCACATAAATTTCATTGCTTTGTTAAATTAGAACTTTTCATTCTGTTATAACTAGTTTCATAAAAAAATCGAATCTTTCATTAGAATTAAGTTGAATCAGTCCAAGTCCTTTGGGTTCGACCTCGTTACCACTAGACTATATTAAGTCTCGTGTGATTGCCAATTGGCGCCGTTGCCGGGGACTTGGTAACGGTTTGACTTAATTCTAATTAGTTTAAACTTGTCTTTGTAGGATTTTGATACTTGATTTTCTTGTCTTTGTAGGAGTCAATTTGGAGAGGCAGATAGTGACACTTGGAACTCGCCGACGTTGGAAAGGACACTCCCTCCCCTCGTTTGCAATCTATCAACCTTTCTTTTTAAGTAGATTTAAGTGTTTTTAATATTTTTCTTTTTATTTCTGTGAATGCATGCAGTGCTAGTTGTCAATAGCTAGGTTTGCTTGTTGTCGATATTTAGGACTCTTGATTGCTAGTCGTGATATCTAGGGTTGTTTTGTGTTGTGGATGTGTGATGGTGTGGTTATGGTGTTGGTGATTGTGTGGTGAAAGAAAAAAAAATGTCTTCACTTTCCTATGAATTTAGCCATAAGAATCCATACATGTACTTTAATGATTATTATTCCTCACACACACCTACTTCCACTCCCTTTGAAGTGTCATTCCCTCCATGTCACTCATATCTTGATACTTATAACCATGGGTGGGAAAATCAATTCAACTTTGGGAGTAGCATATCTTCCCTACAACCCACGACCCCTTTTATTTTGGAACCATGTGCCATTTGCTTAAGCCTTACCCATACCCTAGTGGAGTGCCCTTCGGCCCATGAGTATCCGGAATTGGTGCGCAATCATGTAAATGCGGCCCAAGGTCTTCATAGATGGGAGGATCAATCTAATTTTTCTTGGCACACTCTCAACACAAGGGCAATGTTTGAACCAACCACTACTCCACCATTACAAGGAATGTCATGCCCTGTTCCACCACCACCATTGCCCCAACCCCAATATGCTCAATCCACATGGAATCCTAGCTTTGAAGATAAGGTCTTGTCCATGTTGGATAATCTAAATGGGATCTATAGTGGTGCATGGGGCGATAGTAATGAAGTAAACCATTTTCCTATTCAACCACAATACCCGATGGGCCAATTTGTTGAAGAGGGGATATGTTTTTCCCCTGACCATGTTCAAAATAGTACAACCCTTCGGGGTACCCAGACATTTGAAATTGAGGTTGGATGTAGTGTAGAAAATGAGCAAGAAGGGGTGGAAATTAAAGAAGAAGTGAATGAGTCATTAGAACACGCACTAGCATACCCTCCTGTATTATCCTGGCCCTACAAGCACATCATTTTATTTTTAAGACTGGAATAATAAACTTGCTTCCCAAATTCCATGGTCTAGAGTCTGAAAATCCATATTTACATTTGAAGGAATTTGAGGAAGTATGTGCAACTTTTGAGCAGACTTGTAGTAAGGACATTATCAGGCTAAAATTATTTCCTTTTTCCTTGAAGGATAAAGCCAAAACTTGACTGAATTCTCTTAAGCCTAGATCTGTGTAGATCAATTGTCCACTTTGACCGATCTTCCCAAATTGAATAACATTGGCCATGACCAACCACCAATAAGAATGTAGCCACTATCTCTTCCACAGTTATATGCATAGTATCACATATGTTACCGCGTTGGCGCAGTATGTGACACAACTTTTTAAATGCTTCTGGATACATTTTATGCATCTTACGAAATTCATCTGGATGCTTATCAAGTTTCTGCCTTAAGTATCCATATCCATTTGTAGTTATAGAACATCGAGGATGAGGCGCATATGCATATAAATCATCCAACATTGTCATTTCCTCCACTATAGCACACACTGCCATAATGGATAAAAACTCTTCCTCCTCAATGCCATGAGTCTCTTTATCAAAAAACTCCATTGTATTTGCCATGTTAACTGTCATTGAAAAAATTGCCTACCCTTTCAACCCTCTTTCAGCTATGAAAAAAGTGATGTGTGCTTGGAAGTTGATGAGTGAAAGGGGGCTAAATTATGTGTCAGTAACAAAAATGAGACTATCAGTGATGAGAATATGTGTCAGTGACGAGAAACTTAGGTGAAAATTACTGACAAATGTGATGCTCACTTTGGGGAGCATAAGCATTGACGAAATTTATCACAAGTGACTTGTGAAAGCCAAACACAAATCAGAGGTACACTCCATTTCTGCTCTAAAAATTTTTAGCTATGATATTTTTTTTCACAGCTCCATTTCAGCTTCCAAGGGGCCCAACAACAACCCGCATGCATCATTAATAAACTCATATAATGCAACCTAGAGACCATTATAACCAAGCTTGTACTCTAACCAATGACATCGCCACTCTGGTGACATCCTCACAAATGCTTCCTTTAAAGTTGCAATGCTCAAGTACTCATATGCAAAATATATTAACTTATGTGAGAGATCTGAAATTTCTTCAACAACATCATACCAATTACTTGTAACTTAGAAATGAGCTGTTGTCACGCCCCAAATTTCCAAGACCCAATTTACGTGGAAGCGCCAATCCAATGACGGTTATAGGGTAGGAAACCTGGGACTGACCGAATACTCGAGACTTCTATTGTCCCATTAAAATATCATGGGACTTGCAGGATCCATATGACTTAAACAATATTTACTTACAAAAATATAGAATAATTGAAAGGAAGTCTAATTAACTATTACAATATCTGAAATTGTTTTATCAACCACAGAAATCAAAACGGCACGCAGGCCGAAGTTCAAACACCAAAATATAACAGAAACATAAAGAAACGAGTCTTTAAAGCTCCGACATCAGTCCACGTCGCTGGATACTATCACTTCTGCTCCACCTTAATTCCTGCATCAGAGGATGCATGAGTATTCCATAGGAAATACCCAGTAGGATACAGAAAACCCACACTGGAATAATAAGATAAGACTCCAAATAGGTATAGTTTACTTACCTATTGGGTAAGTAAACCAACTGCCATCCGAGACACATCAAGGTCAAGGGAAAATAACTCAAAGACTCCAAACTTTCATGGAGGTAAGATAGAAAAATAAGCTTCGGACATCCAAAGTGTCAGAGTACAATTTCTGCTCTCAAATCTGTCAACAATACCAGAACATCCTAGAGGTTCTTTAGAGGAACCCGGCCATGCGTCTAGGGATGCTGGCCCCATCGGTGCTTATGGGCACAATGGGCGGAGATTGCAGACCTTCCGTAATGTCATACAATCTAAGCGCACGCGTTTGCCATCATCGGCTGAACTACAGAGGTTCATCAAATCTGAGATCTCGCAAGATCTAGCAATGGCTCGTGAGCATACTATGATTCCGACTAAGAGCTTTCAAAAATGCTACTTAGCGGAGAAACAGTTCTTGGAAATATTTGGCCTTTTCGGCAAAAGGCTTAGAACAAGACTTTCTAAATTTCGACTCTTCATAGGAGTGAAAAGCAAACATCGGACACAATCCGAATCGACTCACTAAGGAGTGTTGATATCTTAAATGAATAAGTCTGGAAACTTAAATGAGACTCGACTATAATGACTAACACCACGAGGTTTTCCAAAAGTTCATGTCTGCCATCTTCATAGTCGTACCTAACCCTAGAATTGATAATCCCCGACTCAGAATAATTCGAATGACGTGTCTCAGATAGACCACGTCAGAGACATCAAATAAAATTCAAGCTTTGAATACTCTTGAGTCATGAATGGACCAAAAGAAGAACAAAAGGACTATTATTATGAGACACCACGTTTAGCTCTAAAACCCTTAATTTTCTTTTAGGGTTACTGTTCTCAGTACTATATAAATCATATTATACTTGATTAAGGTCTTAAATATCAACTTAACTTAAGCCTCATAAGTTTATTAAGGTTTTAAGTCTTTTAAAACCAGAAACAGTGTTCTGCTCAAAACAGAACAGTCCACTTTAACTGGTCACCACGGACTGTACACATTGATTCTATCTATGAAATTTTTATATTGAATAGCCTCAGATGTCTATTTTTCAGATTGATAGACAACTTAATTTTCTAATTACTGTATAATTAGTTATCATTTTTCTAATAAGGTCCGTCTGCGCAGGATTACTCCTGGCCGAGACCAATTAACTAATGTCATACTATTTTACAGTTGTACAAACTTTAGTAACTCCTTATTAGCCCTCTCTGACATTAATTTAATATCACTTATGATCTTTACAGAACCCTAATGGTTCTGAAATCTCAGTTTTTAATTCAGTTTTCCATTAGTCTTTACAACTCAATTGCTAAGTCATTTTTCTTATCTCATTATACAAGTGGTATTAACTAAGACATATAATTCTGGACGACTCATTGAACTCATGACACACTGACATGATGTTACACCACATCTGAAATCTTAGAGAATGTACCTTACAAAACTCACAAGGAATGATCTCTTATTTATCTTAAGGTATACATTAATTGATTACCTAATTGATTAGTGTTGTACTAATAGCAATAGATATAACAATACTCTTATGGAGCATGAAATACCGGACAAGAAAATGCACCGAAGTGCTCTGATATGTCACAAAGATCTGATCTTTATTCAACAGAGAGCATGAATATACATAGAGACATCGAATGATGAATAGCATAGATCAACACAAGCAATTGGAATACGATTTCAACATAAGGACGGGTATGACTTAGATCAATCATAGAAATCCATAAAAGAGCCAACTTTTGTTGGACAGCAAACTAATAGGTGATTGAGGTGAGACACAAACACCATCGAATCATGAAAACATGAGGGGATATCAACTAGGGTTCGGCATAGAAAACTCAATGATATACGATTATACATACGCGATTACAATGCATCAAATCATACGACATTCATCTCATGCAATAATACTTAATGACTTACAATTTGAAATATCGTAGGCCATAGAATCAGCAATATCTCGACTCAAATTAATCAATATCAGAGAAGAAAATTAGTGGGAAAAGATATCCTACTTGATTGAAGATACCGAATTCCTGCGAACACGCTTGACTCCAAAAGTGCCGCACCACCACCTCGCCGGTCGACACGTTTGGACCACCACGATCACCACCAAAGATAGGCTACTGCCGGTCGGAAAAGGAAGAGGAAGAGGTCGAGCTAAGGGTGCACACTAGCTGATTTGATGGCTAAGGCACTTAAGCAAAAACCGACCCACTAGAGCATCTATTTATAGACTTTTTAGATGATTCTCCACTGTTGATCTTCCCTCCAAAACAAGGGCCTAGATTGCTCCATCCAAAGAAAAATCCAGAGTTCTAACTTCCGATAATCCTCTTCGGTTTCCCAATTTGGTAAACTTTTGAGTTAATAGGGTCAATTACCTAGAATTTGGAATAACTCTCAACCAACTTTATTAACACATCTCGATCCTTACTCTTATTAAGTTGTTTAGAGTTTCCACAGTAACAACCACCAACCCACTTAATTACTTAAATAATATCTTATGATAATTCCCAAATCAAATTGATTTCTAAAAAGGGTAATCCATTAATTACAATTAATGAAATTTCAAACAAAAAGGGTCCCCACCACATGGCGCCCAAGGGTGTCCACATCACCCATAAGGTGGCGCACCACTACAGGGTCCACGTGGCCCTCTAATGGTTCTCTCGCGTCTTAGATCACAGTTCTCCGATGAACGGTTAAGATGGCTTACACGCGTGATGTGCAGTTCCACCGTGCACGAGTCCTACACCTGGTAGCACGTCCATTAGGCTCTGCCACACGCATACTCGCCCGCGTGACTAGCCCTAGCCCTGGCACTCATGTGGCCCTGGCGTCAGGTGTATTCAACCCCTGGCGTCAGACGGGTTACAGGGCCAGGTCTAGTCCTCGCGCTCGGTAAAACCTGCCCAATCGATTTTTCGGGCGCTACAGCTGTTATTGAACCTATAGCATCCTTAATCTCAAATGAGTTATTAGTATTGACTCTCCGACGGGCTTGTGGTGGCTCATTCTCTAGTTGTGGGTGTTGACGAGGATGTTTATTTAGATGTGGGTTATCATTAGTTTAAGGAGGTTGTGTGGCATCATCATCATCATCATTATATTCTTCTTCTTCTTTATACAAGCGCGTTGTTGATGATTTCCGCATAGAGTCAACACCATTAGATGATAAACCAGCTAATATAAAGTAATTTTATATTGTATTCAATACTTAATCGATAGTAATCTTCCCACACTTCGTTTGGAGCAGTAATGTTTTGTGTGTGTCTATCCCAACCAAATCCAGAAGAGTAAGACATCAAGTTTTTAATAGGTTGTATCTTTTATTTTAGATTCTTCTACTTGTTCTTAACATGTCCCTCTATCTTCTGAATCATGAACTTTTGATTCAACTCGGGAAGAACACTCTCAATTATTACTTCTTTCCTAAAAGTCCCATTCTCCAATGGATTACCATTATTTGCTTCTTCCTCCAAGAGCGCTATGAGCTCATTGGTTTCAGCGTTCGACCATTGCTCGTAATTTTGCCTCTTTTTTCCTTTCCCTTTGCTAGTTTGGGCTGCCATATCTATAGTATATAACATACTAACATGTATGAAAACTTATAAAAATAAATTATAAAACATGAACAATTAATATCAAAGTGCTTAATTTTGTCACATAACTTTGTGCCCTAGATAGTATTTTACTCTTTATTCCCTTAATATGCTATGCCTTAATTTAAAAGTTCATATTGATGATGACATTGAATATGTGGTGAAAACTAGATATGTTTTTAGATGTATTTGAACATGGCTATGCAAATTTAGATATACAGACTCACCAGCGATGACCACCTGCCAGATCGGTTCACTTTATAATGGGCTAGTTTAAGGGTCATCTCGAGATGACCTAATTTCATTAGAAGAGGAGAGGAGAGGCAGCAACCAGAACGGCGCCGCCATGGCTCCCGCTCCCCTTACACCGGCCGATTCCCCTCTTTTCTCCTCCTTTCCAGTCCTCACAGCGCTGGTGCATGGCAGCCAACACTTCCTTCTTCTCTTTCAATGGGGCACAGCAGTGACACCATGGACAGTGGCAGCATCATCATGGGTGGTGGCCATGGACGTGCGACAGCGGCTGTGACAGCATCATGGGCGGCAGCCATGAACGCTGCCACCACTAGGCTACACCATGGCGACCGAGAGGATCGCCCTTTCTTTCTCCTTCTACTGCACCACCAACGGCAACGACCACAACGGCGACATTGTCGCCTCTTTTATCTCCTTCTACGGTGACGGCCAAAAAGGTTGTTTTTTATCGTGCACTACTGTGGTGGTGGTGGCAAAGGTCTTCGTTGTCTACACCCGCCACCGCTCCCTGGAGGATTACTGCAATGTGGGGAGTGATGGGGCAACATCATCATCCTGGACGGAAACATCTACGCCGTGGCCAGTCCTTAAAAAGATTTTTTTTAATTCATCCTCTGTTCCAATGATTAGTCCGGCCATCGGCCGTCATCCGGCTGAACCGTTTATAGCACTGGTGACACGTCCAACCATTGGCCAGTGGCGCGTCGGCGAGTCTGTATATGTTTTTAGTTGTATGTGACAACCTCATCATGCACATGGACTTCCTAGTTTCTATAGATTCCAAGGAGCAATAGTCAATCACTAGCAGGTAAAATTTTATATAAAAAACAAAAGTTATCATCACAAACGACAAATTTTTTAATGGAAAAAAGAATAAAAAAGTTTAAATCATTGAAATAATAAAAAAGTACTTCTTTTCATACCAGGAGGGAGAAGTTGTCGAGGACAACTGGGAAGAGGGCCATGCTAAAGGAGAAGAAGGGCGTCGTGCGCCTTGGAATCTTCAATACCACCTCTTTGAGGAGGTATTGGAAGTTGACAACTCTATTTATACTTAAGATTAAAAGGGGATTAAAATCCGCCATCCCTAAAATTCCTTATAATTTTGACTAATGGCATATTAGTAGTACCATATTATAAATACTTAACCACTAACGCATCACTCAAAATCCCTTGAAACCACTAACGTTGGATTCAAATTTTAATATTACAAATCTTAGTTGACTAACTCCATATTGAGAATCCACCCGTGTGGATTTTTCAATCTTGATTGACTACCCCCTGAATATGTAGATTGTAGTTAGCACATGTATAAGTAGATGGGCATCGTTAATGAGTCATCTTTTCTCCCTTTTTTATTTTATTTATTACTCCCCTTCATTTTGGTTTTCTAATGAGAAGATGTAATTTTGGACAGGGGAGCATTATGCATCTACAGACCCTCCACCGTAAGATTCATAACTTTCTACTGATGACACACTTTAGTTTTTTCCCTAATTTATGAGGCTATATATCCTTTTATATACTATATGAAGTTTTGAGGCAAATTACCTCAATTGCATGAATTCGTCGTTTAGGTGTATCTATTATTGAAACTTCTAACGAGCGCCTCAAGTGGTAATAGCATTTCGGCAGTGCAAATCACCGTGTGCCCTAAAATGCAAGGTGCAGGCGGGATATAATTACACACCCATCCTCTCTAAAATATGCACACAATTAGATTCAAATTGAACACCACATATTAAGCTTGGGCGCTCGTATTAGCTTTCTCTCTATGTAATTTCATTACCAAGTCTCTTTGGAGAAATACATAATCATAAGCATCTTTATCATATATCTTATCCAGCTATCTAGGGTTGAGACACATTATCAATACCATAGTTTGATACTTATTAGAATCAAGATGAAGTATGTATAAGTTGTAAGACAATAGACCTTATCCGCCTTATAGATAGAGAATGGTTTATATGAGATTGTTCTCATACAAGGAGCAAGAGAACAGTCTTTTAAATCGTTGAATTCTGATTTGACGGTAGGTATCAAATTAGTGGGTGGGTGAGTGTAAATTGTCACTCATCCTTGTAACCGTCAGATCAAGATCCAACAGTTACGAATTGAATTGGCCTCATATAAGCCAAATAAGAGCGATCTCATTTAAACTTTTCCCTTATAGATATATGTACAAAGCATGGCTTTAAAAATTAGACCGGCTGGCCAATTCGACCCGGTTTGATGGGAATTGGTTAGTTTTTCGAGTCGGGTCGGCTGGGTTGATTGACCCAGTCGACCCAGTTTAACTCGCCCGATTGAACTGGGTTGAACTGGCCGGGTCGGCCTGGTTTTTAAAACAATGACCCAAACCCATATGGGTCGAGTTTAAATTCTTTCCAACATAATTTTTTTTCTTTACAACATCCTTTTATTTTCTTTTGACATCAATCTTGGTAGATTCTCCTACCACATATTTTTTTCTATGTCTAAAAAAATATTTATTTTTTTATTTAAGAATTTTATTTTTTGTAATGTGGTCGTTTTGTTCATTAAACTGCTATACATGGAACATTAGACTTGCATAATTTTTGTATCATATAAAGTTTTGAGAGGGGGGTATTTTTTTTATATTAATGATGTCAGCAACCAAGTCAATCCAAGTTGAACCCGGTTAGACCTACTCCGCAAGAATTCCGGGTCAATGTCTGGTTTTTAAAACTATGGTACATACAAAGGTGTCTCATCGTCTAATAAAATGTGGACGAGCTTGGTCGATGATCGGGCCTGTTTGGTTGCACCAAAATTTTGCTTCTCCACCACTTTTCCTAGAATTTATGTTATTTACCAAGTAGCACGTTTGATAGTGAAGTAATTAATTCTTGGAAGAAGTGAGACGAGTAGTAAAGTGTCGGAAGAAGTCATTTTGGAGGAGAAAAGTGACTTCTTACATAATCTCTTTCCCATGATAAGTCATTGAATAATCTAATAATGGCAATCTTCATAATTGTTTAAATCTGGCAAGGGTGGAAAAACGCATTTTTTGGGGGGAAAATAATATAATAAATCATCAAAAAAAATTATAAAAATGACACACTATAGTAAATATTTGCAAAACAGGGTATCTGACAAGCCACGTAGGAGCCCGCATGGCACAGGCGCCTGCATGGGTTTTTTTTTTTAAAACTAAATCAAAAGGCATCGGTGCTTGGTTAATAGAGAAAGGCGTCGGTTTGAACCGATGCCTTTTACTGCCTTCTCATTTTTCGTCCAATTTTAAACAGACAGTTACTTCAACGATATATATCTCTCTCATTTTTAACTCATTTTCGCTCATTTTTTTTCATTCTTCCTTATTTTTAGTGCTCTTTCTAGTCATTGTGATATCACAAAGATGTTGACCCATCACATGCCATTTATCGTAGTTTTTGTAGTATTTTTTTTGATAAATAGCATGCGATGGATCAACATCTTTGCGATATCATTATGACCAGAAAGAGCACTAAAAATAAGGAAGAATGAAAAAAAAATGAGTAAAAATGGG
This sequence comes from Houttuynia cordata, assembly GCA_039654745.1. Taxonomy (NCBI): domain Eukaryota; kingdom Viridiplantae; phylum Streptophyta; class Magnoliopsida; order Piperales; family Saururaceae; genus Houttuynia; species Houttuynia cordata. The sequence continues at coordinate 9,339,029 of CM077511.1, forward strand.
TTAGAAATAAGAGAGATATGTATCGTTGAAGTTATCACCCCTTTAAAATGGGAGAGATTTGTTTTAGTGGGACAAATTTCAATGATGCATATCTCTCTCATTCTTCATCCATTTTTGCTCTTTTTTTTTCATTCTTCCATATTTTTAGTGCTCTTTCTGGTCATAATGATATTGCAAAGATGTTGATCCATTGCATGTTATTTACCGAAAAAAATACTGCAAAAACTATGATAAATGGTATGTGATGGCTCAACATCTTTGTGATATCATAATGACTAGAAAGAGTACTAAAAATAAGGAAGAATGAAAAAAAAAAAAAAAGGTTAGAAATGAGAGAGATATGTATCGTTAAAGAGACTGCGTATTTAAAATCGGACGAAAAATGAGAAGGTAGTGAAAAGGCGTCGGCGTCGGCTCTATTAATCGAGAGGCATCGGTACAACTGACGCCTTTTGAGTTAGTTTTAAAAAAAAAAACCATGCAGGCACTCGTGCCACGTGGGCACTAGTGTGGATTGTCAGATAACCTATTTTGCAAATATTTGCTACAGTGTATCATTTTTATAATATTTCTTTTTTAAATAATTTATTATATTATTTTCCGTTTGGCCCGACCTGCTCCGCTTTCCCTGCTAGCTTCCTATTATTATAAACAACACCGTCACTTCAATTTTTAGCAAAATACCGTTCTAATCACAGGGAATTCTACCTTTCCCGGATTAGAATTTACAACCAAACAGGGCCTGATTGTTGTGGCTCGTCTTTAAAAATCGGATGAGTTGGCCAGCCTACCAGCTATGCACAGACGGTTGGTATCCACTAAAACACTGACGATTTACCTACCTGCAGTGTTCAGGGGTGATCGCCGCCTCCTCGGTTCGCTCTGCATTCTGCAACGCTAAAAGTCCATCATGCGGAGCTTCTTGGGTCCCTTTCTCGCCGATTCGCTTGCTTCCTCACGTCAGAAGGGTCTCTGCTGTTCCCAACAAGCTCGTAAGTGATGATCTTCAAAGCCAAGTCTGTATTCTCATCATACCCACTTCCCCTTTTCTCCTCTTTCGCTCTCTATATAGTACTTCCCATTTGGCCTCCCTTTTCTGTTCCTTAGGTTCTTATATGAAGGCAGGACTGCGGTTCTCAATAGACCCACTGCTCTCACTACTGCAATGGTCAGCTACTTGCTTCCTCTTCATCTGTTATTATGTCTGTAACATTTCAGCAAAGTTGGTGATTTTTTGTAGGGAGCTCGCCTGACGAAGCTGTATGAGTCGTGGGAAGATAATCCCGACATTGGGTTTGTTGTGATGAAGGTGAGCTGCAAAATTGAAGCGTTTCTTATTTTTTTTTTGGAGTTATGATAGGAAAGATTGAAGCTTTTGTATTGTTTAGACTTAGCGGGTTTGTTGATTATTTGAAGGGCTGTGGAAGAGCATTCTGTGCTGGTGGTTATCGCTCTTTATCGGTTACTTAATCAATGTATACCATTCATTCCTCTCCTGCTGTTGCTATCAAATAAATTGTTCGAAATAGTTGTTACTCCTTGTGCATCTGATAGGCTACTCCTATGCTAAACACTAGCGTGGTACAAACTTATGTTTCTTTGGTAGAATAATGTTATAAAACTGGATTTCTTGTTTATTCACTTCAGCTTCATTTATTTGATCGAAAAATGTCAGTTCAAAGATTTTTAGAGTGTATACATCATACAGGTTTTTGCCACTCCTGAAACTCTGATCGGTTTCCATCCTGATGCTGGAGCTTCATTTTACCTTTCGCATCTACCTGGTTATTTAGGTAATTACTAGTCCTTGTTGTTGTTCCGGTGCTTTTTTGTTAAAAGAAAGAAACATGTATGAAAGGTTATCTTTTAAGTTTCGTTGAGCATTCATGTGGGAAAATGTAATCAAAGGGAGCAGTTGTACCTAATCCCTCAATCAAAGGGAGTGGTACTGTTGTACTTAATCCCTTAATCAAAGGCAGCTGTTGTGAGAGTTGTTATACCTAATCCCTTAATCAAAGAGAGTTGTTGTAAATGTGGTGCTAGGGGTACTTGTATTTATAGGTGTGCTTATGTACATAATTACTATCAATCAAGATAATTCTCAAATTCTTTGCAGTGCTTCTGTTTATTTTTGTCAATTATTTGTCATGGTATTGATGCTTAGTTTGTGAACACTGGGAGGAATTTTTTTTCGGCCTTCATTGCCTGAGTCATCTGTTCACGCCTGAAAAAAAAATTTGGCCTTCTTTGTTGAAGTCATCCACAGCCTTCATTGCCCGAGTCAGAGCTTGGCCTTCATCACCTGAGAAGATTTACTAATCGGCCTTTATCGCCGAGGTCAAGAGTCATCGTCGACCATCATTGTCGACGTTCTTTTTTGTCTAAAGGGGTTATCATCCTCACGACACCGTTATCACGTTGTCATCTTCACGAAGCCAGCCTCGAACCATCGCTACAACATGTCAATAGTATCAGAAACTCCTACCACCAACACTACTTAAGCTGAGGAAGTGATAACTAGTCACAACACGGGAGAACTATAGAATGTCCAAGCGGTGTACTAACTTAATGGGAAGAATTATTTAAAATGGTCACAGCTTGTTCACACCTTTTTGAAGGGAAAAGGTAAGTTAAGTCATCTTCTGGGAACCGAACCAAAGAAAGGAAATCTTTGGTGGGACGAAGAAGATTTGATGATTATGGCATGCATGTGGAATTCAATGTCACCTGAGATCAGTGATATGTGTATGTTCTTGTCAACTGCTAAAGCTATTCACCAAATATACTCAAAGGCCCTTGATGCAGCTTAAGTATATGAAATAAAAGTCAAGACCGAAGCAGCAAAACAGGGAAACAAGACAGTCATGGAGTACGCCAATATGTTGAAAAATCTATGGCAAGAACTCGATCACCATCGATGCATCAAGACAAAGTGTCCTGAGGATGCACTAATCATAAAAAATTATATTGAAAAGGATCGAGTTTATGATTTTTTAGTTGGTTTCAATGCTGAGTTGACCAAGTTAGAGTCCAGTTACTTAGCAAAGAGCTCCCAACTTTGAATGAGACTCTATTTTCCAAGCAGAAGAAAGCAAAAGTGTTATGCTTGAACCTCAAAATTTGGAAGGTTTGGCTATGGTAGCTAACAAGGGTAATGATCAGAGGGCAAACACTCTTGGATCATAGGTCCCAAATCGTGATAACAATGGCAACTTATGGTGCATTTATTGCCAGAAGGCATGGCATACCCGAGAGCGGTGTTGGAAACTCCATGGCAAGCCATCAATGCCTAGCAAAGAGTGGGGCTACAAAGGAGGACAACATAGAAGTAACGGGCAGGCACACTTGTCCACTGTACAACCAGTTGTAGAAAAATCTCTGGAGCAAGGAAAGGATTCAATCATGGAAAGATTGAAAGATTGAGAACTCTCTTGGGAACTCTTGAGAAACCCTCAGGTACCTGTTCATTGGCACATTCAGGTAAGTTTCCTATTTCCATTGGATTGAAAGTCTCGGATGAAACCTTTGCTAATTCTTGTGTTGTAGACTCAGGTGCCACTGATCACATGACTCATTCATCACACACATTTAACACATAACCCCTGTCCGAGCAGTAAAAATAGCCACGGTTGCTAGTTCTTTATCCATTATTGCCTGCATAGGAGGTGTTCATATTAGTCCCACACTTACCCTTAGAAATGTGCTTCATGTTCCAAAGCTGTTTACTAACCTTGTCTCTATACAAAAGCTTACACAAGATCTGTGTTGCCATGTGACCTTCTACCCTACTCACTGTGTATTTCAGGACCAAGATTTGGGGAAGATGATTGGACTTGCTAAGGAAGGGGACATGCTGTACTACCTTGAGAAAGTGAGTGATCTTACCAATTGCAAATCATCCTTATCATTTCTCATTGAGTACCATCGTTCCAATAAAGAAAAAATTTGGCTTCATTATCGTAGACTTGGGCATCCATCATTTAGAACTCTTAAGATCTTGCTTCCTTCTCTATTTGGGAGATTAGATGTTGAGAATTTTCATTGTGATGTATGTGAACATAGGCGTGTCACCTTTCCAATTAGCAATAAAAGAAGTTTAGTTCCCTTTCATCTCATTCATAGTGGTATTTGGGGTCCTACTACTAATATTTCTGGAGCACGTTGGTTTGTGTCTTTCATCGATGATTGTACTAGTCTCTTGGATTTTCTTACTAAAAAACAAATATGATGTGAGTCTAGTCCTTCCAAATTCCCATAACATGGTGAAAAATCAGTTTGGTATCAAAATCAAGAGGTTTAGGTCTGCCAATGCTAAAGACTATTTCAATCAAGTCTTAACTCCATACTTTCAACAAGAAGGGATAATCCATGAGTCGTCATGTGTAAACACCCCATAACAAAATGGAGTTGCTGATAGAAAAATGTGGCTAATTCTTATTGGGGAGAAGCCGTCCTAACTGCTACACATCTCATAAATAGATTACCTTCAAAAGTCTGAGGTTCTAAAAGTCCCATGGAAATGCTTTCAAAATTTTATCCTAACCTCTGTATTACAAACCATCTTATTCCTAACATATTCAGGTGTGTGTCCTTTGTTCATGTTCACAATCAAAACGGGGGAAAGTTGGATCCAAGAGCAGTCAAATATGTTTGTGGGGGTATTCTTCGACTCAAAAGAGATATAAATGCTACCACCCACCATCCAAATTTTTTTTTTCTCTTTGCAGATGTTACTTTCAACGAGAGTGAATCTTATTTCACTTCTCCTTATCTTTAGGGTGAGAATTCCATCATGGAATATAAGGATCATGATTCTTTTCTCAGTAATCCCCATTTCATTAACCCTCCAAACTCGTCTGAACTCGAGCCATCCATAACCTTCTCCTCTGAGCCTGAGTTGTTTGTACTCCCTAGACCCACTGTTGAGCAAACTGGTGAGCCCGATTTTGCTCTTAGGATTGAATGATCGACAAAGTGTACTCAAGGAAGAAAGTTGCAGTTCCTAGACTCATACAAGTCCAAGAATCCCAATTTCTGGAAATAAGGTAACAGTTTCTGATCCTCCTTTATAGACTAAGGGTGCGTTTGGATACTAATAGTGAAAAAAAAATGTTAGCATGAAAATTTTTAGGGTGATTTGTAGGTGATTTTTTTGATTGTGTAAAACCCATTTGGGAACCTGAAATTAATCATATTTTCAGCCTTTCACCATCAGCCTGACTCCTGATTGGTGTTTTGCGTTTGAGAATTTGAAAAAAAATCAAACATGATTTGTGTTTGGCAGAAGAGGTGAAAAATTTGTGTTTAGGGCGGTTTGGACGGAAATACCCCCGATAAAACGTGACCCTCAAGCCATCTCCTATTTGGGACAGCAAGCCTCTTTGACAAACGATCGAGACCAGCAAGCCTCCCCAACAGACGATCGAGACCCAGCAAGCCTCTTCGACAGATGATCGAGACCACCTCCGTGTGGTTTTTGGGGCAGCCACTCCGGCAGCCGCTCGAGACCACCTCCCTGAAGCTTCTCTGACAGAGGTGAATGGAATAACTCTGTTCGGCTTCTCCAACAGCCGGTCGCCCCAATCCTTCGCCTGCAGCCACTTCGACAGTCGCTTGAGACCACCTCCGTGAAGCTTCTCCGATAGCTGCTCGATCCCATCCTCCGCCAGCTGCGCGAGACCAGTTAGGTTTTTGGGACAGCTATTTGAGACCTCCTCCGTTCAACTTCTCCGACAGTCGGTCGGCCCAATCCTCCGCCTGCAACCGCTCCGACAGCTGCTAGAGACTATCTCCGAGAAAGCGAGGACCTTTGCTTTCACTGAGGAGATACAAGTGAGTCTTCATCCGTACTATTTCTTTCTTCACCACATGCATTTTAGTTTAGAGCTTGAAAATCGGCGAAGTGTTATTGACTTGAAAATCAACAATATTTCTTTAAATACAATTGGATCAAAATCCATATCCATTTTGCATTTGAGATCAGACTCTATGGAAATAGTAGCTCAAATCTTCAGTACTGCCAACTGAAGCAATTAGCAGACACAGCTTACTCCACCAGCCTAGCCAACTGTGGAAGTAAGCAATAATGTCTACTTATTTAGTACCTAAAAACCCTGGTAATATACAAATTTGTTATTAATTGGTAAGATCTTCAATCAACTATAGGTGAAAAGTAGTGGTACTAAATGATGAGAGCTACCCAGATGATGAAGAAGACCAGAGGACGGCTATCTTTAAACTACAATGATCTCCACACAAGTCACATGCATTACTCAGTCTAATATAGGAGCAAACACACCATACAAGTCACATGCATTATAGTCTAGATTCTCCACACAAGTCACATGCATTACAGTCTAGATTCTCCACACAAGTCACATGCATTACAGTGAATACTCTCCACATGCATTAGAGTGAAGATTCTCCACATGCATTATTACACAAGTCACACGTGCCAATATTCTCCACATGCGTCGGTTGCCTGCGTTTGATGTGAATAATCAAATGTACACATTTGGCTTGTCACTGATGCTTGATGAGCATAAAAGGCGTATGTGGCTGACAATGGAGGACGATGTTGTATATGCAGAAGTTTGGCTGCGGGGACAGTGGATGGCGATGAATCCACTAGCATAGGTGTGACGGTTTATGGTAATGCGAGAAACTAAGGAACACTATTCTTTATTTCAGACATTTGGATTGTGTGTTATGATTGGGAGACTATTGGCTCGTGTGACTTGTGTAATAATGCATGTGGAGAATCTTCACTCTAATGCATGTGGAGAATACTCACTATAATACATGTGACTTGTGTGGAGAATCTTGACTGTAATGCATGTGACTTGTATGGTGTGTTTGCTCCTATATTAGACTGAGTAATGCATGTGACTTGTGTGGAGATCATTGTAGTTTAAAGATAGCCCTCCTCTCTGCAAAAGCATTTCATCAAGTATCCCTCGTTTTAACTTTTTAACTGTTGGTCTTCTTCATCTTCTGGGTAGCTCTCATCATTTAGTAGCATTACTTTTCACCTATATTTGATCGAAGATCTTACCAATTAGTAACAGATTTGTATACTACCAGGGCTTTTAGGTACTAAGTAAGTAAACATTATTGCTTGCTTCCACAGTTGGCTAGGCTAGTGGAGTAAGCTGTGTCTGCTAACTGCTTCAGTTGGCAGTACTGATGATTTGAGCTACTATTTTCATATGGTTTGATCTCAAATGCAAAATGGATATAGATTTTGATGTGCCTGATCCAATTGTAGTGGAAGAAATGTTGTTGATTTTCAAGTCAATAACATTTTGCTGATTTTCAAGCTTTAAACTAAAATGCATGTGGTGAATAAAGAAATAATACGGATGGAGGCTCACTTGTATCTCCACAGTGAAAGCAAGGTCCTCGCTTTCTCATGCCTTCCCTTTCTCGGAGATGGTCTCTAGCGACTATCAGAGCGGCTACAGGCAGAGGATTGGATCAAAAGCTGAACGGAGGTGGTCTCGAGCGGCTGTCCCAAAAACCTAAATTGTCTCATGCGGCTGGTGGAGCGGCTACAGGCAGAGGATGGGGTTGAGCGGCTGTCGAAGAAGCTTCAAGGAGGTGGTCTCAAGCGACTGCAGGCGGGGTCGACCGGCTGTCGGAGAAGCTGAACGGAGTTATTCTATTCACCTCTGGTGGAGAAGCTTTAGGGAGGTGGTCTCAAGCGGCTGCCCCAAAAACCACACGGAGGTGGTGTCGATCCGTCTGTCGGAGAGGCTTGCTAGTCTCGATCGTCTGTCGGAGAGGCTTGCTGTCCCAAATAGATGGCTTGAGGGTAATGCTTTATCGGAGATATTTTTGTCCCAAATTGCCCTAAACATAAATTTTTCACCTCTTCTGCTAAACACCAATAAGGAGCAATCAGGAGTTAGGCTAATAGTGAAAGCTTAAAAATATGATTAATTTCAGGTTCCCAAACGGGTTTTCCACAATCAGAAAAATCACTTATAAATCACCCTGAAAATCACTTATAGATCAAAATCTCCCTATTGCCATTAGGAAGGGAACTAGGAAATGCACTAAACATCCTTTGTATGCACTCTCTTATGTTATGCCATTTGAAAAAATTTCACCATCCCATAAGAGTTTTCTTACAAGCTTGAACAATACCCGCATCCCTACTACTTTATCCGAGGATTCATCTAATAAAAATTGGAAACAAGCGATGAATGTAGAAATAGAGGCCTTGGAGAAGAATAAACCTTGGGAGTTGGTGGATTTGCCTACAGGGGAAAAACCAGTGGGATGTAAGTGGGTCTATTGTGAAATATAGAGTAGATGGATCATTGGAGAGATTCAAAGCAAGATTGGTGGTTAAAGGGTATACTCAGACATATGGTGTGGATTATCTAGAGACGTTTGCCCCGGTTGCCAAGATGAACACGGTCAGAATTCTGTTATCATTGACAGCTAACTATGACTTAGATGTGCAACAGTTCGACATCAAAAATGTGTTTCTATATGGAGGCCTGGAAGAGGAGATTTACATGGAAGTTCCTCTTGGATTTGGAAGAAACCTAAAGTGTGTAAACTGAAGAAAACCATGTACAGGCTCAAGCAGTCTCCAAGGGGATGGTTTGGAAGGTTTGCTAAAGTGATGAAGGATTTGGGATATAGACAAAGAGGATTTGGGATATAGACAAAGTCAGGGAGACCATATGTTGTTCATCAAGCATTCAGATTCAGGGGGAATTATAGTTCTTTTGGTATATGATGACATCATCATGACCGGGAATGATGAAAAGGAGAGACAAGCTTTAAAGCAATACTTGATCAAGGAATTTGAAATTAAAGAGTTAGGAAAGTTGAAATACTTCCTAGGAATTGAGGTTGCACACTCTAAGGAGGGAATTTTTATTTCCCAGCAAAAATATATCACTATCTTCTCAAAAAAACAGGGAAGTTGGCATGTAGGCCAGCAAATACACCAATATTCCAATCATAAGCTCGGACTAGCTGAGGAAGATGCTGCCGTAAATTGAGAGATGCATACTCATTTATCTCTCCCACACAAGACCAGATATAGCATATGCTGTGAGCATAATTAGCCAGTTTATGCACAGTCGAAAAGAGGTTCATCTACAAGCTGCCAACCGAGTGTTACAGTATCTTAAAGGGACTCCAGGAAAGGGCATTCTGTTTAAACGAAACATAGGCCTAATGCTTGAAGCATACACTGACGCAGATTATGTTGGTTATGTGGTTGACAGGAGATCGATCACCGGGTATTGTACCTTTCTTGGTGGGAATCTAGTGATGTGGAGAAGTAAAAAAAACAGAATGTGGTGGCTAGATCTAGTGCTGAAGCAGAATTTCGTTTAATGGCTCAAGGAGTTTGTGAGCTACCATGGTTGAAGATCATTTTGGAAGATTTGAAGATTAAGTGAGATGGCCCAATGAGACTTTACCGTGACAACAAATTTGCAATCAGCATTGCACATAATCTAGTGCAACACGATCGAACAAAGCACATAGAAATAGACCGACATTTTATTAAGGAGAAACTAGATAGTGGATTGATCTGTACTTCTTATGTGTCTACTGAACGTCAACTTGCAGATGTACTCACCAAAGGTTTAAGCAGTGTTGCGTTTCGAACAAATGTATCCAAGTTGGGAATGGAAAACATCTATTTACCAGCTTGAGGGGGAATGTGGGAAAATGTAATCTGTGGGAGCTCTTGTACCTAATCCCTTAATCAAAGAGAGCTGTTGTAATGAGGTGCTAGGGGTATTTATATATATAGGTGTGCTTATGTACAAAATTAATATCAATCCCTCAAATTATCTCTCAAATTATTCCCAGTGCTTCTATTTATTTTTCTCAATTATTTGTCAATTTTGTGCATGGTGATATAGCCATATACAAATTGTTATTTAATGGATTGTCCGGTCACATTCTTGTAGTTTGTGTGTGCAAGTACATATGGTTTTGGGCACCTTTAACTCTGTGTATGAGCATTTGAGAGAGATTCGTATTTGCTACTTGCTCTGTCAGGATGCTTTTGTGTTGATATATTATTCTTATAGATAAAGTTGTATACTTCTATGCTTTATTTTAGGGGAATACTTGGCATTGACTGGTGAAAAACTTGATGGATCAGAGATGATTGCCTGTGGTCTAGCGACTCATTTTTGTCTCAATGAAGTTCGTTTTCCTTTTTCCTCATTCTAGTCTTGCATAAACTTACTTTGCTCTCCATTACAGAGAATTAATTGGCTTGAAGATCGACTAGGCAAATTGGTTACAGATGATCCTTCAGTCAAGAAAGTAATCGGAACCAATATGGGGATCTTGTCTATCCTGATAAGGGGAGCATTGTCCGCAGGCGGTCTTTATTCTGATTAGGTTGTTTTTGATTTATGTATGAAAACTAAAATTTATTGAGATTGCTTATTTGTCATGTTTAGTTGGGTTTCTTTAAATGTTTGGAAAATGTCCTCGAACTTTCTGCTAATGCATCCTTAAAAATGGTGTCTGGGCAGGATTGAGTTTATTGATAAGTGTTTTAGCCATGAAACAGTCGAGGAAATAATTGATGTGCTGGTAATGTCCTGCATCATAATGTTTCTTGGATCAGTTTGTATATTACTTAAGCAGTGTTTCCTCAGTGTAGGAACTATGAGCATCTGCTAATTCCCTCTGCATGGGCATATAAAGTAACCCCATATATATTGGTCTTCAAAATGTTTCCCCACCATTGGTGCATGTTAGTACAAGTAACTTCTGTGATGTTGCCCATTCATGTCTCTGCAGGAAAATGAAGCAGCACGGTCATACGATGAAAAGATTGATGCAGCCCTTAAAAAAATAAAACAAGCTTCACCGTTAAGCTTAAAAGTTTCTTTAAAATCTGTGAGTTCCTGAGGTCTTTATGGGAGCGGTTTATTCTTGTGAGTTCATTTTTATACTCACTGAGATGTGTAAATTTACTGGAAGCATGTCAAAATTGTTGGTGCATGCAGATTCGTAAAGGAAAATATGTCACTAGACCAATGTTTGCTCCGAGAGTATCGAATGTCCCTTCATGGGATTTCCAAAAAAATATCAAATGACTTCTGTGAGGTGTGTAGATGTTATACTCTCATCATAAGCACCTTTTGTATTTTAGGTAAAATGTGGATGGTGGAATGGTCTCTGAATATACTTCTGCTGGCCATTGCAGATGGTATTCTTAACTATTGAAACAGGTGCACAAACTACCAACAGGAGAGTCTCTTCCCTGCTGCAGTATTTTGAGGGGGGATTGGAATTTTCAATCTCTTGGTTAACCCTGGGGTTTTGGGACTAAGGGGCCGTTTGGCTTTAACCTATCTCACCGATTCGAGATAGGTGAACCATAAACTTTGGCTTTAATCCATGCTGAGGAAGGGCAAAGAACCACTTCATGATGCTACATAAGCTCCATTTATACCATTAAAATACAGTGGAAGTTTCAACAAAGATGAACAATCCGTTGTCATTAATCCTATGCTGAGGAAGACGTTACCATGGGCATTGGCCTATGCGCATCTGCGTGTCAGGATCCATCGGATTTTGATCTAATGGTATGTGACAAATCGATCAAATGGTATGGGACACCTGCGTGCCCTTGATCACCGTCGGATTGAAATACAACGGCTTGTTGTGCCTTGGCACACGATCCAAACCAAAGAATCAGACCAAAAACAAAGTAGGACCAAAATTGGCTGACCTTATCCAACCCAGATACTTAACCAACTTTGTACCATCGCCGGAGAAACAAGCCATATTTTCCCAAAAATACCCCTCTCTCGTGTCAAAATATCTCACCCACTTCACTGCCACCCCCGTAAATTCCACGAAGACTCAGGCCAAAATACAAGAACCCAAATCCAGAAACTCACACTTCGTAACCCCCACTTTAGTACACCGGAGCTCCGCCGTCGCCGTCGACAATGGCCGCCGCCGCCTCCCCTGCCGTCTCTCCCGCCGCACTCTTCTCCTCCTCCAATCTCCAGGTCTCCGTCCCTCTCTTCTCTTGTTTTTTGAATTTTTATTGGCCGAGTCTCTGATCTCTGAGTGTTCGAATCGGTGGAGCAGGACCGGAGATCGTCCGCGCTCTCGCTTCGTCGCTCGCCGCATTCCCTCCCGAAATTCGGGACTCCGTTCCCCCGGCTCCGCGCTCGGGCCGGAAATGCGACTTCCGTGGAATCCGGTAGGTTTCTCATGTGGACGATTTTCGGTTCTGATGTGTTTGATCTAGATGAGATTGATGTTTGTATGAATGGATTTTGCAGAGTCGCGATCCGAACTGGAGGCCGTTTCGAGCTTCAGCGAGATCGTACCTGATACGGTCATTTTCGACGATTTTGAGAGGTGTTTTTCACACTCAATTCTTCCTTGCGGTTGTTTTGATGTTTGATTTGATCGTGAATTGATGTGTTTAAGGTTTCCGCCGACTGCGGCTACTGTGAGCTCGTCACTGCTTCTTGGTATATGCAGCCTTCCTGATACTAAGTTCAAGGTAGATGCAGCCAAAGTGGATGGGGATGTTGATTGAATTGTCTTGTGCACAAGTTGCTGATTTGGGAATTTTGTTTTTCTGTATGTATATGTAGAGTGCCATAGAAACTGCTCTTGCAGACTCGGAATGCTACGGGCTCGAAGATTCTCGGCCCAGGCTTTCGTGTTTCTACAATAAGGTGGGTATGACTCTGTGTGTTCAGTCAAATCTGTGTTTCGACTGTGCTTGGAATGATTAATTATGGTGTTTTAGCTTAGCTGAGAATTGTTTGCGTGAAATATTGTAGGCTTTAGCTCATGTTGGAGCTGAATTGGCGAAATTGGTTCCTGGTCGAGTGTCGACTGAGGTAGATGCTCGTTTGGCTTATGACACTCATGGAATCATTGGAAAGGTAATCCTGTGGACGATTTTCCATGAATCATTTAGTGCCCAGAGTTGGTCTTGGATTGTACTAGTTTTTTCGGATCAATTAATAGATTCTATATCCTAGAGGCTTCTCCTTGGAATTTGTGCATGATTTAGATGTTATGTGCTTGTAATGACTATGGAGATGCTGTCTTTCCGGTGTATGAGATAAATCTCTTTTCTATAGTTCATGTATATGTAATTACTGTTGTGTATGGTGTAGTGATCATAAGATTTAGAGTGATCCATGTACTCTTCTTACAGTTCTGTTTTTGGTCAAAAGTTGAATTTTGTAATGTATTAAGTTGAAGATGATGAAGCCCGCATACTTTATGTACTACATTGTAGAATATGCAAAAGATTTCTGCTATTGATAGTTGAATTATATCAGCTTTTAGCAATCATAACTTGTATTAATCTGACTAGAAGACTTGAGTTATATCGATGTGACAACTTATTTTTGTTATAACCGACATATATGTATAGGTTCATGAGTTGCTGAAATATTACAATGAGGTCGACATCCCTCCAGAGCGCTTGCTATTCAAAATTCCTTCTACTTGGCAAGTAAGGAACTGGAGAGAAATAATTTTCATTTTTTATTTCCACTAGACTTGAAATGTGAAATATCAAATGCTATACCTGCTTAAGTCATGTTTCTGTTTTGTTCAGGGAATTGAGGCTTCAAGGCATCTAGAATCTGAAGGCATACAAACGCACTTAACCTTTGTTTACAGGTAATAGCAGGTCTTTGTCAATAATTGTCTCAACTGTACTGTAGACTGTTAGTTTGATTTTGGACAGATATATCTGTTAGAGGAGTATATTGCTCCTCTAACAACATCTATCTCATAATCCACAATATTTCTACTTAGGTTTGGTTTGACCCCACAAAAGGTTAAATCATCTTCGTTTCTTTCCCTTTTGTGCAGCTTTCCTCAAGCTGCAGCTGCAGCTCAAGCTGGAGCTTCTGTTATTCAGATCTTTGTTGGCCGCCTTCGGGTGAGACGTTTACTTCCCTTCATCTATTGCCAACAACCTTTCTTGTGACACTCATCAAATGTTCAATACAACAAAGCATTGACAATAACCTTTCGCAGGATTGGGCACGAAATCACTCTGGGGATCCTGAGATTGAAGCTGCTTGCAAACGGGGAGAAGATCCAGGACTGGCTTTGGTATGCGTCCTTTTTATTTTGCTATTCTCCCAGAATATTTATCAGTCAGCACCTTTAATCTGTCATTCCAATAAAAATAATTGATCAACGTTTTAAATTTCTATTTAAAATGTTCACAAGATTGATTAATCATGTCTTGCATAGGTCATCTATACAGATTACATCTAGGCATTGCCTTTTTTCTTTATCAGACTCATTTGGTGTCTTAAAATAACTCTAGAAGTTAAAAGAACAGTGTATGCGTGCTTTCTAAGTAGTTGAGTTGGTTTTAGATTGGCTGAAATATGTGAGTCATGCTATGTCCATGGGCGACATCCTCATCTATCTCCTTGCCACATCAGTTACTGAACCCAATAGTCATTCCAAATTTGATTTTGTCCTATCTTTCTCAAGATTCATTGGGCTTGGAAACTTTCTTTGATACTAGTCTTGAATTTAAAGCTATTGGATCCAACTATGAACCCTAAGTCATTGGTCAAATTATGCATCACGAGTCTGAGTAGGTACTTCAGAAAGAATAGGGCTGAAGGCTCAGATCCTTGCATGAAACTAAATGAATTTAAGAATTCAGCTGGATTTACTATCTTTTATTATACATTATGGCACTTTGTAGTTGGTTAACTAAGTGTCACGTCTGTGTTGCTTAAATTCAGGTGACCAAGGCATACAATTACATTCACAAACACGGACATAAATCAAAATTAATGGCTGCTGCAATCCGAAATAAGCAGGACATTTTCAGCCTGCTCGGGTAAGCTTTCACACTTAAAAAGTGTTTTTCTGTTATTGAGGAGTTCCCTGTGCCCTTGAAATCTTGCTTTGATGATATAGCATCTTATTATGCTCGTATTCTTTCTTATTCACAGGGTTGATTACATTATTGCACCGTTGAAGATACTGCAGTCACTTCAAGAATCTAACGTCCCTCCTGATGATAAGTATTCGTTCACAAGAAGATTGTCTCCAACCTCTGCTGCAGGATACAATTTCACAGAAGAAGAGGTATAGTTTGGTTGAATATGTGGTTTATATGGAGGACAGTGTTGTTCACTTTTTTATTTCCATGATGAAGAACTAAAGCATCATCAAATGATGTTCCATAGAATTGAGAATTTGATTTTTTTTATTTTTTGCCTCTTAATGATGTCAAGTATGAGATCATAGCTGAGGGAGATCCAGGATTGGTTGGTCCAGAATTACGTTTATTTTCAATTTTCGTATGTGGGTCATTAACTGCAATACTCTGTATTACTTGAACAGTAATTTCTTTTCACAACTTTATTTAGCTTTTATGGGACAGTGGGATGGGAAAATAAAATTGACAATGTCATGACACTATAATTGGACATTATTTGCATGAGAATTGTGTGAGTTTAAACTCTAAATGCTATAATAGATCTGATCCTGCCTGCAGCTTGTTAAGTGGGACCAGCTGAGCTTTGCATCAGGAATTGGACCTGCTGCAGAGGAGCTTCTGGGTTCGGGATTGGAAGGATATATGAATCAGTCCAAGCGTGTTGAAGAGTTTTTCGCTAAAGTCTGGCCACCACCAAATGTTTGAAGGTGCAAGAGGGTATGGCTTGGCAAACTTGGTCTTTTATGTTGAAAGATGGTCTGAAACTTCCTCTTCAGAAGTAAGAGGAAGTCAGGATTGAGGTGAGTTAGATTTATGTTGATCTCCAAAGACTTCTTGTAAAAAAAAAAAAGAAATCATCTCTTTTGTCGGTTTGCACCTGATACCCAAAGAACAAGCGATAGGAATATCTGCGCTCATGCTTAATTTCTTGGCGTGGGAGAACTAGGACTTGGCTCCAAAAATATCTAATTGTGCATGCGGGGTTTATTATTGAAAAAAAGGTACTCTCACTTTCACTACACTTAAAAGCCGAAAGAAAAGTTCCACAACACTGCTAGGGGAATCACCTTTTTTAGGACAATCCGGTTGGATCGAGTCCGACTAGATTATTGCGCGTAATGACTGAAAAACCTCTGTTTAATAAGCTAAGTTAACTGTGCACTCTAAGTAGAACCTTCAATTGGAGTCGAGTTCTACCTAACTTATCTGCCTCCGCAGTCCTGGCCTTGTAATCAGTAGTCACATGGAGCAAAGCAGGCAAAGTTAGAGATGCATAAGAGAGATACGAGTAGGGATTCACTAATCAAACCCAATCTAGAAAGTGAACAAGAGATTTTTTAGCATAAATATTGGAGCGTTACTTAATGGCCGGTCTTACAAAGGAGCTAAATTACTACCTCTTCACGCTGTATGCAGCTAGTAGGTGTATTGTATCTTCAAATCAAAGTTTTATTGCTCTGACAAGGTAGAAGAATATAGCCCAATAATTGAGGAAGAAAATAGTGCATTGTATAGCAGGGGCAATAGTGCTTCGCCTAATACTAATTTGGCAAAAAATGCAAGACTACTGCATTGCTCAAACACTCTAATTAGAGGTTACCAGCTATAGAAGTGATAATGTTTTTCAACCTGAAGGAATCAATGGCATAAATACCTATAGTATTATTAGTATGATAATCTTGGTAACTTTGCTAACTAATTAGGCTTTCTTTCAGGAAAAGTGGTTAACTAATATGGTATCAAAGCCTAAGTTGTGGTTGAAGTTGTAGTTTCTCCAACTTCTAAAACAAGCATGGTGTCATGATTTTGGAACTTTTCTAGGGGCCGATTGACCGAGCCCATCCAAGTGTTTGGCACGATTGAACAAAATATTCCCTAAATATGCCCCTTTGCTCCAGCCAACTGTCTATGATTGCAATTTATTTGTCTGAAGCGGGCAATATCGAGCATGTGGTTTTGGGTTCAACTGGTAGCAGCTAGGTGGTTATGTTTTTGGCACCCTTCAATGACAACAAAGCAGGGAATCATCCCATTGGGCCCCTAAGAGTGAAATCTTTGTTGGTTCCCATGCCAGCCTATATTGAATTGTGAACCTCCAATGGTCCTTATGAAAGAGGATTGGCATGAATGTGCATGTGCAGGGCTGGAGGCTTGACGTATGGGCCCCACAGGCCAATAACTTGAGTCATGTTAAATGCTGTTAGAATTTTTCTTTGGATGGAGGGAGTATAATAAGGCGCCTAAGAGTTGTTTATGTAGTATTAAAATGGACAGTGATATTCCTACATAAGTTTTCCTACAACACTGACATACACAGTCACGTAGCTTCCAGTGAATGAAAAACTAATGTAAGAATATCATAATTTACATTGACTCCATTTGCATTGGCTTCATTCATTGCAAGCCACGTGGCTGTGTATGTTAGTGATGTAGGAAAACTGATGTAGAAATATCATTTTCCTATCAAAATAAAGAAAAAAAGTATGTCCTTCTGAAGGCAAAAATCATTTTTATCTACCCTTTAACTCGTGTTTGCGTGTAGATTACAAATGAATTTTTAGTTAAGAACCCCTTTATTATGTGCCTGATCACTCATGATAGAGAACCTACACCGTGCACATCTTGCATTGTCGGATCGAGATCCGAAGGCCTATGCAAATACAAGAGGCAGGTGGGTTTGAAATTCGAATATCCCCTTGAATTTGTGTGCACTATCCGATTTCGATGTCACTGTGCCAAACACTATACAACACCCCAAACCTGAGCACCAAAGGTAGCGAGCACTCGGACAAATAATTAGTTCATTTTGTTTATCTGTGCATCCATATGTAATGGAAAGTTGGAAAGTCCGTTGGTCCCCTTCCAATAGTTTCATTTTGTTTCCCAAACAATTAGTTCATTTTGAAAAACCACATCGGCCTATCAATGTGCATCGGAGAGAATAGTTTATCAAAACACTATAGAAATAGATATATCCAAAACGTGGACTTTGATATTGCACATTGGCCTGTGTACATACGCTGGCCAGCTATTTTAACAGAGGTCGGGTCCAGACGTTGAATGCCCTAAAACGAAGAGCCTGATGTCACGGCTGTTTTTTGTCGACTCACATACGGCGTCCATTTGGGTAGCCAATGCCGTGAGAAACTATCCGATGGAATAATTTTACCACTTGGCCTTTACAAGCATGTATTAAAACTGAGTAATGCTACCCATACCTTAGGTCACCCACAGTTTCACCCCGCGGTCTGGAATTTCCAAAGGAAAGTGAGTGACGTAGCATTGCGGTTTTAGGCTTGCCATATCAGCCCGGGGTGAAATCATAGGGTTCTTAACACGGGTGAAACATTTTTCATTTGGCCGTTTGGGGCGTGAATATTAGCAAATATCTACAGTAGATTTTTCAGATCTACCGTAACATCCATGTTTTTTCCATGTTTTTTTCCTATCCATCTGGATAGGGAAAAAACATGGATGCTACAGTGTAGTAAAACAGTAGATGTTTTACTTTTAATCACGCCCCTAATGGCCTTAAAAATGCAATTTCATCCACTCCCAAAAATCCAGCTGGTTAATGGATTATCTTAAAAAGCCTAACAAGTTGGATCTTTTTCAGCTGGATGATGCTATTTTTTCACGCCCCAAACGGCCATTTGGATCGTGAAAAATCTCAAATATCCACTCCAAAAAGTGTTAAAACATCTGGGAAGTATAGAACTCTCTACCACGTGTAATTTTTTGCAGGCTAGTGCATGGTAGCCTACCAAAAGGGTGCATCAACGACATTGTCATGGTCTATACAGGCTCCACCAACGAGTCCGTCCAGGTCCAGAACGTCGCCTTCCCTGCCGACCCCTCTGACCCCCTCCTCCTCGACTGGGTCAAGTACGACGGCAACCCCATCCTCGTCCCGCCCCCCGGCATCGGCGACACGGACTTTCACGACCCCACGATGGCATGGTTCGACACGTTGGACTCCTCTTGGCGTATTACCATTGGCTCCAAGGTTAACACGACCGGCATTTCTCTTGTATACAAGACCACTGACTTCTTAACATATGAACTTCTTGATGGCGTACTCAGGGGCGGACGCAGGAATTTTTGTTAATGGGGTCATAAGTAGGGGTGTAAACAGCGTCTAGATGTCCGTGTCCGTGATTGACAAATTTTTATGTCTGTTCAGACAGTAAAATAGACGAACGAACGGACACAGACAGCTTTGGTGGTTTGGCATCTGAGCGGATGCGGTTGCAAACGGAATGCGTCCGCATCCAGAGCCATATGTGTCTGTCTGTTTAAGGTAAATGGTTCATAATGTCCGTGTCTGAAACGGTGGTGCACCCGGCGGCAGAGGCCATTAGGCCGAGAAGCAACAAGGGTGACGAGATGGCAAAGCCTATATCCCATCCCTTGTTGTTTTGAAGCCATACGAGGATTGTGACACCCAAGGAAGTCTCTAGGGCTATGCTAAAGAGATATAAAGTGAAGAATGTAAAGATATATTTACGCTCCTTCTGACCGTTCTCATCAAATTGGTCAGCGCCTAAGGTTAGCATAGTGGCCTTCAGGCCTCCAAAGCCTAATGCAATGAGATAGAGGCCGGAGAAGAGGATGGCAGCCTTTTGGCCGCTTGCATGGGGGCAATTGGCTGTTGGATCAAATATTATGCAGAACGCTGGTTGGAGAGTCTTCACCTTAGCTTGGATTACAAGTAGCAAGAAACCATGTCAAGAATATAAAAAAAAATCATTATAGGAAAACTATGAATAACTAGGCCAACGACTAAGGTATATTGAAGTAAAATATATAAGAAAACTATGAAAATGAAATGTAACTATGATAAATTACTCTAGAAAAATTTAAATGTACATTATGCATTAAAGGCATACTATTTGATATCTCGTTGACTTCCAATTGTGATAATTTTTATAAAAGATGTATCTCAATGCCTAGAAAAATAGTCAACAAATATTAAGTTAATAGGAAAAATAAAAGGACAAATGTTAATGGTCAATTTTAGGGAGGGGAGGGATGTTTTGGGTTTTATGAGATGGGTCAGAGACTCAAGGGGGTCAGCCCATTTTTCCACTGGGGTCAGCCCATTGTAACCCACAACTCAATATCCAACCTACTGGCCATTTTCTATTGGGGGTAATGGAAAAAACCAAAACCCTCTGGGGTCATCTGACCCCAGAGGCTTCAACGTGGGTCCGTCCCTGGGCGTACTGCATGCCATCCCAAGCCCCGGCATGTGGGAGTGCGTCGACTTCTATCCAGTGGCGACAAATGGTACGGCGGGGCCAGTCGGGGTGAAGCATGTCCTCAAGGCTAGCCTAGATGATGACAAGCATGACTACTACGCACTGGGGACCTATGACAAGGCGGCCAACCGGTGGACGCCCGACAACCCGGAGCTCGATGTCGGAATTGGAATCCAGTACGGTTACGGCAAGTTCTACCCGTCCAAGACGTTCTACGGTCAGAAGAAGGGCCGGAGGGTTCTGTGGGGATGGATCGGGGAGACGGATAGCGAGATGACCGACCTCAATAAGGGTTGGGCCACCATCCAGGTAATTCGCACTGCACTTCTCAACATTGAACGTCAAATAATGATGATAGATCACATCCTTGCATAAGAAAGAGCTCATGAATTTTGTTGAATATGTTGGCCATCAAGTGTATGTATAACTTGCTCATGTTGTTCTATTGCATGTCTCAGACAATTCCCAGGGTGCACTACAACAAAAAAATGGCCTTTAACGACGGCAATAACTGTCGCTAAAAGCTCTTAAACTGTCGCTATAAGTTTATATCGACGGATTTTTCCGCTGCTATGGAAAATGGCAAACTGTCGTTAATATCTTACCCACAGTTTTACCGACGGGTTTATTTCTGTCGCAATCTATTTGCGCCGGTTTTAACTCGACAGATTTTATATGTTGGTACAGACCTCGAATAAATCGGCTAAAGATTTAGCGACGGAAACAATCTGTCGGTAAACGGAATAGTACCCGATGCGCGTTTAGCGACGGTTTGGTCGGTCGCAAATTACATAAAAATTAAATATTTTAAACAATGAAAAATCTAATAAAAAATGCTTTTAATTTATTTATTTCATTCGTAAATGACACGTTCACAAAGCACAAGAAGTGAGTAATGTTGACAAGTTTACATGGTCTGAATTGGGATGAGATTCAAAGAACCCAGCAATAACTTGATATAACTGTTCCTCATCAAATGGCTTTGACACATGGCCATCTATATTACTTTTGAGGCATTCCTCATAAGTTGCTAGAATAACATCTGCAGTCATGGCTAAGATAGGAAGGTGTCATTCGCTTTCAAGCTTCCATTCTCCACCTGCTCATTTGCACCATCCTCCGTCTTCATTAGTCGAATCCGCCTGGTTGCCTCAAACCTACAATGGAATACAAAAATAAACCAACCTTCAATTTTGAACACCAGACAACTTGGTTCAGTTAAGACGAAGATCCATGTATAAGGGTTTCTACAATCTAGTTTTAACAGCATGTTCAGTTGCATGCCAGAAAAAGTCCCTTTGCATTTGATCGGACAGCCATGTTTAAAAATTCCTTTCCTGGCAAGCAAGGAAATGCCTGGCAAATTAAGCGGCCTAAATTGATGCAAAAAAATAAATCATATTTATACAGCAGATACTAGTAACAAGAAATTAATTGATTGCTTATATAGCAAAATCGATCTCATATGCCACACATACCCATCCATTTCTGGCATCTGAACATCCATGAAGCAAGCATCAAACTTATGTGGGAACTGAAGCAAAGCCAGTGCAGCAACTCCACTCTCAGCACACTCAACTTTAGCCCCATATTTCTGTAAGGCTCCAGCTGCAACTCTACGATTCACTTTGTAGGCATCTACAACTAATATGTTCTCCCCTTGAAGCAGGCCATGTAGGGCCGCAGGACCCTTGAACATCTCTTTCTTTTGCTCCTTGACATTTCCCAAGCCAAGCACCTGTTGAACAATCTCCATTCATATTAGACAACAAGAAAGAAGAAATAAATGAAAATAGCATGTTTCTGGAAAAAAAAAACATCCGCCGACACCTTTTAAGACCCGAGAACTGAGCACATTAAGGGCACTCACTGGTTTCTACAACCAATTGTTACTGATATAAGAAAAACCCTCAGGCAAAATTTAAATATGGAAATATGAACTTACCATGGAAATATGAACTTGCCCTCTTTTCA
The DNA here is from genome assembly GCA_039654745.1 of Houttuynia cordata. NCBI lineage: Eukaryota > Viridiplantae > Streptophyta > Magnoliopsida > Piperales > Saururaceae > Houttuynia > Houttuynia cordata. The sequence continues at coordinate 9,361,226 of CM077511.1, forward strand.
AATCACTAACAGAATGTTCATCGCATTTATTGAAGCCAATAGTGAATGTAAACATGCTTCCAACATGTGGCCGACTGATAAAGCCTATCTCTCCATCCATCATCTCAACCAGACACTTGCTGATGCTCAAACCAATGCCCGTGCCTCCATAATTTCTGGATGTCGAACTGTCTACCTGCATAAAAGGAGTAAACACCTGCCCTTGGGCGTGCAAAGGGATTCCAATCCCTGTATCTTCCACACTTACAAACAACACAAGGCATAATATATAGGGAGCCCACAAATTAAACCATAGAAACCACTAATGTGATCTAAGTATTTTACTAACACCAACATAAGAAAACCAATTAACATATATTATTAAAGGACAAATTAACATGGTAAGCACGAAAAATAGAACACAAACTCAATGAAAGTCGATTCATACACTAATTGAGAGAGTCCTTTACATGGGTTAAGGAGTCTAATACATATGCAAAAGAGTCCTATACATAGGCCAAACAGTTAATAGTATCTTTGTTATCCTATTCTTCAAAAGTGTCCTATACATGGGCCAAATAGTTATTACTATCTTTGCTATCCTATTCTTCGCCGCTAATATCAGTCGTAATATATTGTGTAAATAGCTTCACCTTTGACGACTGAGATACAGGAGCCACCTCACCGTGACCAAGGCCTCGGACATAGCCCTTCTCACAGCCCAAAATCTTAGACGCTATTTCATTGTCAATGATGTTTTGTGTGTTAGCCTCGTCTCGTTTGTCGATCATAGTTTGCTGCAATAAAAGCTAAGATGGATTGAGATTCATAGATTAAAGGGAATCATGAAGCAAATATTGTCCAAGGTATACACATTCTGAAAACAACTAGCAACATCTGTCTTACATATAGATTTTTGACCTCCTCACTAAGCCATCGATTCTGCTTCTTTGAATAGTGGGTTGTGTAGTAGAAATCAATCAAGCTCTTGATCAAACATCCTTTAGGAAGGGCACTTCTAGTAACTGAATCACAAACTACACTACCTCTGTCATCAATTAAACCAGAATGAAGCAATTATGTCCTACCAGCTACTACGATCAACTAAAGCAGACTTACTGGGGTTCCTTTCACCATTGTGGACACATGACCAGGGACAGTCCCTTCCCCATCTCCAGCTGGGGCAAGCCGAGAGAGGCCAAAATTGGCAACCTTTGCTGTAAATTTAGAGTTCAACAATATATTACTGGCTTTGATATCTCTGTGGAATATGGGAGAATCTGCTTCAGTATGAAGGTAAAGAATGCCCTTAGCTGCACCGATGGCAAGTCGCAGCCTCATTGCAAAGCCCAAAGGCTCTTTTGATTTAGCTGTCAGATCATGTTTGCCAACTTTAGGATCAGATAAGATCATAGGTAAAAAGAAGAGGCCAGTTGATCAAATATGATACATGCATCTACATAAAGTACTTTGATACAGAATCAGGACAAGAGGAAAATGCTTAAAAACACAACAAGTACAAATTTCAAGTAAGTTTAAGATCCTAGGACAATACCAATGCAAATCTGTCTGTAAAGAAATTGTATACTAGTTAAGCACACATGTTAAATCCACATCTTCATATACCAAAGTGCACCAAGACAGTAGATCCCTCTCATGCATTTCATCGAACAGTTGGACACCATCATCCATACAGCCCAATTTCACATACATATCCAATAAAACATTCAACGTTAAGCAATCTCTTTCAAGACCCAATTTCACCAAACGAACGTGAATCAACCTGCCTCCATCAAAGTCCTTCATTTTAATGCAATTCTTCAGTTGACCCAAATAAAAATGAAAAAGGCAAAGAGCACATACCTTTTTTGGGCTGGATAGGGCCACTTGAAAAGATCCAATTTTAGCATCCAAACCCTAACCAAATTTCAGGAACGATTAACCGTTGAAAAAACCCAACAAACAACCAGAACCCAACATCTGCGCATTATCAAAGCATCCACAATAAGTCAAAACCCAAAAAATCTCCAAAAAGGAAAAACCGAAGCAGAATTTACCTCAAAATCCTAGCTTTCAACGGAAAAACACCCAGAGACTGACCCACAACGGAAAATGCCTCCAGATCTCTGACAAAGTGGAAGATCTCGCCTGAATCCAATAAGCCCCGTCCAACCCAAAAAAGTTGGATCTTTCCAACCCTCTAAGAAACACGAATTCAGCGAAACGCAACACCTCCCAGCATGGCGGAGCTCTTCTGGCTCCGGTGACGGAATCAGAGCGGGGAGGGGGGGAGAAGCTGCCGGCATGAGAGGATCGGGGAGAGGGGGTTAAAGTCGGGGTTCTAATCGGATGGCTTATGGTCTGTCTCGATTAACGGAAAAAGTGCCGCGCGCGCGAGATGGGGAGAAACGGAAAAAAAATTTGACAGAATTATTTCTGCCGCAAAAATCCGTTGAAAGAATCAGCTTTGTACCAGCGTAAAGTTTTTCGCTGCTAATATCGGTCGTAATAAATCTCAATACCGATGGATTCATGTCTGGCAAAAATAATCCGACGTTAATGTTCCTCCTTTTACGATAGATTTATTTATGTTGCTAGTGATAGATATTATTATTATTTTCTGTCAAAAAAAATCTACCATTAAAAGCCATTTTTGTTGTAGTGGTGGTGGCGTTTGATGAGAAGACAGGAACCAATCTGATACAATGGCCTGTGGAAGAGGTTGAGAACTTGAGGCTGAGTAGTGAGGAGTTCAATGAGGTAGTAATGGAGCCTGGTTCAGTGATTCCTCTCGACGTGGGCATGGCTACTCAGGTATATGGCAGCTGCAAATCCCACAAGCTAGTAGCTCAGCTGATCTTATTGCCTGACCTTATTGTTTGATTCTACGTTGGTGGGAGCAGTTGGACATAAATGCAGAGTTTGTGATATCAAAAGAGGCTTTGGAGGAGACGATTGAGGCTGATGTTGGGTACAACTGCAGTACAAGTGCAGGGGCTGGGGGGAGAAGCAAGTTGGGACCATTTGGGCTGCTTGTTCTTGCTGATGAGAACCTCTCGGAGCAGACGGCTGTATATTTTTACTTGGGGAAGGAGACCGACGGCAATGTGCGCACCTTCATTTGCCAAGATGAGTTGAGGTGTGCCCATTTTGTAGTTTCTGTTTTTTTTTCTCATCTATTTACATAATTGAAGCAAGAAGCTGATGGGTAGACCTGTGTTAACACTGAGTTAGTAATTTGTTACAGTTCGTCCATGGCAGATGATCTGGTGAAAAGAGTATATGGTAGTGTAGTTCCAGTGCTCCATGGCGAGAAATATTCAGTCAGAATACTGGTAAGATGCCTGATGTAGTGACAAGCTCTTAAGGTGTTATTGTGACATTGCATTTCCACTCTTCTTCTCAATAATTCTTCAGTAGCCATTTTTTATGGCATGCATCAGTTGTTTTAAGTATGAAAATTATCAGGAATGAATATGAGAAATTTGATGAGAAATGACAATGTCCAACACTTGCATCATCTAGGAGGGACTGAATTTGTGTTTGATGAGCTCCATTTTGCTTGGTTATAGGTGGATCATTCCATAGTGGAGACATTTGCACAAGGAGGAAGGACCTGCATTACATCCAGAGTGTACCCTACAAAGGCTATTTACAATTGGGTTCGGGTATTCCTCTTCAACAATGCCACTGTGGCCAACGTGACGGCCACTTCTGTCAAGATTTGGCACATGAACTCAGCTTAATTTCATCCACCCATACTCGGACTTGGCTTGACAGATAAATACATGATATTGCCCTCGTTATTTATTCACCTGATTACGCAGCCTTGGGAGATCCCCTTTGTCTGTTATAGCAAAAAAAAAGAGATCCCCTTTGTTTGATTATTAGTCCTTACTCTTTCTTGATGGAGTATACAAAATTTTGTTGTACCAATGCCTGCTGTATTGTAGATTGGGTCTCCAATTGTTGTCCGATATCAATAAATTATGCTTTTGAATGGCTGAATGATATGAGGTTGTCAATTTGAGGGGGTGGGATGTACACTAGCAAAACACATATTGTAAGAGTTGAAGAATGTAAAGAGGCTGAATCATCTAATTTTGTAGAGTGGAAGGGAATCAAGAACGAGAAATGTATTTCATTTAACCCCTTCATGTGCTTGTATATATTATATGCCAAGTGAATGGCATCTCTTAGCGTATGAGCATGAATATGCGACCTTATGACTGCTTTATTATACTACCTCTCTCCCAGTTTACATTCTCCAGCGGGAAAAAATGTGTTCCCAAATTACATGCTCCATGGGCTCAATTTAAGTGGCTGGGTACATAAAAAAGTCCCACCAAGTACTGTTTTGTTCTAATGTTTGTTCTAGTCCCACCACTCAATAAAAATGAGAATTTCTTTCAATGTAGCTATTAAATTAGGACGGAGGGAGTATAAAGTGTGTTGCCAAAAAAAGGTGGGCTTATAATCAAAACTCTTTATTTTTTTTCTCCTCAGATGCATTACATGTCTACATCTACACTGGCCAATGGCCATGTTCCTAGACAACATTTTGGCCCCTGCTAATTGCCTCATTTTCGTCCTTAAGAAAGGAATATGATTATTACAGCCCATATAGAGGTAGTATGGCTTTTGAGCCGAAACTTCACCTAGTAAGAATGGTTATAAATTCTCTGACAAATGATCATTTTTTTTTGCAGCAACAAATGACAAAGTTCTAATCCAAATTAGGCGCACCCAATTCAGCCAAATCATGAGCAAAGCAATGAAGCCATTCAATTCTTCAAAATTATGCTCTGCATCCAACCTTCATTTACTAACATTCGTGCTAACCATGATTTACCTTCAAATTTACAGAGAGATTTTCCCTTATGTCATGGATGGTGCATGTTACAACCTTTTTATTTTTTTCACTAAAAGCATCTTACTAGTAAATAAAACAACAGTGTGCACAAGTCGTTGAAGTCTACACAGGAACATATAGTCGTTCTTCGTCTCCATGATTCAACCTAATGATAATGAAGACTTAACTTTGTAAAATTGTCACGATCATAGGGCTAGATGTTATCAGCAATTAAGTTAACCAAATACAAGCAATAGCATGCGCTACCAAGTCACGTTTACTTAAAGAGCCATACTGAATGGTCAAAATATATGATACTACTTTATAGGGGGGCTGTGCATAAGATGGTGTTATGGAGAGCAACACAAGTCTTAGGGGCTGTTTGACACTCCCTTTGAATAGTAAAGATTTTTTTTAAGGTTTACTATTCAAGCCAAAACATTGCATCCATCATTTACTTATTTTAAGGGTCAAACCTCCTCACGAGGAAGTTTAAGGTAGAAAGGGATTTTTCCTTTGGAACTCAAAGGGGAGCCAAACGGCCCTTTACTAGCACTTACCAAAATTTGTTCTTTCAATTTGCAGGAGGCGCTCCCGTCTATCAACTTTCTGAGCTAGCCTGTATGAATTAGTCTCATAAGTGTATCATGTATGCAATCAATCATAATTGAATTTTTGACAATCAAACCCCCACTTCCCACGCCAAAGCCAAAATGGTGTGGGGATCAGTAAAATGTTTGATAATTTGAAATTTGGTAACACGTGTGACATATTTGTCACGTGCGCTGCCAACTAGATGGTACAGGATTAGTGCTAAACCTACGTTCTTTCTTCCGTGCAATTGAGATCAAATTGCTTTGTAATTCGCTGGTGAAGCTTCACCAGTGAAAAATATGGTATCATAGTTATAAAAGTAAACTATGGTATCATGTGCACCTGGTGTTTTAGTGGGTGGTCATCGATTTTCTATGATCAAGGGCTGGGATTGCTTCATCTGAGGAATTGTATTCCACGATTACTGATCCATGGGCATTCGTTTATAACACAAGGTCATGATCAGTTTGATTCACAGCTTATGTTTGTCTATTGCGGTATTGCCTATGGTGTAAGGTCCAATTCAATGCAGACAGAACTACCCAAAAATCATCCTTCAGTTTGTCATTTACTTCTTATAATTAGCCTCGTGTTTATGTTTTTATACGTGATAATTAATTATCTTCAATTTTGGATTGTACTAGGTATCTGATTCTAACCATTAATAAATATGACATGAAGAGCGATGCCTTACTAAAAGCACATCCCACCAGGCGACAAGATACTAAATTATCAATCAATCAAGTAAACTGCTCCCGAGGTTACTTCAAGTGACAAATAATAATCACCCATCTTAGTTTATTCACCAATTACATAAATAATCCATTGTGGGTAGGTGAGACTTTGACATTATCATTGTGGTATTGATTCCACAAAATTGGTTAACCAATGTAGCTTAGATGCAGTGTAATTTGACCCTTAAGAGTTTATAAGATCATTGAACCCTACCCATGTGCATGCTAGCTGCCTTGGAGACCTCAGACCTCAGATAACTTGTGGCATTCAATCAATTTTCCCTACTTGTTACATATAACTTCAGCCTGGTACACTCATATACGTTTTTCTTTAACCTGCAGCAGTGGCCAAATTGAGCTGGCTTTTTTCCAAAGTTTTCATTCAAATCCCCTTCACCCTTATTCATATTTGTATTGTAATCCAAACCCTCGATTGGTAGAAGACAATCACCATAAAAGAAAGATAGGTACACGTACATCAGAACGGGAGTGTTTAGGTTTTTCTATGGACAATGTCTCTCTCAGCTCGATTGTGAAAATGGCTCTTTGGACTTTTGTATACATCATAATTCATAACATTTAAAATATTTTTCCAGACTGTGAATGGGAAGAAATTGGGTGTCTGGAATGGGAAAAAAGAAGGAAGAAGAAATTGGGTGTCTAGAATCTTATGTGCAAAGTGACAACCTGGTTGGCTACTAGTGTATTGTCCACTTTATGACAGTTGGCCGTTCAAGTTTTTGTTTTGGCTTTTCCTATGTGTAGGGTCATTAGTGTCCACTTGGATCAACGGTCCGGATGCTAGTGACATAATGACTGTTACATATTAGAGCAAAGCACTAATTCAATATCAATACTTGGCTTAATCCAATTACCAGCTTATTACATAAATATGGAATATTATAGCACAAACCATATAGAACTGGGTGTTGTATGCTTTTTAGTATATATGCCATGAAATATTTTCATATTACCTAGCCAATAAGCCTAAAAATCCATATTACCTGGTTTTTTCAGGTTCATGCCATATAACCTGGTTCGGGATCTGGTCTTTCCATTTTGCCCTCTCACCTAATACTTTATGTTTTACCCACTTTGAATTGCGCCCCATTTCATACAAGCATCCCCACAGTGATCATACGGCGAGGAAGTTCCTTGTATGTAAGAGATAGAGGTTGCCGATAGAGAGTCGGCGTTGTGTGGCAGCCACAAACATTTTTGACAGTTTTCTCGTGTCAGACGACTTCTTCTACCCACGAGCAGGCAGAAGAAGCTCGCCAATGCAACTTAAAGAAGCACTTTCACAACCTCCCCAATCTATTGCGAACTGGTTCAACAACTCAGAATTACTTGTGGTTGCATGGCGAACTACTCTTTGCACATTCGTCATACCACAAGAAGGTGTCTCAAGGAATTTGAGATATCCTCATAGGAAGAGGAGAAAAATATAGAAGAACGTAAAACGAATAGGAAAAAGCAGATTGAAAATGAAAGAGATATGACGAGATTAAATGTTGCCCTCAAATCATGTATTTAAATACTATTTATATCGTGTCCTTGATGACACGATACCACTGCTATCATGTAATCAAAATAGTATGTTCTTGAAGGCATGGAGTTGGTCAATCAATAGATTGATCGAACAAACTCATGCCACCACTACAACTCACTTTGAGAGACGTAGATACGAAGGCTAACAACTAACAATTCCCTTAACCAAATATTCTATGAATACATAAGCGATAAGAGGGATCAAAGTTGTATAGTTCGTATGCAGGCCATAATTGTACGAATTTCAAGTGAATTCTCTCCAACATGTGGCATGTTTAATGTAATCATTACTTAATTATCATGTAAATGAAATATGACTTGATTTGGGTCGTGTATGAAAATACACGACTACACATATATATTAATTATTGGATGTGTTTTCTTAGGACTACGTGAACCTTCTGAAGCAGACATGCATATGCAAAGAGTTTTTGAGTATGCGACTTCCTTATAAACATGTTATATCGTCAAATGATCATAGGAGTTTGGACCCAATGTTATATTATGAGAAGTGGCACTACACGAAGACTTACTGCACAACCTATGAAGAGTCATTCTACCAACGTTAGACGTGCATCAATGGTTAAATCATGGGGTTCTGCCAAAATATGAACTACCAATTGTGGAAAAGCAAAAAAAGGCAGGCGAAGGGTGAATATAATTGAGTCACAATCGGAACCCCCTAAGAACCCAAGGAGATATGGTAACTATCACCGGCTCGGTCACAATCGAATCAATTGCAATAACACTACAGTTGAGAAACATCCTAAGCATCAAAGAAAGCGTTCAACCACAAATGAACTAAATCCGACTTTAGGGAAACATCGTTTTGATTGTCATATCTACCTCCATTATTCATGTAAATAAAATATAATAACAGTGAATATTACAAGTAAGAGACAATGAGTCATGCCATTGAGGACACAATACGAGAAAAGTCGTTTCCTCAAAGACATGATCCCACAATCCCTCAAATATATTATATATATGATAAACGTGTATATGAAAATAATAGAAAAATTTAAGTGTGCAATTTTTAATTTGTATTGGGTATGATGTGCTCAAATTATGTTAATTTAAGATGTCTTGAAATTCATGTTTGTGGTGTTATTTTGCAGTTAGTTAAACGCTAGGTAGAGTTTTAAGAAAAATGAGTATTTGTTAAGGCATTAACATGTGACATTCAGTGATATTTGGATTTTAAATGTGCATAAATAAATTAGCCACAACTATTTTTATATCTATGGATCTAGTGTTGTGAATTTGATATCAACTTATGTAAGCCCATTGTGTGTTGTAGGTAATTCTTTGATGGGCCGACTTGTGAAACTTGAAGCTCTAAATCCCGTACTTGAAATATTGTGAAGATCTACTTGTGGCAATTAACTATGAGCTGATCAAGGCAATCATTGGCAATCAACTATGAGCTAATCAAGGAAATAATTGATAATCAACTAGGAGCTAATCAAGGCAATCAACTATGAGATAATTCTGCCAATAAAAAAAGGACCATGAAGAGTTGTGATTGGAGGAAGAAAATGCAGCATTATTTGATTGGAAGATGGACAAAATCAATTAGTGATGCTCAAAATCAATCAAGACTCAATCATGGAGTAATGATAGAAAATCTGATTGGAGTTTTTCCATTGTTAATCTTTTCTAACCACTATATAAGTGATACCTGAGTTACTTTCTTCAAGGCATCAAATTCTCTACCTCTTCCAAGGATGACCACTTCTTTCTCTCTCTTCAACTTTTCTTCATTGTTTTTTTTCTTTGTAAGTTTTATTTTATTTTATTATAATGGCTGGCTTAAGCCCCTAGCTAAGGCTAGAGGAAGGGATTTTTGATACTATAATGAAGTTCTTTTCATGCTAATTATGGGGCTATAATTATGTGTTGGATATTTGAAGTGATGTTAAAATATTGATTATTATTTATATCTTGCTTCTTTGTTTTCTTAATACATAGGATACTTGATTTCTTTCTTGATCCTTTGTGATTTTGATACATAGACTTCTTGAAGATTTAAATATTATAATCCTTCATTTAACCAAAGTGATAATTTTGTTGTTCGTTCTTAATAGTCATAATATCCAATTAGGGAGAATCTTTATTCGCCCCTAATTGAGAAAAGTTGATGCATGAAGTACCTCATTAGATATTACAATGACCTACCCTTGATGCTTAGTGTTTTATTTTGTTGAATTCTCTATTCTACTTCACTTTTGATTTCTTTCGTTCGCTACTTTTTGATTTCTTTCGTTCGCTACTTTGAACTGATTTCTTAATCACACTAGTCAATCCATGAGGATCGACCTTGTAATACTACAATTACAAGTTAAAAGAATGAAACAAATAACTAAAGGCTACTATTCAAATAATGAGTAATTAGTCTTGGTTTATTAGTGTATTTTGAATTACAAGTAACAGATAATATGCAAATTAAGCGTGTATTTAAACACACGATAGCACTACTATTGTATCCTCGAATACACAATAGCATTGCCATCGTGTATTTAGACGATGCTATCGTGTCATTGAGAACACAATAGGAAAAAAAGTAATATCACCCTCATTTCTTATCCATTTTTGTCATTTTTTTGTGTTCTTTATTTTTCTCTTCTTTCTTCTTATGATATTAACCTAAGTATGTTAAGACACCACATGCTTCTTCTTTGCAAATTCAGCATCCATACTAGTAGTTGTGTAAAAACGTTTTGGGATATCCTCATAAGGTAAAAATGCATAAGAAATGAGGGAGATATGACGAGATTGAATGTTGCCCTCAAATCGTGTACTCGATGATATAAATAGTGTCATAAAAGCCCTAACAACCAAATTTCAAAATTGCCCTACCAAGTATTGTGTCTCAGACAGTAATTACAGACGTGCCCCTAGATATGAAACGATGCCACCTTTCGATGAATTGTAATCGCCTTGATTTCAACTATAAAATCCACTCCGCCCAAGCGCCAAATGTCTTTTTGAGAGGGAAGAAGGTGACAATCTTGGTGGAGCGGCGGAAGAGGAAAGAATGAGCACTTCTTATGTTGCCAAGGGATAGGGTTGGCCCTGACGATTGCAGAGTTGCGTGAACTACTAATACAACCACTAAAGACCATTCATCCCACTGGTGAGCTTCAAATCTCCGTTTGCTAATTTGTTACATTTATATTTTTGCTTAGGTTTGATGTCGTGTATCTGATGACACGCTGCAGTATGATATCGTGTCACTGAGAGCATGACCCTAATGATAGTCGTGTTCACAATGACATGATACTGTTATTTATCGTGTATCCGATGACATGCTAGTATGGCAGAAATCATCTATCCTAATTTTTTCATAACAGATGGATACACAAATAGAGGAAGCAAAGAAGAAAACTCCAATGGACGAGGAGCAGGAGGAGAACACTATGAAGAACAAGAAGGACGACTCTAACCCCCAAATAAGAAGAGATATAAACCTCAGCCATGTATCTAGACACACTATAACTTAGGAGCTCTTAGTAAGGGTATGAAAATTGTAGTGTAGTATCAACAATGTAAAGAACAACTACAACAGACGGGTTTTGCTTGCATCTTCGAATGCAGAGTGGTGGCTAGAAACCTGCTTGATGCTCTATTAGAGTATTTGGATGACTCCAAGAAGTTGTTTAATATTAAGAGGAGAAGGTTACCCCTCACTAAGCAGGAAGTTGCCCTATAACTGGCTTGCAGGCATCTGGTGAGAAAGTGACATATTTAGCTCATGATGACAAAGTCAAATGTGCAGATGGAGAATGCTACAAAAAGTTTCTCCACGAAGAAACCCAAAAAGTAATACATTAAAGAGATCTTAGATCAAATATTGAGCGGGGAGAAATCTATTCCAGGTGATGATATAGTACGGTTGATCATCCTCTACATGTTTTTGTTGTGTGTTGTTTGTACAAAGTAGTAGATCAGTGCAACCAAAGCTTTGTGATTATATGGAAGACCTTTCAAAGGTGTCAATGTAAATTGAGCTCTAGCCATTCAAAAAATGCTCACAGCTAAAATATCTCACTCATTTAGAAGTATATAAGCTAAATTTGAAGGAGATGCAAGTGGTGGCGGCACTATACAAGGAGCAGCTTACGTATTACCGGTAATGCTTATAAACATTTGGATAGATTTAATCGAAATCAAATTCTATCTCCACTTATTTCAACGCATCGCAAGGTTCCGATAGTGGTATCATGTCATCGAGGGCACAATAACAGTGCTATCGTATATTTGAGGACATGATAGATTTAAATAGTGTCTTTGATAACACGATAGCAGTGCTCGTCATGTTCTTAGGAACACGATGTTCGAAGTGTGCTTTCTTATACGATAGTTGCCTAATGTTGTTTAATTGATTATGCATATATGGTTTCTCGAGCACACTACCGTCTTTCACTCCATAATGGATCCTTCTAGTATGAGAGTTAAAAGGTGGTTTGGATCAAAGTGTCTTGAGGTGGAAGTCAATGAGGGAATCCAAATACACCATCGATTTCACAAATATTACGTTGACTTATTTCAAAGGTTGTATGCTCAAATAGAAGTTGTGGATGTCATCTGCCTACTTGCTGAAGAGGCAGACCTCATTACACATTCCCCTAAGGCGGCTAATGCGGCCAAAAAGTTGCAGAAAAATGAAGCACGAAAGAAGGAAGCGTAAAAGTAGCCTCCTAGTGCTCCCTCACTGAGGAAGATGACAGAGAAGTATGCTCATCTAACAACTGCCTTACAAGGGATTCTTTAGGGTATCAATACCATAATTGAGGTCGCCCTAAATAAGTTAGAAAAGTTTGAATTGATAGCGTATGTCTGAGAGAAATATGCTGATTAGTGTATGTCCGAGAGGAATACGGTTATCCTATCAACTATGAATTTATAAAAGAGAGAGAGAGAGAGAGAGAGAGAGAGAGAGAGAGAGATGATAAAACTAGTTTATTTCGTGGTGTATTCGATGTCTTTGTACTTCTCCACATAAGTATAACTCATTTTAAGTAGCTAAGGTTAATTATTTTTCTTAGAATTAATTAAAACAACAACTTTTGAATTTGAATTTGGTAGAATAGTCTTCTGTCCATGTGGTTCGACAACCATAAATACTCACTGTAGTACAATTATCTTGTGCACTTGTAAGGGTTTAATATCTAAATGAAAACTTTTTTTCGAAAAAAAACTGTCACCCGGACCAGTTTGTTAGAGAAAGAACCGGCTGGTTTAATGAACCGAGGTGAACCGGACTAACTGAACCAATTTTTCGGCTGGTCCAGTCCGGTTTTAAAAACTATGGATTGGAGTCAGCAGATGAGTTTGACTCGGTTTGACAACAAATTGAGTTGACTCGCCGAGTTTTTGGAGTTAATTTCGAGTTTTAAAACTATGGCTTGGATGTCTCCAACAGTTCACGTAATCGCCGGCCTGAGTTCGTTCGTGTGGAACGCTTTGACGTGAAACAAGCAGCGTGTTCAATCCTGTGATCACCTCTTTCAAGTTCTTGCAGCTTCTTGTAGAATCAGATTTGCTGATGCTTGTGTCTGATCAACAGTCTCTAGTACTCTTCATCAATGACTAGTATGTTCCCTGTAGCCAACACTATTTTATTTCTAGCAAACATGTGATTATGTAAAAAGTTGTATCTCCTAGAAGCATCTAGGAACCCCATGCACTTACACCCAGTATTTACATTACCTACCAAAAAATTTCTACCTATTTTATTATGATTGTGATTCCTGTGTACATTTTGCTAATATACAACATAGAAACTCTAGTTTTGCTCTAGGTTCACCATTCTATTCAGGCCATCTAAGAAAGAAAATGATATTTGTACATCAGATTTTCTACACATTTCTGTATACTGCTGATGTGTATGCCAATGAGTGAGTGAACTGATTTGCCATACACATCAGCTATGTAGGAAATCTGATGTAGGGCTAACAAACTCCTAATCGACATCTAGTTACATTAAGACGTGCTTTATTAAGAGCATATGATGTGATTTGACCCACATAGAAGACAAATCTGTCTTTGAGTACTGAGTTGATTGAGGTCAAAGTCTTCGTTAACTAAAAAAATCTTCGTAAACTAAAAGTACCACTCGTATATGGTCACCTGCATGCTCGCGTTTTCTAGTGGGACTCATTTAACAGTCAACTTCTTCGGCGTCTCCGCTGACGTAGGTCAACCTACTTAGGCCTAAATTGAGCTTATAATCTATCAAATCTAACATGTGGTTCAGTAATCAATTTGTCTCTCCCTGGTAAGCCTCAAGTCCGAGTTTAAACTAGATAAGATGGGACAGCCCCAGCTGGCCTTGCTACTTCACTACGTTTCAGTGAACATAGTTGGAACTGGGATAGCCTAGCTCAGCTTAATTTGTCAAATATCAAAGGAAAACATAGAAATGTTAAGCAAAAGGAAACTAAAAATCTAATTCTGGGTCAACCAAGGATGCTGCTCAGTCCAAACCAGCGTTCATCCTTATTTTGTCTTGTTACCTTCTCCGGGCTTTCTCATCATCGGACGCCGACAACTGTAGTCTACATGTCAAGTTACGTGTAGGGCCGTTTCGGTCTTACTTTTCATCTATTCCGAACCTTCCTATGAAAATCCCCACTCTACCTTTCTCGTCTATAAGAAAGGCTTGGAACTTCACAGCTTCCACAAGGCCCAAGCTCAGCTTATATCCAATCAACAGTTCTTTGATTTTGTAAATCACAACCATGAAGGTGCGTACGGTGTTATGATCTCAATGCTAGTTTAGGTGTATATTTAAGTTTAGGCTTGGGACGGAGTTTGAGTTATGGTTCTTTTTCTTTTCAGCAAAAGGTGGTGATCAGACTCCAAATCAATGACCAGAAGGGCCGATCCAAAGCCATGAAGATTGCAGTAGGTCATGAAGGTATGTGAATTCTAATGCTTCCTTGAAAACTTTGACTCAAATTGATCATGTATAACGTTGGATCATATTCAGCAAATATATTCTTTTTATGTTGTTCTTTTCAGGAGTCGTGTCGGCTTCAATTGAGGGGAAGGATAATGATCAAATTGTGGTAATCGGGGAAGGAGTTGATTCCATTAACTTGACAAGATCACTTAGAAAAGGCATGAAATTTGCAGAGCTGATTACAGTCTCAGCCGTGGACGCCAAGAAGGAAGATCCGAAGAAAGAGGAGAAAACGCCGGGCAGCACCAACACCGTAGTCTGGCCGGCACCATGTCCGGGCTACCAAGGATATGCACCTCAGCCGTACTTTTATGCAGTTCAGGAGAGAGACCCTGATCCATGCACAATTATGTGAGCATATGAGCAAAAACTAGCTAGCTAGTTAAATCAAAATTAAGATTGTTCTCATTTGGTTGAGCCAGGGGCATGAGCTTGGGAAGGAAGAGATACTTTAGGGGAGTATACATGTCCAGGATGTGACATCACATGGATTACATGTTATGTGGCTGGAGACACATGCAACTTTGGCAATTAGCTTGTGAGGTCATCACAGCATAGATTTTTTTATAAAAAAATTCAGCATAAAGATATTGTCATTGTCGGTTACTTCATGTGCTTCATTATCTGACATAAGTAATGGGATGGATCAAGCGAAAATCAATTGTTATTTGCGAGGTTTTTTCATATTATCTGTTTTTTTCGAGCTTATCTCATATAACCTGGTTTTGGCACTGATTTACCCATTTTGTCTTCCTCAACCCTAACCGTTAAACACCTTCAGTAACTTTCCTTTTGAGAAGTAAATGATAAAAGGACTACAACTTTAAAAAGATTTTAGAGTTCAAGAAAGGTGAATTTTTAGAGGAAAAAGGAAAAAATAAAGAAGTTTTCAAGTGCAAGGTATTCATCTTGTGATATTGAAGAAAAAATATTAGTAGTTTGTTATAATTTCTTTATCTCTATTCTTTATATATTCCACTTAAGGGTAAAATTTCTCTATAACTTATAAGAAGGTATTCACTCTTGAATGTTGTTGTAATCTCTACTAAATAAAATATATTCAAAGTTGATAGAAGTGTATTTCGTCTCTAGACCTCATGGATGTAGTCATTGCTTTAGCAGTAAACTACATTAAATTTGTGTCTCCGAAATATTCGACGAAATATTTCTTTGTTAATCTTAATTTGTGTATACGATAACTTGTACATTCTGCATCTGTGTACAAAACTCACATACATCATTGTGGGTTAGAGAAGTGTATATTTAATTATGTTTCTTGATTAACTTAAAAGAGAAAAAATATGTAGTTTTCCTAATAGTTCTTGCCTTTCAGAACAGAGAAGTCATAATGGTGAAAGAATTGGAGTTGGGTAAGAAATAAGGGGCTACAATTGGCAAGGAGGTGGAGATCTAAAAATCTCTAGGGCTGCCTGAGAGACTCGCTACGCAGTGCTAAAGGAGGAAAGAGTTCAGTGTATAGGGAAGGCGGGATTTGGTTTGGATGAGAAGGGAAGGGATTTAGAAAAATTCCAATTGGCGAATTCGATATTTGAATGTGACAACTTTAGCATTACCCTTACGTACGTTTGTAAAGAATTTAGTTATACTCCGAATATGAAGGGGAGAAGATGAGCAGGGCTTTATGGGTTTGAAATATAACTAATTCGTTGTGATAAGGGGCGGACCTACATATAAGGCATGGGGTCAGATGACCCCCATGGGAGTGTACCTTTACTGTGACCCCATCTCAAAATGACTTGACCCCCATACCTAAAAATCCTGGGTCCGACACTGGATGTGATGAACCAAATGGAACTATATATCAATATGGAACCAAGGGAATAATTAAAAACAAGTGTTATATGGTAAATAAGGGTATTAAAATGGATAGAATATTTTCAAAAATGTCTATGGTGGAAAAAAATAACAGAAAATATAAGCTGGGTATATAAATATAGAAGTTTGAAAGTTGGCCATCTATATATTATTTGTTTTAAATAAAATGATTAAGACTCTATAATAAAGTGAGACCGGGGGAGTATATATAATTTTCTTGAATGAGAGCGAGCACCATTTAATACATGAGAAACAGCCATTGCAGTATGTTTCACTTCAAGTACTTACATTAACTAGGAAATGCTCGTTCCATTTTCTAAAGCAACCTTCAATTTAATTGAAAACGGTCATACGAGTGTAAATAAAAGGTCCTATGTAAACAGTCATACAATTTAATTACCCAAACCTCTTCTCAGTAAAGGGTATTTCCAGTAGCCTGCAGATAACAAATGGATATATAAGGCCTTGTTGTAGGACTCAACAGCATCCATCCTCTCCAATCCAATCAGAAGAAAAGGACCCCTAGAGGGGTCCATATCTCGGAAAAACCATGAATACCAAGGTGGTTGCACATCTTCTTTTACTCCTCTTTAGCATAGCATCGCTTGAAACGCTGTGCATGGCTAATCATGGCCATCCTGGTCGCGGTCATCACGGTCGTCATCCGACCCCTCGTCGTCCTACTCCACGTCATCCGATTCCTCGCCGTCCGACTCCTCGTCATCCTAAAATCCGTAGGCTTCTCTCAACATTTTCTCTCTTAAGATTTTGATTAGAGTCCATTCAAAGGAATTGTTACTTACTTGCTTAATTTGCTGTGTACGTGTAGCTATTCCGCCCTTGATGTGTTGGGTCAAAAGTAAGTATTATGATGGTTGGCTTTGCATGTTCAGTCACTAGACTCAAGAGTGCCAGGATGCTTGCAAAAAACAAGGTGCGGTACGTTCGCGTTGCGAGAATCCCTTTGGTTTGGACTTCGCCTGCTCTTGCTGGGAACCTTGTTCCCCCGCTTAAGCATTATTATTGAGCATGTGCGTTTTTGGCACCTTGGGAGCTTTTTACATATGACCTGGCGCCAACTTTGACTTTCCCATATCACCCGGAATCTTCCTCTTTCTCTCATATGACCCGGAATCGGCACCTAGAGTACCGAAAATACCCTTCTTTTACGTTTTAAGCCTTTCGTATTCCAAATGCTTCATTCTTCCCAAAATTAGTGATTTACGGGAGCATTAAGTTGGGGAAGAAGATATTCCGGCAAAGGTCCGTCCATAATCGCGGTTGAAACCATCGCCGGCGCCGTCTAACTCGAAAAAAAAAAAAATTCATGCCAAAAAACTGTAAAATAGCGGGAAAGACGAAAAAAATATATGATGAAAGGATTTTGATGTAAGATCAGCGTGGAAGCCCTCCAAACAACAAAAATTAAGATCTACATGTAAAAAAATACATATAAAGGCCACTAATTAGTGTTCAACCGCTCATGGACACAAAATAAAAGAATAAAAATCGGCAAAAATGTGAAATACACGTCGGCGAGCGACGAGTTCAATTTATATATCTTTTTGTGATCCTAATGAGGTGGAAGAGGAAGAAAAATAAGGAAGAACGCAAAAAAAATGGGCAAAAACGGATAAAAAATGAGCTTATGACATTTTGAATATTTCAAAAAAATCGCGTTGCATATGACACGACTAAGGCTCAAGTCGTGTATTCGACTGAGTCGTGTCATATGCAACGCGATTTTTTTGAAAATTTTAAAATATCATAACTCGCTCATTTTTTATCCGTTTTTGCCCATTTTTTTTGCGTTCTTCTTTATTTTTCCTCCTCTTCCACCTCATATAGCTATATTAAGCTAAGCAATGAAGAAGAAAAAAGAAAAAAGAAGAAAGTTGAAGCTTTGCGGCGAAGAGCTTCCACTTTCTTATTTCTTCTAATTTTTTCTTTATTTATCATCCTAATATATCTTCATGATGTGGAAGAGGGGGAGAAATAAAGAAGAACGCAAAAAAAATGGGCGAAAACGGATAAAAAATGAGCGAGTTATGACATTTTGAAAATTTCAAAAAAATCACGTTGCATATGACACGACTCAGGCTCAAGTCGTGCCCATTTTTTTTTGTTCTTCTTTATTTTTCCTCCTCTTCCACCTCATATAGATATATTAAGCTAAGAAAAGAAGAAAAAAGAAGAAAGTAGAAGCTTTCCGGCGAAGAGCTCCCACTTTCTTAATTCTTCTAATTTTTTCTTTATTCCTCAGCCTAATATATCTATATGAGGTGGAAGAGGAGGAAAAATAAAGAAGAACGCAAAAAAAAATGGGCGAAAACGGATAATAAATGAGCGAGTTATGACATTTTGAAAATTTCAGAAAAATCGCGTTGCATATGACACGACTCAGGCTCAAGTCGTGTTGTCGAATACACGACATGAGCCTGAGTCGTGTCATATGCAACGTGATTTTTTTGAAATTTTCAAAATGACATAACTCGCTCATTTTTTATCCGTTTTTGCCCATTTTTTTTTCTTCTTTATGTTTCCTCCTCTTCCACCTCATATAGATATATTAAACTAAAAAATGAAGAAAAAAGAAGAAAAAAGAAGAAAGTTGAAGCTTTGCGGCGAAGAGCTTCCACTTTCTTATTTCTTCTAATTTTTTCTTCATTTCTCAGCCTAATATATCTTCATGATGTGGAAGAGGAGGAAAAATAAGGAAGAACGCAAAAAAAATGGGCAAAAACGGATAAAAAATGAGTGAGTTATGACATTTTAAAAATTTCAGTAAAAACATGTTTTGAACGACATGACTTGCAGTATAGTCGTGTACACGACGACACGACTATACTGCAAGTCGTGTCTTTGGAGACCGACTTGGATATTTTTCGTGTTTTCGATGACACGATAAAATAGGAATTTTCAAAATTTGATAACTCGCTCATTTTTCATCCGTTTTTGCCCATTTTATTGTGTTCTTCCTTACTTTTTCTCCTCTTCCCCTTCATTAGGATCATAGAAAGATATATAAATTGAACTTGTTACTCGCCGAAGAGTATTTCACGTTTTTGCCCATTTTTATCCTCTTATTTTATGTCCAGGAGCGGTCCAACACCAATGAGTGATCTTTATATGTGTTTCTTTACATGTAGATCATAATTTTTGTAGTTGGAGGGCTTCCCTGCTGCTCTTACATCAAAATCCTTTCATCCCGCTCGATTTCTCGCTTTTTGGCGCGAAAATTACCTTTCCCGATTTGGATGGCGCCGACGCCGGCGATGATATGGGCGGAGATGCCGGACGGAATACCTTCTTCTCCGATTGAACACGAGTTTCTCCGGGTACCTCTTCAGATTCCTGGTAATATGGAAAAACGAAGAGTGTGGGTGCTTATACCTAAACTTAAGGGTATTTTGGGTACTTTCCGGGTCATATGGAAGAAAGAAAAAAATTCCGGGTAATATGAGAAACTGAAAGATGGCGCCAAGTCATATGTAAAAAGCTCGCACCTTGGCCAAATCCAAAATATACTACCCATAGAAATTGCAAATGTTAAGATTTGACCATATTTTGTTCAAATGTAAGGACATTATATGATAAGCCTTTATTTATTTTCTATTCCAAGTGTCTACTATATCTGGATAGTATATATTTGAATCTCACACTGAATCTTATGAACCATCAATGTAAGGATATCGGTGTTCGTAATCCTGGTAAGATAACCAAGTTTCCCAAAAGCTTGAGTGGTTAGGAAAGAGAAATTTTTATTCATTTATTTTATATTCTACCATTTTTCCTCACGTGCAAACGTTTATAAAACGTTGCACGTAGAATATAATTAAAATATAAACACTTCCAGCGAATTTAGAACTCAGGACCTTTCGTAACCTAGAGGTCTAATACGATGTAAAATAACCAAATTTCTCAAAAGCTCGAGCGGTTAGAAAAGGGAAATTTTTGCTTATTTGTTATATATTCTAACAATCCCTAAGTTCAACGCACCATCTAACAAACTCCATTGCCTAGTCGTGATCTAGTTACCTTAAACACTAAGATGTGCTTTATTAAGGGCATATGATGTGATTTGACCCTGTCTTTTAGTAGTGAATTGATTGAGGTCAAAGTCTTCGTAAATTAAAGTACCACTCTCACCTGCGTTACGCGTTTTCTTGTGGGACTCATTTACGTTACACAGTCAACTTCTTCGGCGTCTCCGTTGACGTAGGTCAACCTACTTAGGCCTAAATTGAGCTTACAATCTATCAGATCTAACATGTGGTTCAGTAGTCAATTTGTCTCTCCCTGGTAAGCCTCATGTCCGAATTTAAACTTGATAAGATGGGACAGCCCCAGCTGGCCTTGCTACTTAACTACGTTTCATTGAACATAGTTGGAACTGGGATAGCCTAGCTTAGGAACCTTGTGACCATCAATTCCATTTTCAAGAAATTCTATAAGCACTGATCATGAAGACAAACTCGGATGTATCCTTTCAGAGATCAGCTGGTAACAGAAACAGCTTAATTTGTCAAATATCAAAGGAAAACATAGAAATGTTAAACAAAAGGAAACTAAAAATCTAACTCTGGGTCAACAAAGGATGCTGCTCAGTCCAAACCAGCGTTCATCCTTATTTTGTATCACACATGATGACCCTACTAACGACGTTTTCGTCTGAGATGGCCACAGTACCTCCGGAAGCTTCTTCATTTTGTTCAAGAAATCAATGACGTTGTGATAGGCATAAAACTGATCAGCAATCACTCCGTTCAGCAATTCATTAGTAGCCGTTGATCGGTATCCTTCACACAACTAATTTTACCCAAAAAAGAAAAGCCACAAGTAACAACGAGGTTAAGTAATTATAAGAAAATAAGACAATGAGGTACGTTTAGTGGATTGATTCTGATGATATGGGACATAGCAATTGGAAATATAGAAGTTTGAAAGTTGGCCATCTATACATTATTTGTTTTAAATAAAATGATTAAGACTCTATAATAAAGTGAGACCGGGGGAGTATATATAATTTTCTTGAATGAGAGCGAGCACCATTTAATACATGAGAAACAGCCATTGCAGTATGTTTCACTTCAAGTACTTACATTAACTAGGAAATGCTCGTTCCATTTTCTAAAGCAGCATTCAATTTAATTGAAAACGGTCATACTGAGTGTAAATAAAAGGTCCTATGTAAACGGTCATACAATTTAATTACCCAAACCTCTTCTCAGTAAAGGGTATTTCCAGTAACCTGCAGATAACAAATGGATATATAAGGCCGGACTCAACAACATCCATCCTCTCCAATCCAATCAGAAGAAAAGGACCCCTAGAGGGGTCCATAGCTCGGAAAAACCATGAATACCAAGGTGGTTGCACACCTTCTTTTACTCCTCTTTAGCATAGCATCGCTTGAAACGTTGTGCATGGCTAATCATGGCCATCCTGGTCACGGTCATCACGTTCGTCATCTGACCCCTCGTCGTCCTACTCCACGTCATCCTACTCCTCGTCGTCCGACTCCTCGTCATCCTGAAATCCATAGGCTTCTCTCAACATTTTCTCTCTTAAGATTTTGATTAGAGTCCATTCCAATGAATTGTTACTTGCTTGCTTAATTTGTTGTGTACGTGTAGCTATTCCGCCCTTGATGTGTTGGGTCAAGAGTAAGTATTATGATGGCTGGCTTTGCATGTTCAATCACTAGACTCAAGAATGCCAGGATGCGTGCAAAAAACAAGGTGCGATCAACAAACAAGGTGACGTACGTTCGCGTTGCGAGAATTCCTTTGGTTTGGACTTCGCCTGCTCTTGCTGGAAACCTTGCTTTCCCCCGCTTAAGCATTATTATTGAGCATGTGTGTTCTTGGCACCTTGGCCAAATCCAAAATATACTACCCATAGAAATTGTAAATGTTGAGATTTGACCATTTTTTGTTCAAATGTAAGGACATTATATGATAAGCCTTTATTTATTTTCTATTCCAAATGTCTACTATATCTGGATAGCATATATTTGAATCTCACACTGAATCTTATGAACCATTAATGTAAGGATATCGGTGTTCGTAATCCTGGTAAGATAACCAAGTTTCCCGAAAGGTTGAGCGGTTAGGAAAGAGAAATTTTTATTCATTTATTTTATATTCTAATATTTTTTTCTCACGTTGCACGTAGAATATAATTAAGATATAAACGCCTCCAGCGAAACTAAAACTCAGAACCTTTCATAACCTAGAGCTCTAATACGATGTAAAATAACCAAATTTTTCAAAAGCTCGAGCGATTAGAAAAGGAAAACTTTTATTTATTTATTTATTATATATTCTAACAATCCCTAAGTTTAGAGCACCATCTAACAAACTCCATTGCCTAGTCGTGATCTAGTTACCTTAAACACTAAGATGTGCTTTATTAAGGGCATATGATGTGATTTGACCCACATAGAAGACACTCTCACCCATGGAATGTCGTATCGGATATCGGTAAAATATCGGTCGGCCAAAGAGATGAAATATCGGAGATATATCGGAGATATTGTGTAAAAAAATATCAGTAGTCAAAAACTAGTTTTTACCGTATATTTTCACAATCTAACTTCTAAAATGAGTTATACTAGTTTAAACAAAGAATAAATTTCAAAATATGCCTATTAGGATAGAAAACAAATAAGAAAGGTTTTTTTTCAAAAAAAAAAAATTTGAAATTTTTTTTTTTAAAAAAGTATTTTTTAATTAAAAAATACCGATATATCGGCGATATTTTTCAAAAAAAAATTGAAAATTTTTGAAATTTTTTTTAAATTAAAAAAATACTGATATATCGGTCCGAAACCGATATATCGGCGATATTTAGAATTTTTTTAAAAAACGATATTGATGGGTATCGATGTATCGATTTAGGCCCGATACCGATATATCGGCGAAATAGGCGAGACGATTTTCCATGCTCTAACCTGCATCACGCGTTTTCTTGTGGGACTCATTTACGTTACACAGTCAACTTCTTCGTCGTCTCCGTTGACGTAGGTCAACCTACTTAGGCCTAAATTGAGCTTATAATCTATCAAATCTAACTTGTGGTTCATTAGTCAATTTGGCTCTCCCTGGTAAGCATCATGTCCGAATTTAAACTAGATAAGATGGGACAGCCCCAGCTGGCCTTCCTACTTAACTACGTTTCATTGAACATAGTTGGAACTGGGATAGCCTAGCTTAGGAACCTTGTGACCATCAATGTCCATTTTCAAGAAATTCTATAAGAACTGATCATGAAGACAAACTCGGATGTATCCTTTCAGAGATCAGCTGGTAACAGAAACAGCTTAATTTGTCAAATATCAAAGGAAAACATAGAAATGTTAAACAAAAGGAAACTAAAAATCTAATTCTGGGTCAACAAAGGATGCTGCTCAGTCCAAACCAGCGTTCATCCTTATTTTGTATCACACATGATGACCCTACTAACGACGTTTTCGTCTGAGATGGCCACAGTACCTCCGGAAGCTTCTTCATTTTGTTCAAGAAATCAATGACGTGTGATAGGCATAAAACTGATCAGCAATCACTCCGTTCAGCAATTCATTAGTAGCCGTTGATCGGTATCATTCACACAACTAATTTTACCCCAAAAAAGAAAAGCCACAAGTAACAATGAGGTTAAGTAATTATAAGAAAATAAGACAATGAGGTACGTTTAGTGGATTGATTCTGATGATATGGGACATAGCAATTGGGCTTTGTTAATAACTTTATACTGTATGGAAATTAAAGTATAAGTTGAACACTTTCAGCTAAATACAAAGAATTATTCCATCCAATCCTTGATACCTTCTCCGGGCTTTCTCATCATCGGACGCCGACAACTGTAGTCTACATGTCAAGTTACGTGTGGGGCTGTTTCGGCCTTACTTTTCATCTATTCCGAACCTTCCTATGAAAATTCCCACTCTACCTTTCTCGTCTATAAGAAAGGCTTGGAACTTCACAACTTCCCCAAGGCCCAAGCTCAGCTTATATCCAATCAGCAGTTCTTTGATTTTGTAAATCACAACCATGAAGGTACGTACGATGTTATGATCTCAATGCTAGTTTAGGTGTATATTTAATTTAGGCTTGAGCCGGAGTTTGAGTTATGGTTCTTTTTCTTTTCAGCAAAAGGTGGTGATCAGACTTCAAATGAATGACCAGAAGGGCCGATCCAAAGCCATGAAGATTGCAGTAGGTCATGAAGGTATGTGAATTCTAATGCTTCCATGAAAACTTCGACTCAAATTGATCATGTATAACGTTGGATCATATTCAGCAAATATATTCTTTTTATGTTGTTCTTTTCAGGAGTCGTGTCGGCTTCAATTGAGGGGAAGGATAATGATCAAATTGTGGTAATCGGGGAAGGAGTTGATTCCATTAACTTGACAAGATCACTTAGGAAAGGCATGAAATTTGCAGAGCTGATTACAGTCTCAGCCGTGGACGCCAAGAAGGAAGAGCCGAAGAAAGAGGAGAAAACGCCGGGCAGCACCAACACCGTAGTCTGACCGGCACCATGTCCGGGCTACCAAGGATATGCACCTCAGCCGTACTTTTATCCAGTTCAGGAGAGAGACCCTGATCCATGCACAATTATGTGAGCATATGAGCAAAAACTAGCTAGCTAGTTAAATCAAAATTAAGATTGTTCTCATTTGGTTGAGCCAGGGGCATGAGCTTGGGTAGGCAGAGATACTTTAGGGGAGTATACTTGTCCAGGATGTGACATCATATGGATTACATCTTATGTGGCTGGAGACGCATATGCAACTTTGGCAATTAGCTTGTGAGGTCATCACAGCATAGATTTTTTTATAAAAAAATTCAGCATAAAGATATTGTCATTGTCGGCCCTTTCATGTGCTTCATTATCTGGTACATAAGTAATGGGATGGATCTTAGCGAAAATCAATTGCTATTTGCTAGGTTTTTTCATATTACCTGGCCAATGAGTTCGGAATGCCATATTACCTGGTTTTTTCGAGCTTATCTCATATAACCTGGTTTTGGCACTGATTAACCCATTTTGCCATCCTCAACCCTTACCCTAAAACACCTTCGGTAACTTTCCTTTTGAGAACAAGAATGAGAGTAAATGATAGAAGGACTACAACTTTAAAAGGATTTTAGAGTTCAAGAAATGTGATTTTTTAGAGGAAAAAAAATGAAGAAGTTTTCAAGTGCAAGGCATTCATTTTGCGATATAGAAGACAAATTATTAGTAGCTTGTTGTAATTTCTTTATCTCTATTCTTTATATATTCCACTTAAGGATGAAATTTCTCTATAGCTTATAAGAAGGTATTCACCCTTGAATGTTGTTGTAATCTCTACTAAATAAAATGTATTCAAAGTTGATAGGAGTGTATTTCGTCTCTAGACCTCATAGATGTAGTCATTGCCTTAACAGTAAACCACGTTAAATTTGTGTCTCCCAAATATTCCATGAAATATTTCTTTATTAATCTTAATTTGTTTATGCGATAACTTGTACATCCTACATCAAAGAGGTGTAGAAAACTCAATTACATCATTGTGGGTTAGAGAAGTGTGTATTTGATTATATTTCTTGGTTAACTCAAAAGAGGAAAAATATGTAGTTTTCTTAACGGTTCTTGCCTTTTAGAACATAGAAGCCATAATTGTGAAAGAATTGGACTTGGGGAAGAAATAAGGGAACTACAACTGGCAAGGAGGTGGAGATCTAAAAATATCTCGGGCTGCCTGAGAGACCCGCTACGCAGTGCTAAAGGAGGAAAGGGTTCAGTGTAGGGAAGGCAGGATTTGGCTTGGATGAGAAGGGAAGGGATTTGGAAAAATTCCAATGGGCAAATTCGATATTTGAATGTGACAACTTTAGCATTACCCATACATACGGTTGTAAAGAATTTAGTTGTGGCTCACACTCGTGTTGTATGTCTCTATCTGATTGGTGATCATATTTTTTGGGGGGTGGGACCACGTTGAAGGGTGGGGCATTAAGCAGACTCCCCCCCCCCCGACGCACACACTTTATATGCTATAAAAATTTTGCATAGTCTAATGTTCTCTATGTAGCAATTTAATGAACAAAGCAACAACATTATAAAAAATAACTCTTAAATGAAAAAATAAATATTTTTTTGAGATATAAAAAGAAAAAAAATTGCAATAGGAAATTCTACCAAGATCGATGTTGAAAGAAAATGAAAGGATGTTGCAAAGAAAAAAAAAGGAAGAAATTATATTAGAAAGAACTTAAACCCAACCCAACATGGGATTGGGTCATGGTTGGTTCGAACCGGTTCAACCGGCGGGTTAAATGAGGTTGACTAGATTAGTCAACTCGGCTCGTAAAATCGACCGGCTCCGGTCGAACTGGGCCCCCACCACAAGGTGGACTCTATAGAAACTATAATGATTTAAGCGTTGTACCCCCACCACAAGGAGGTTATGACATTTGTAGTGGAATTCATGAATGACTTGCTCAAAAGACAATACAAAATCAAGGAAGTTTGGCAATGAAAGTTGTCCCAGATCAACGATGCATCCTTCCAAAAGAATTCCTTCGATTGCGAAATCTTCATAATGATGTATGTGACTCAGTTGATGTATGGGATAGAACAACCAATGTTTGCTCTAAAGAAACTGTAATGATTAAGCGTTGTACCCCCACCACAAGGAGGTTACGGTATTTGTAGTGGAATTCATGAATGACTTGCTCAAAAGACAATTCAAAATCAAGGAAGTTTGGCAATGGAAGTTGTCCTAGATCAACAATGCATCATTCCAAAAGAATTCCTCCAATTGCGGAATCTTCAAAATGATGTATGCGACTTAGTTGACGTATGGGATAAAACAACCAATGTTTGATCATACGGCCATAACAATGCTATTTTAGCCTGTAATAACTATAGTTATGCTCCGGCGTAAGATTGAAAAAGAATTTGACGACAACTCTGATTGATGGGGATGAAATGTAAATTTTTAAGTAGATGTAAATGTGTAATTAGATGTAAATACGTAATTAGATGTACATTCGTAAGAAATACATTTATAAGAAATACCAATCAAAATGTACGCTTAAATTTCTTCTATTCTGTTCATATACACATTTTTCATATGCAAAATACATTTATAAGAAATACCATTCATCACGTTTTTTATTAATCGTGTGCTTGAACACACCGGATAGAAGTGTATCGTGTCTATATTTAAGGGACGTGTCTTGGAGGACATTCTCGTATTGTGTCCTCAATGACACGATAGCACAGCCCAAACACACAATAGCAGTGATATCGTGTCATCGAGGACACGCTAGCAGTGTTATCGTGTATTTAAATACACGCTTCATTAACATACTTCAACGAGTCATATCTCCTTAATTTCTTATCCGTTTTGCTCATTCCTCGATGACACGACTCACTATCTGTTACTTATAATTCAAAATACACAATACAAAATCAAAAAATGCATGTTTAAATTTCTTATATTCTCTTCATATACACATTTTTCATATACACAATACTTTTGTAAGAAATACCATTCAACATATTTTTTATTAGTCGTGTGCTTGACCACACGGGATACAAGTGTATCGTATTTGTATATGAGGGATCTTGTCTTGGAGGACACAACTTTTCTCGTTTCGCGTCCTTAATACATGATAGCACTGCCCAAACGCATGATTGTAGTGGTATAATGTATTTAAATACACGTTGCATTGGCATACTTCAATGAATCATATCTCCCTCATTTTTTATCCGTTTTCGCCCATACCTCGATGACACGACTCACTGTCTATTACTTGTAATTCAAAATACATAATACAAATTGCAAAAATACACGTTTAGATTTCTTTTATTCTGTTCATAGACACATTTTTCATATGCATAATGTAAGAAATACTGGTCAACAAATTTTTTAGTAGTCGTGTCCTTGAACACACGAAAGATAAGTGTATCATGTCTGTATTTGAGGGATAATGTCTTCGAGAACACAATTTTTCTCATATTGTTTCTTCGATTACAATATAGCACTACCGAAACACACGATAGCAGTGGTATCGTGCTATTGAGGACACAATAGCAATGCTATCATGTATTTAAATACACAATTTGAGAGCTACGTTCAATCTCGTCATATCTCCCTCATTTCTGATGGATTTTTGCCTTTTTTTTTCATTTTTCTATATTTTTTTTCCTCTTTCCCCTGTGAGGATCATGGAATTTCGTATCGGATATTGGTATCGTATCGGTCGGCTTAAGAGACAAAATATCGGAGATATTTGTAAAAAAAATATAGGTGGTCAAAAACTAGTTTTTACCATATATTTTCATAATCTAGCTTCTAAAATGAGTTATACTAATTTAGACACAGCATAGATTTTAAAATATGCATAGTATGATAGGAAACAAGTGGGAAAGTTACTTTTTTCCCCTTTTTAAAAAAAAAAAATTTTTTCAAATTTTTTTTCGAAAATATTATTTTATTATAAAATAGCGAAACCGATATATCACCGATATATCGGCGATATTTGAAAATAAACAAAAAAACGATATTTATTCGTCTCGTTTTATCGGGTGGGGCCCGATATCGATATATCGGCGATATGGAATTCCATGGTGAGGATATCTTAAATTTCTTGAGACACCTTCTTGTGGGGATGACAAATTAGAAAGAGTAGTTCACCACTCGGCCACAAATACTTATCGACGTAAAATTTTAACTTTCTTCGTTCCTAGAATGTGTGAATAAAAAATAACATAATTCTAAGCTATCGAATCACTTTCGCAATTTAATGGGGAGGTTGTGAAAGTGCTTCTTCAGGCCGCGTTGGCGAGCATTTTCTACCTGTTCACAAGTAGAAGAGGTCGTTTGACTTGAGAAAGTTACCAAAAATATTTGTGGCTGCCACACAACACTGTCTATCCATCGGCAAACCTTTGCCTCCGATAGGGAACTTCCTTGTCGTATGATCACAGTGGGGGAAGTTTGTGTGAAAAAGCAAAATGGGAAGACCAGGACTCGAAACCAGGTTATATAGAATGACCGTGGAAAAACCAGAGAATATGGAATTTTGGGCTCATTAGCCAGCTAATATGGAAAAATCTCCAATTAATCATGTCTACCACATAATTTCATGTGTTTTTGTATAATTAAATTTCTATTTTTTTTTGTTAACCAAGAGTTTCTAGGTCCTTTTACCCGACTAGAAGGGGCAAGGCAATTGGCCTCTGCCGACATGTCATGCGCTTAGGGGAAATCGTAATCAATGTGGATGGCCAACGAAATGGAGGTTTGAACTCAGGACCCGCAAAATTCCTCCTCAGTAGGTCACTTCCTTTAGTAATGTTATACTGGATCATGTTCTTGTAGCTTACTACTACTACTTCCAAATTTATGAAAATATGTTAGACAATAACTTTTGTGAAGTCGATCTTTAGGGGCCGTTTGGGGTGTGATTAAAAGCAAAACATCCACATGTTTTGCTACATTGTAGCATCTATATTTTTTCCATATCCAGCTGAAACACATCATGTCGTGCTTCACGCTGGATATGGAAAAAACATGAATGCTATAGTGGACGTCCAAAATCCACTCTAGATATTTTGGATTTTTCCAGCCCCAAATGGCCCCACAAACAAACAATTTAAGCCGTTGGGGGCGTGATTAAAAGCAAAACATCCACAGTCATTGTAGCATCCATGTTTTTTCCATATCCAGCTGAAACACCTCATATCGTGTTTCACGTTAGATATGAAAAAAACATGGATGCTTCAAATCCACTGTGGATATTTGCTTATAATCATGCACCAAACGGCCCCTTATGGAAAATCCGCTACTAAGGGGCCGTTTGGGGCGTGATTAAAAGCAAAACATCGACGGTGGATGTTTTTTGTTTCACACTGGATATGGAAAAAATATGAATGCTACAGTGGACGTCCAAAATCCACTCTGGATATTTGCTTATAATCACGCCCCAAACGGCCCCTAAAACTCAAACGACCCGCCCCACATTTGGTTAAAATAGCAGCTAAAACTGCCTAACATAAAAGTATTGTTGATGATTGTGAAAAATATACAGATACAATGAGGGCACATTGACTGTCAAAAAAGATTTGTAATCGTGGGTAGGCCACAAGCTGACTCCTTGCTGGCTCATCAAAGATTCAAAAGTGACCACTTGAATGAAAAGCAAAATTTTACTGTAGAAAGGTCTCACTTTTGTAGATTGGATGGGAGGACTGGAGCCACTCAAATATCGTTCCCGCTTTCCCACCTTTTCAAACCTTTAAAACACCATTGCCCGCTTCACGCCGAGCTGTCCCCCCCTCCCCCCTCAATAATTATTTACTGTAAGGGTTCTTCTTCTTACCTTAGTCCTCACATCATGTACATTGGACAAAGGAGAGGACCCCTCCTCTTTTTCCTCTATCCTATAATCGCGCCGCCTCGTCATCAAGGAATTCTATATCGGATTTCGGTAAAATATCGGTCGGCATAAGAGATAAAATTTCGGAGGTATTTATATAAAAATATCGGTAGTTAAAAATTAATTTTTATCATATATTTTCACAATTTAGCTTATAAAATGAGTAATATTAATTTAGATAAAGCATAGATTTCAAAATATGCATAAAAATACATATTAGGATTGGAAACAAGGGGAAAGTTGTTATTTTTCCCTTTTTTAAAAAAAAAAAATTTTCCAATTTTTTTTTTTGAAAATGTTTTTTTTTGAAATAGCGAAATTTCGGTCCGAAACCGAAATTTCGCCGATATTATAAATTTTTTTAAAAAACGATATTTTGTCATTTCGATTTCTCGGGTGGGGCCCGAAATCGATATATCGGCGAAATTTCGCCGATATAGAATTCCATGCGCTGCTCAAATGTAATCAATTCAGCTTATTTGGTTGGCTATACAATGAATGGACCTCCCAGTTTGAAGTCCAATACTGATTTTTCATATGCATTATGTATACTTCCTCCATCCTATTTTAATGGTCATTTCAACAAAAAAGAACCTTGTATTAATAACAACCTATTTGATGTTATCTTTCTCATAGTAATTAGTGGATGGAGTAAATATGTCACTTCTTTTTTCCATATCATATGATTAATATAGCATGGGGGTGGTAATAAATTGTATGCTTTGTACTATGAGACCATACTAGTGGAATTGATGGAGAGAGTAGCATTTTTTACACGCCGAGGCCTTCTCCGGCAGTGGCAACCAAAACGGAGACCGGAGTTGAATCGCCGTGGCCTGTTCGACTCACCCATCCGCCAACACCCTTAAACTCAATGCTTTCAGGGTACTCATAACTGTAGCACAATAAGGGAAGGGAGAGGGAAAAAGAGTAAGAAGATGGTCCCTTATCATTCTATAACTTTGAATGAGAACATGAAGTTTCCGGGGCATTCACAATTCACAAATGGGGGGTTGAGTGGTCCAAAGTCCAAACCCCAGTGGTGCAATGAGAAATCTTAAAAATAGAACAGGGTGGAGTTGGTTAATTGATATGCTGTCCCATTTATGACTAGGATTAGGACTTACCTTAACCTCATGCCACCAGAGTACCCTGCGTAAGCAAACAAATTTAGCATTTCATAACAGGCAATTAGCCACCTCGAAAAGCGTTTGACGCGTTGGTCTTCAATCTCCCTTGTAATGTAGAAGACTTTGGTTAAATTCTCGAGCAAAGCACAAGGGGTATTTTAGAACACTAGGTGCTGTGTGTGCGAGTTGTCTTAAAGATTTGCAATGACTAACTAGCTGAGATTAATGAGTCACTTAATGCTCATTGTCAATTTCACCTAAAAATGTCTTTTTCACGTATGATCTACTGCCTTACTGTATTTCACCTCAAAATGTTTCCCCAAATAAATCTCTTCATTTTTTGGTACGAAAATGAATCTCTTCCTTGATTGAATTGGGAAATTGCCTAATTTTGGGTCTGATTTCACTTTTTTTATATAATAATGGATTGAAACAGCACAACTAGCTGGAAACAGATCTAGCACCACAAAAACTATGATTACTCTGATCTAATGTTAGATGCTGAAAGAAACATGACTCATTTATGATCCAAAAAAGGGGAGGAAATACAAGCCAACTTGGTTGGTGGATTGGGAATTTGGGATCGGTGGGGTGGGCCAAGCCACCAAAGCGTGTGGGCCGTTTGCATTGGCGCTCTGCCGGTGCGAGGCCGAATCCGTACTCTCTGGCCCATCTGAACCCGGGTGGTCGGGACCCTGTGGGCAAAATTACTACTTTACCCTGGAAACGGGGCTGTGATTATGAATGTGACCGACAGCTAAGCATGCCTGCCCTAACGGCTCCTGCAGTTTTATTTATTATTTTTAATTATTTTACTTCTAAGCCCTTTATGTTTGTATTTTACAATTTCAGCCCTTGACCGACGGTCAACTTCTGAAAATCCAAGAGAGCTGCTAAACCTAGCTCTTGTGGAAAGACGAAAAGGCCCTCATATTTCTCTTTTTTATTAGAGAATAATTTTTTAACAATAATTGCCAAAGATAGTGCCCATTGAGAGGCCCATTGAGCGAAGACCGTTACCTATTGAGCCAAGACCGTTACAGTGTTGTAAAAAAAAAATCATTATAGACAAATGTTAATCGAGTCTTACAAATTGGTTAGGCTTTTGCAAAGATTGCTCTGTAGCAAGTTTTGACCGCTTTTAAATTGCATTAAAATTTTGATAGTTTATCGTTAATTCAACTTCACAATAGCATTTGATCGATTTTAATATTAAAAGTAGTATTTACAAAAGATTTTGTAAATTCATAAATTTGACAACTTTCACCAACCAATCTAATAAGGAAAATTTTAATGAGTCGCACAAGCATATCAGTGTGAGTATAGATGATCTAAGCCATCATATTAAGATCCTACGGTGCACAAGTAGACACTGCATTAATACATGCAGCCGATCAAATCTGACGGCTCAAATTACCTTGGCTCACGCCAATGCACGTGAGCCATAACTCATATAAATAGAGTTATCTCCTAATCTCTCTATCTAAATAGTAGATACAAAAGAAGAAGAAAATAATAAAGATACAAAACAAGAAAAAATAATAAAGCAACCCCTTAATACATTTTAGCAAGGAAAGTTAAAGGGCATTTCAGTCTCTTCAGCTCCATCCCGGTTACCACAAAAAGTCCCCCTTTACCATAAAAACCAGAAACTTGAGGGAGTCCCAAGTCCCCTTTTACCATTTTCAGAAACAGTAAAAAAAAAGTAGCCAGTACACTTACTTCCAGGCTCCCCCTTACAGTCTGTGTCAGGCAAACTCCACAGCTTTCTCTCTCTAAAAACCTGCGTCTTTCTCTCTCCCCCTACGCCCCCCTCCCCCTCTCTCTTCCCCCCCACCCCCACCCCCAAGCTCCCAGATAATGTGAAGCAAGCTCACAAGGCCGGAGGAATCTAGCCCATCAAAGCACCACCTCAATGGCAGCTGCCTTGGCCTCGCTTCCCCTGCTCAGCTTGGCTCTGCTGCTGGGTCTCTCCTCTGCTTGGGATCCGTTCGCCTTCTTTGACTGGGAGGTGTCTTACATGACTGTAGCTCCACTTGGTGTCAAACAGCAGGTCTTTATCTGTCTTTCATGCTCTGTATTGGATTTCTCTACTTCTCAGCTCATTTGTGATGTGGGTTTTTTGGTTAATGGTGGAATGTGGGTCTCTGTATGCTGCATTTGGGGTGGAAGTGCTCTGCAGTGGGTTTGGGCATCTGGACTTGTGTGTTTTTTGGCTTTTTGAGTTTGTTTTCTGCTGGATCTGAAGACTGGAATTGTCTAGTGTAGTGATGTTCTCCATGTTTACTGTCTTCTTTTTTCCCTTTATTTGTATGTCCTCATTTTCAAGTTTCTAGCTTTTTGGGTCTTTCATCTATGTTATTTGGCTAAGTATTGTTTAGAAAACAATGTGCTTTTTTTGCAAACTCATGTTATGCAGGATGAGGTCACATTCTCTGTTTCAGCTGGAATATATGTCCTGTTGGGTCGATTCTGAATGGATCTAACTTTCATCTGATTTTCCTTTTTTGGGAAACTTGTTGTAGCAAAGATTTCATAGCAGTTAATTTGGTCTCATTATTGAGAAGGTCCATGATGTCCCATTTATTTATTCAATGGATAATGCAAGCAGAGCTGGCTGTAATGAACTTGCCTGTTTCATCATGAGTTGCAGTACTAAATCATTACTTTCCTTATCTTGTCTAGGTGATTGCTGTTGATGGGAAATTTCCGGGTCCTGTTATGAATGTGACAACAAACAACAATGTGGTCGTTAATGTGCTCAACAGCTTAGATGAGGACTTGTTGATTACCTGGTAATCAGCTACACTTTTTGCTTAATTAATTGCCTCACTGAAGAATCTACATTGGTTTCACATTAAAGAGTATTGCTTGTAACAATGTGATAGGGCTGGAGTTCAGCAGAGAAAAAATTCATGGCAGGATGGAGTTCTGGGCACAAACTGCCCCATTCCCTCAGGCTGGAACTGGACATACCAGTTTCAGGTGAAGGATCAAATTGGCAGCTTCTTCTATTTTCCTTCGCTTGGTTTTCAGAGAGCTGTTGGTGGTTATGGAGGCATCACGATAAACAATCGTGTGGTTATTTCTGTTCCTTTTGGTACTCCCGATGGTGACTTGCACATATTCATTGGTGACTGGTACAATAAGAACCATACGGTGAGTGCTATATCGTGATTTGACCATTTGCTATGTCAACGGTAAAATGAAACTACTATTAAGATCAGCTCTGGGAGTATTTCTGCTTTTATTATTATCATGGTGGTGCAATCTGATGTTGTGTGCTTGTGGATGTAGGATTTAAGAAAGGCTCTCAACGGAGGGAAAGAACTAGGAATGCCAGATGGAGTTCTCATAAATGGAAAAGGTCCATATCGCTATAATGACACTTTTGTTCCAGATGGTATTGAGTATGAAACTATTAATGTTCACCCAGGTAATGCTCTATGTGCATTCTGCTGGTAACTTCGAATTCTAATGTGCAGGATGGTTGATTATTGCGCATTGTTTATGATTTTCTCTGGTTGTTGCTCTATTATGTTTCCAGCAGTGGCATGCATAATGTGCTCAATCAGTCTGCACCTATAGATCGTGTCAAAAAAGACTGCAAAATGTTGGAACGTCTGGTTTTCATATGCCTTTCTTCCCCTTAAATGAATTCACTTGCATTTTGGTTTTTTAAACAACATTTATTATTAGATTGCTGACATAAATCGTTCTGCTTTCCCTAACAGCTTGAGATATCAGGAGAAAGTTTTTTAACAACAGATTGCTTTGACAGCATCTTGTGATCATTTAAGATACACGTGATATGTTTGTGCGGAAAGTCCACCTGTCATTTAAACATGCATTATTCGTATGCTAACTTGCTTTGAATTAATGTGCTTAAACTTGCCGGTTAAGGTGTGTTTTGGTGTGGTTTTGCTTGCTGAAACACCTTAGGTATCTTGTGATGATGCTATCTTCCCCCTAGGTTTTTGCAAATGAAAATCTTAACCTTTTTCTTGCTATTAAGTAATTTTGTGCATCTAATTTAATGGCTTATATATTGTTGAGCCATGTTTTCCTAAATTTGCCATCGTTGTAACTAGATCAATTCTCAAAATTTTAGCTAACTGTGACGTTAATGTGAAATAGGCAAAACATATCGGATCCGTGTGCATAATGTTGGCATTTCTACGAGTCTGAACTTCAGAATCCAAAATCATAACATGCTTCTTGTGGAAACAGAAGGATCATACACAGTACAACAGAACTACACTAATCTAGATATCCATGTTGGACAGTCTTACTCATTTTTGGTAACCATGGACCAGAATGCAAGTAGTGATTACTACATAGTAGCAAGTCCAAGGTTTGTAAATGAAACAATATGGAAGAGAGTCACTGGTGTTGCCATCTTGAAGTACTCCAATTCCAAGGGTAAAGCACATGGTGCTCTACCTGATGGACCAAATGATGTTTTTGACAAAACATTTTCAATGAACCAGGCAAGATCTATAAGGTTTGTTTTAACTTGTGATTACTCTGTGCTTCCTTTTGTTTTCATTATTAAAGTGGTATGATGAGAATATGATTCTCGTAATATTTTTTTTTGTTATTTTCTGTTTAAGCTTTTAGGATTTTGATTAAAAACTACTAATTTTGGAGATATTGTTGATTTTAGATGGAATGTATCTGCCAGTGGTGCTCGTCCTAATCCTCAGGGGTCTTTTAGATATGGCTCCATCAATGTGACTCAACT
The DNA here is from genome assembly GCA_039654745.1 of Houttuynia cordata. Lineage (NCBI taxonomy): Eukaryota > Viridiplantae > Streptophyta > Magnoliopsida > Piperales > Saururaceae > Houttuynia > Houttuynia cordata. Next base: position 9,398,057 of record CM077511.1, read on the forward strand.
TTATGTGTTGAAGAACAAGCCACCTGTGGTTATTAATGGCAAGAGTAGAACTACCTTAAGCGGAGTTTCATTTGTCAATCCAGATACGCCAATAAGACTTGCTGATTCTCACAAAGTTAAGGGTGTTTACAAACTTGACTTCCCAACTGGACCAATTACTGGGCCACCTCGTATGGAAACCTCTGTCATCAATGCTACATATAGGGGATTCATGGAAATTATATTTCAGAATAATGACACAAAAGTCCAGAGTTACCACTTGGATGGATATGCATTTTTTGTTGTCGGGTATGATCATTCTCTTTTAATTCATTAAATATTCAGGTGAAATCTATTCACCTACTGATGGCTGAAGAACGTGGTATGGCGCAGTATGGATTATGGTGAGTGGACGGATAACAGCAGGGGCACATATAATAAATGGGATGGAGTAGCTCGATGTACTGTACAGGTACACGACCATGAACTTTATGTTGGTTATCTTAATTATCTTACTAGATACTAGATTTCTCAGATATCCTTTTTCATTATGTTCCAAAAGAATTGCATTATCATTGTTGCAATGTCATGTCTGTATAGATCTTTTATTCTCTAAAAGATTAGAATTTAGTGTTCTATAATGTAATTCTTAGTCAACTAAACTAAATAACTTTTTTTTGCTTCATCCTATGTTGGTTATCTTAATAATCTTACTAGATTTCTCAGATATCCTTTTTCATTATTTTCCAAAAGAATTGCATCATCATTGTTGCAATTTCAAGTCTGTATAGAATTTATTCTCTAAAAGATTAGAATTTAGTGTTCTATAATGTAATTCTTAGTCAACTAAACTAAATAGCTTTTTTTTTCTTCATCCTAACTGCCATCTCAACCTTTTATCTGCTGTATCTGAGTGAGGTAAAGAAGTATAAACTTTGGCCAATCCAGTGTTAGCTGGCTCGTTGAATCTCTCCGAGTTGAGGTAGAGAGATCTCATGGGGTTGATCCCTGTGATGCATAGTGAAGGTTGTGGGAAGATACCTAATTACCTCCTAATAAATAATATATATATATATATATATATATATATATATATGGGAAAAGTTTAAATGAGATCGCTCTCATATTGCTTATATGAGGCCACTTTGAATCATAGCCGTTGGATCTTGATCTGACGGGTACAAATATCCATAATGATCTCACCCACTCTTTGATGTGACACACTCACCTACCCACTGATTTGATATCGACCCTCCGATCAGAATCTAATGGCAATAAAGATTGACCTCATGCTCCTTATATGAGAACGATCTCATGTAAACTCATCTCTATATATATATATACATATATATTAGTTCTCTAATTATGTAATACTTCTGTTGTTCCATTTTCATAATGTTCTTCTTTTTTAATCTAGAATTTGCTTTTTTTATAAGCAATTTTCAAATTTTTGAATCGAAATGTCAGCCTAGCTGTTTATTTAAGATGTAAATATGTAATCAAGCAAACACAACTTTATCTTATCAACTTAAACAGTTCCTGTGGAGCTTTTTAATTTCACCAGAAAGTTGTTTGTCAAAGGGTTGCCTGCAAATATGATATCTATGGTATTAACGTCTAACATTAGAAGTGGTTGCTAATCTTGGAATCTTAAATTGGGGGACAGACGAGTGTCATACAATAACTGTGGTTAAATAGTCTTCAATATTAACAGAAAACTTCTGAAGTTGAAGAAATAGAAGGATGTATTTTATATTTGTTTATAGCCAATTGCTAATTGTTTGTACTTTAGATACTCAATTGTCAGCATATTCTTTACCCAATAATTTGGAGTTATTGGTTTTCATCATCAGCATTTTATCAGTTATATAGATAACAGAAATAACATATGTAATAGAGAAGAACACAAGTCAAGTATTTAAGAGTTATGATCCATAGAGTGCTTGCTTTTTTCTTCCTTTTGTAATAAGCATATGTAGAGAGAGCCCCATTTATATGTGCCTGGAGCATGCGCCTGCATGCACGGATTCGTACGGCAAGCTTTAATACTGGGCTGCCTCAACAGGCCAACATGGAGCCCGATGCATATTAACTATTTTATGCCATGAGATAGAATTATGCATTCCAATATTTCCTTGTGTATATTCTTTCCCTTATTTGCTTCTCTCGTTTTACACTTCATGTCCAAGGTTTTGTCATTACTTGAGTTGGAAGTCATTTTGTGAATTTTTTTTATTTTTTTATCTGTTACATTGTTAGGTTTTCCCTGGAGCATGGACAGCTGTGATGGTATCGCTTGACAATGTGGGTGTTTGGAATCTCCGTGCAGAAAATCTTGATTCTTGGTACCTTGGCCAGGAAACTTATCTCAGAGTTGTAAACCCAGAAGCTACTAATAAAACTGAATTGACCCAGCCAGATAATGCTCTCTATTGTGGAGCTCTTAAACATTTGCAGACGTATGTTATTTCTCTCTGATACCACACTTGTTGTATTTTTTGTTGTTTCCAAGTGATTTGACCATGCTTTATATGTGCTCCAGGCAACAAAAACCTCATGGGCATCTGAATGCATCATCTTCTTCTTCACCTATGGCTTGGAGTATGACACTGTTGCTCTCCTTCATGTTGATCTCTTCCGCTATTTTCCACTGAGGAATTGAGATTGTATGGGTTAGGTGTGCAAATGGGATCGCGTTAGATACAAACTTTTGGTTGCGACTGAAAATGTACTACATTCTTGGGTAGGCCCTCAATTTCTTTTTATTTCAGGGTCTCGGGAATTTTACCCATTTTTTCTCTTCATTTGTTTTTGGTAGTGGTGATTGACCATTTTTTTCTGTAGTTGTGATACATTACTGACCCAACATTTATTTTTACATTGATGGTTAGCTTTCATGCTCTTATTTGAACATCCAGTTACCTTTTAGTCACTATACTGTTACATCCTAAAGGCTTTGGATAGAATTGCCTACCATCGTTTGTTGCTTTGGACATAAAACTAATGCTAAGAAACACCAGAAGTTTATTGTGTTAAGAAACACCAGAAGTCTATTGTGTTAAGAAACACCAGAAGTTTTCATGCAGAGTAATTCATTACAGATTTCCTGTCTAACTATTTTGATTCCAGATCAATGATGATACTAAGACTTGATTTTAATGGAACCGAAACAAGATAGAAAACTAGACTGGAATATTAGCCCCTTATATCACATTGCTGCATGTTTTGTGCCGGTTCCTTGTAATAGGCTATCTGCTTTTTACTCTATAGCACCTTAAAATAGGCATCTTCGGCTTCTTTTTCTTTTTTTTTTATTGGTCATCTTTTGCTTCTTTTCCAAATTCCTTATGCGGAGATTCTCTGCCCAAAAATGATATTTTTTTGGGGTGCATCAAATCCGAAGCTCAAAAACTTTAAAGGGCGAATTACAAAAAATCATCATCTCAAGAGATTTGTTTAAATATCTTTTGCCAAACAGGTCTTTCATAAAGAAACCAAAATTGTTCAATGTTGCACCTAGATTGTGCACTAACAAATCCAGCCTAATCAAACAATCTAGCTTCGATCCAGCCACTATATGCACCAATGGGATTTGACAACCTCCCCATGGTTGGGAGAGATCCTCATCCATCTAGCCCACCTCTAAAGGCTGGATAAGCTAATTTTATTATATACTTGGATGAAAAATGGCACTTCCTACCATAGTGGAGAGTGCAAGAAAATGGAAAACCTAGTGGAGAGCCTTTCTTCACTACGTGTTGCATTGGCAATATGATCAAGTGCCTGATCCGAATGAACTCGACAAACTGGATTGGGAATACGTTAAGATACTCATCCTGAGAATATTTTAAATGAAAAGTAGAAGAGAAATCACTTAATGACATTTTTTTGTAATTATTTAAAGATGACAAAGGCAGAAAAGCAGAGAGAACATGCATTTTCTAGGCCACGCATTTTTCCCCCTAAATTCTTGTGCCTGTCAACTCCGAATAATTAAAAAAGTTATCACTATTTCCACTTCAAGCAGAATCTGCTAACACCCATATTCTAGGAAGAAATCAGAATCCCTACTTCTCTTTTTTATTTTGATGTATCTTCTAGCAAAATTGGTTGCCAAAAGCTCCCTTAGAGAGTCACCTTAAAAAATAACTTTCTTATGCCCATGTTGAACTGCAAAGTGTGAGCTGTGGAGATTTGGAATGGAAGAAATATGAAATTTGTTGTTGGATGACTTTCCTTCAAGGCGCGACCAAGTTTATTTTCTTGAATGTAATATTCACGTTTGCGACTTCCTGAATGTGGTGTGTAACTGGGATTTCTGCGAATTTACAGTCAAGATACAATGAAGCCTTCTTCTTTATTTGCGAGTCATACTATCGATGTAAAGATTTGGAATGGATGAATATACAATTTGTCGTAGGACACATACTACAACAACTTTTCTTTAAGGTGCAATCAAATCTACTTTCCTGAAAGCAATATTAGCCCTCACTAATTCTTGAACATGGTGTGTAACTGGGATCTCTCCGAATTTGCAGTCAAGATACAATGAAGACATTCCTTGTCTGCAATTCACATTGTCGAAGACAAGTCTCCTTCCACCATTTAGACTTCAATAATGTGCCAACTCGAGAAATCGACTTTTAAGAGTTTTAAAACCAAGAAAATCCAAAGAAGAACTTGGTAAAACCTTTTTCATCTGTCTGGTTCATCCTTTAATGGATATGTAGTTGTGAAATAGGGTGGTGAAAATTCGCATTTTTCAGGTTCAATGATCACCAAATGGTCATAAGAAGAACCGGTCATCCGGTCTGTAAGAGGCTAAGAGCGTCACTACCGGTCGACCGTGACTTCTTTCGGTCAACCGGACATGGTTCTGTCCAAAGTCAGTTTCACAGCTTCATTCACTACCTGTCGACCGGTTCTTTTCTACCGGTGGACGGGACACACTAATTTGTCTGGTTTTGAAAATTCCAACACAAAGTGTATAGCTCGCACTGCTGCAAGAGTTTCTGCCTCTTCTACTTCAAGTTGGCTAAGACATCCCAGCAACTTACCCTGGGAATCATGCACACAGCAGGCTGAAACGTGAGCTTTAGGAATCAAGGGTCGAAACACTGAACTTCAAGAATTTTGGCACCAGACCTGAACTGGAGTAAAACAGTAAAACTTGCATTTGAGTTCGAGAGACTTTAAAGATAGACCCCCTGTGTTTAATTTGGAAGCGTCTTCCATACATGCCTTCTGACATTGAGTGGGCTGGTGGCACAATGTTAGGTATGACTTTATGCCGCGCGCCTAATCAGATTGAGGATAAATTTATTGTATCTAGACAATGCTCTAGCCTATTTCACATGCCTAAAGGTAGCCTGGGGGGGGGGGGGGTTAATAAAAAAACCCATCATAGCCATCCGACTTGATCGGACGGCTGCAATCGAGCAGCTCTCCGCTCGATTGCAGTCATAGCCGTCCGATCAAGTCGGATGGCTATGATGGGTTTTTTTTATTAAACCCCCCCCCCCCCCGAATACCCCTCGCCCTCGCCCTCGCCCTCACCCTCCTCTGCCCTCCTCCCTCCCCTCCCCCGACCCACTCCCCTCCGCCGCCCTCGGCCTCCTCCCCCGGCCTTCTCTCCTCCCGTGTCCGAACCTCCGATTCCGACCGATTCGATTCCTCTCCGGCGCCAGCCGCACCTTCGTCCCCGCATCTACGACTGTAAGATGCCCTCCCTCCTCTTTTTCTTGGTGCAATTTTTATGCATTTTCTGCATTTTTTGGGGTGAATTTCGTTTGATTGGATTCGATTCTTGGCTTGCTCTGTTTGGGATCAGAATCGTCGAAAGACATGCTGTGGAATTAGTTCCTGCAGGTTTTTATTGTTTTATGTTCGATTATTGAGGGTATTGGTTTGCCCAAGGTTTTTTTGTTAGAGTTTGGAGCATTTTATGGTCTCTTGTTAATGGATCTGTAGTGTATATGATAAGAACTGCTCTTCCGAAAGCTGATGTTATTGATTGCATGAAAATAGTGTATCTTGTGTATTTTTTGGTTATGAATCTTATATGAGACTGTTCAAATAGTTTCTTAGAGTTTTTTGTTTAAATTTGTGTCCCCTTATATAAAACGAGATTCTTGGCTTGCTTTTTGGTTTTTATTCACAGGTTGATGATTGTCTAGTATTTGACTAAATTTTGTCTAGTATAATGGACTACCAGGAATCAACTAATTTTATGGGATCTTTGATTCTTTATCACAGGGGAAATGTAAACAATCTTATGGTGCCTTCAATAGACAGAAGATTGAGATTCAAGCTTCCTCAAGCTATGTTATAGACTAATTGTAGGAGTTTATTAAGATAAAAATTGGTGAAACTTTGTTTTTGTTGATGGATCTTTAGCTTAAATGGATAGAGCACTCAAGAGTAGGTGATCTCTAATCTTGAGATATGGTGGTTCGAATCCACCGAGATCCTAGAAAAATAGTAACATGGTAGTGTTGAGTAATATGGTTTACATGAAGTTCACTTAAAAAATGTGGGATCTGTCAACAAGCACCTTACGAAATTAAGAATCAGTCAAGACCCCAGAAAACTCACTGTTCGACAACAAATTCGGTGCTCGTGGATCAAACACAAGGTATGAGTCTACTTCTGGGTTAGGTTTCCCTTCCATCAGAGCTTCAACTATCCTTCTCAACTCCAACTGTCACCCCCTGATAGGAGACTTTTCATTCCTGTTGTGACTGCACTAATAGATTGCCCATAGAGTTTTTCAGCCCAATCAACAATATTACCCCTGCTGGCAGAATTGGCAGAAGCCAAAGAAGTGTTCAGAGATTGCAATATGCATCCAAAGTTCTCTCCTTAACAGCCTTTGGGAATTGAGAGTAAACATTAGCCACCCAGACTCTTATCCTGCATAATGTTTGCAGATGTCTGTGAAATAACATCCAATTTGTTTACATTTGGTCGAAATGACTCTTATCCCGCATAAATTCCTGCATATTGTTTGTAGATGGCTGTGAAATAACACCAGGTTAGCAATTTTCTGGCGGTTTCAACAGACCCTGCTAGCATACCCAGCACAAGCTTGGCCTCCAGCACTTTGCCCAGAAATCACAGTTACAACTGCCAATCATGTCTGTTTCCATAAATCACAGCTACAACATTTGTAAGACTATTACCATAGTTCCAAATGCATTCATTTAAAACTACTAAATGAACACTAGCATGCTACTCTTCTTCTAGGATCTTGGTGGATTCGAACCACCATATCCCAAGATTAGGATTCACCTATTCTTGAGTGCTCTAACCATTTGAGCTAAAGATCCAAACACTTACTAGAATAAAAGATGGAAAGCTGCCATCAGTTATGAAAGATAAATTACACAAAATCAGCCAACCAATGGCACATTTGCTAAACAATGCATCTTCAGAGAAATTTTTAAAATAAAACAGGAGAATACAGACAGCAAGAAAAATAAGAAAGGTCTGTGGATGAATAGCAGTCTGAGTTTGTGAGAAGTACCTTTACCCAAGTGTAATGCACAACAAGTTTCTTTGCTATAATGGCATCAATTAGTTCTTTGCTATAATGTAATACACATTGGGAAAGTCCAGTTTTTGTAATCGACATTTATGTCAGGAGTTAAGAGTAAGGTAAAGCATTTCAGTTTCAAGGACAGATCAACTAAATCTAAAACATGGCCCAGAATAAAGATTAAAATTGCAACCCTAAAGACACTCGTTGCAGTTTCATAGTTATTATATATCTCTAGTTCATATCCAAGTGCAGGAAAAAAGCTTAATTAAAAAAAGGATCACAAGCCTCCTTAATGCTTCATATAACACTGTCATACACAAGGATCGCCTACAAAGGGCATTAACCCCTATCATGCCATATGAAAGACATGACCAGCCGATGCATTACAATTTACTCTCTAGAATTATAGTGCAGGTTACTCATAGTCCTTCCCTACTATGTTGGCTAAACTGAAAAACAAGTGCCGGAAGTGTACAATAAATGCCTAAACATTCAATTTATGCAATACAGCTTTCTTTGAAATTTCCACAATCTCTTCCATCCGTTTATCACCAACTGATTAATTTGTTGCTCTAGTTCATCGTTCTTCACATTGTTGACGCCATCCTCATAATTGGTCCCCACTCTAAAAACCACAAATGACATATCTGAATTAAAGTCGCTTGGGACATCCATCACACATTTCCCACTTGTCTTGGAGTCTTTCTCTATAATCTATGCCATCAGTCATTCTGAAATACAAGCTCTAAAATTCTCCATGCATTTTTTATCCTCTGGTTCTAGGTTAAGATAGAGTAGAATCTCCCAACACCACAGAAATTGCTTTCTGTTGATTTTTAGATGTTTTCGTACTTCCTCAACCACACTCGCATGTGGATGCGATTGAAATCTGGATACTTTTTTTGAAAAGTTCGCTTCTTTCAACTTAGATGTGACCGATGCAACAGATTCTTTTACAGGCTGAAAGGTTAGAAGGCGAGCAGAATCGACACAAACTCTAAGTTTTTGAAGGGAAATTTGTAGTTGTGGAAGAACAGAAAAGATAAAAAAAGGAAAAATACCTTTGAGAAGGGAAATTTGTAGTTGTGGGAGCTTCGTGCTGCTTTCGATGGCGTAGGTGCACCCACCGGAATCCTCAGAGAAGAGGCCCAGCTGCCAGGCCGATTCTCGAGGAGGGTGAGGAGGCGGCGACGAGGGAGGTGGGGCGATGGGGGAGTCAGGTAAAGAGAGGAGGAGGAGAGACGGGGGAGTCGGGTGAGGACGGCGTAGGAGGAAGGTGAGGGCGGCGACGAAGGAAGGAAGAGGGCGAGGGAGGAGGAGGGGCGACGAGGGCGAGGGGGAGGGGGGTGGGTGAGGGAGGAGTATTCGGGGGAGGAGAGACGGGTTTTTATTAAAAAATCCGTCATAGCCATCCGATTTGATCGGACGGCTATTAAAGCAATCGAGCGGAGAGAAGCTCTCTCCGCTCGATTGCAGGCTACCGGGACTCATTTCACATTAATCATTTGTGGATCACTTGACTAAAGAGAGTGGCGTATAAGATACCTAATGTGAATAATCTACTATAATTGTCGCTGCAAAATATAAAAAGAAGAAGAGGAACTACTACTCAGAGAGTCCGCATTTAGGCTAGTGTGGGGTCAACGAGGGAGGAACTAGACTCCAAAAGCCGCTTTAGCACAAAATCGTATTTATGAGATAAATTTTGTACAAAATCAATTTTATTATAAGAAAGCAATTTTTTCTTAAAACTTATAGTCTAAAGTTGTTCTTTAGAAAATCTCCCCAATAGGAAATTTTGTACAAAAATGGTTTTAATGTAGGAAATGATTATATTTGCCCTCCCTCGTTAAATGGATAGAAGAAGGGCAGTGATAACCCTACATAGATTCCTACACATTTCCATACACAGCTGGTGTGTATGGAAATGAGTGGGTGAACTAATGTGGGGTCACATCAACTGACCCACTCATTTCCATACACATCAGTTGTGTATGGAAAATGTGTAGGAATCTGCTGTACAAATATCATATCCCATACAGGAATATCATTCTTTCTTTCTCTCATGAAGGTTAAATCATCACATGAGGCATTTATTTTTTATCCAAAATCAATTCCATCGAAACAAGTTTTAGGAGTTGGCTTTTAACAAAATCGTTTTAAGGTGGGCATAACCATCTTATGGGTTGCGCTTTAGCTTTGCTATAACAAAAATAATTTTGTCCAAAAGCCGTTAAAAAAAAAAAGCAAAAACGGCTACCAAATGCATCCTAAGACTTCCGGTAAAATAGTTTTGATACTAGTTTTCTTGTGCAATTAAATATTGATAAATTATGTATAAAAAAATACTGATAAATTGGTTATCAAATAGGAGTACCAAAGCACAGGGACCAACTACTGACTTTCTGTTGTCAATAGTTTTGAATATTTTTTTTCGTCAATTACCGAATCAGTACTGTACTGACTTTCTCTTGTCAATAATTTTGAATATTTTTTATTCGTCAATCACCGAATCAGTACTGTCATCAATTGAGATACTGATTCGTATTGTCCATGACAAATGATAATTATATAAAGTTCCGTTTTATATGAGACAAGGCTCACGAGAGCCAAGGCACCTTGAGCCATCGGATTATGAACCTACGGCAGTCATCACATTAGTGGACGGCGCTCATCACATTAGAGGACCACCCACCCCCAGATACTAGCTACGTAGGATCAAAATCTGATGGCACTTGGTGTTATGCACTTTTTTTGGCAACAAGTATGCACTTGGTTTATATGACCAGCATCTCATAAATTTTTTATATATATAAAGAGAAAAGTTTAAATGAGACAGCTTACATGAACACAAGTAATCTTGAGATGTAGGACTCTGATCGATCGGCTACAAGGGTGGATCACCTACTAACTGATTTGACACATGCCATTGGATCAAAATCCGACGACTCGAAATGATTTTGTTTATGTAAGCTGCACCAGACAAGTTTCATGTAACCGGACTCATAAATAAAAGGAAACGATATTTGTATATCAGATTTTTTACACACAGCTGATGTATATGGAAATGAGACCCACTTATTTCCATGATGTTCACCCACTCATTTCCATACACATCAGGTGTGTATGGAAATGTCCAAGAATCTGATGTAGGGTTATCATTTCCCTATATAAAACCACTAGTCCCAAACGATGACGCATAAGTTTTAAGACCATCCATCTTTTTTTTAATTGCTGCTGAACATTCACCATGTTTCTCACTATGAATGTCAACTTCCCAATGTCGCCTAGATTGGAGGCCTCAAACAAGTTTGACCCACCTAAATTAAAAAGTAATAAAACCTAAGATAATGAAAGCGCTGCGACACCCAGGTCTCCCTTAGATTTACTTCTCAAGCTTTTTAAGGAAATTATATATTTTTTCAATTTTAATCCCTCCCATTCTATTTTAATAGTTATATATATATATATGGGAGGGGTTTACATGAGATCGTTCTCATATAAGGAGCATGAGGCCAATCTTTATAGCCGTTGGATTCCAATCGGAGGATGGATATCAAATCAGTGAGTAGGTGAGTGTGTCATATCAGGAGTTAGGTGAGATCATTATAGCTATTCATAGCCGTTAGATCAAGATCCAACGGCTACGATTTAAAGTGGCCTCATATAAGCCATATGAGAGCGATCTCATTTAAACTTTTCCCTATATATATATATATATATATATATATATATATATATGAATAATGATGTTAATGGAACGGTGGAAACCACATCAAATAGTGTTGGGTTGGGGGGGAGGGGGAGTGATTCAAAATCCACCTAAATTGAACAGGGTGAAACATCTAATATGGAACTAATGGAGCTATTAAAATAAGATAGAAAAAGTATTTTCGGAACTAGTGGGAGGGCAATCTGTCATTTATTAGAGCATCTAGGGGTGTTCTCGGACAACCATGTCCACGGGGCCGGCTGCGTCTGAGGTGTCCGTGGCCGTGGCAGCGCCGAGGAAGAGATGTCTAAGGACCACGGCCAAGGCTCCTCGGACAACCGTCTTTCCAAGGTCTGAGGAGGAGGGGCGGCAGGTGGGGTGGAAGAAGGAGGAGACACCGGGGGGAGGAAGGAGGGGTGGCGGGGTGGAGGAAGAGGAAGGGGGGCCGTGCTGAGGGGGACTATCGCGGAGGAGGAGGAGACGCAAGGGGCGGTCGCGGACTCGTGGAGGAGGAGGGAGCGAGGGCGGTGGGTGGAGGAGAAGGGAGAAGGAAAGGGGGGGTATTTAAAAAAAAGGGCAGTTGGCTGTATGGACAAGGCTAATATAACAATGAACAAGCTTTCACGAACATAGATGCGGATAACCTCTTGCTAGTTTTGTCCGGTTCGGGAACAACACTAAATTAACATCGTATACCACCTCCAATTTCCTCCGCCACATACAACAACATTCATCAAACATGTTCTACTCGAGGAAACATGTTCTGGCCATCTGTAAGTTGTTTGACGCGTTTGATTCATAGTCACAGACTTTGCATACTCCTCTCTGGGTTTATTATCATATAAGGTTTCTCAAAATTATGAAAGTATAGAAAAACCAATAAAGTGAGTGAGATTAGTTCTCAAGGAGTTTTGGTGCTAGTTTTAGCACTAGGTGGCACCAAACATAATTCGCCCTAACAAGCAAAGCAAGCTCAGTGACCTCTCCTCGCCGGAGTCTCCTCCCCCAAGTCGACATCCGTCTCCCCACCTTGTCAGGCACGCGCAAACGCAATCACCACCTTCCCCTTATTATAATCCAAAGTCTCCTTTTGTCAATACAAAACTGGGCACACCTTATCAAACACTTCCATGGCGATTCGATCATTTCCAATAAAGCTACCACTTTGCAACAAATGAGCTCATTCTAGGACAACCCAAGAGCTATCTGACTCAAAGATCCCTCCCCTCTTCCCCTCTCCCTATGCTCAATCCAAGCAAAGAATAAAGCTCTTTCCTTTCTTGATTCTTCTCTTAAAAAGCTCAGAAATGGATGGATCCGTGACACCTCCACCGCTCACCCAGATGTTCCACAAGTTCGCCCTTGCTTTCAAGACCAAAACCATCGAGTTCTTCGCCGATGACGGCGCCGGAGGAGAAGACGGTGCCAAGGAAGTCATCGCCGGCCAGCCCGTCGTCGTCGTCGTCAAGCAAGAGCAGTTAGCTGGCAACCTCAAGCTTCAGCAGCTCCATGGCCTGGTTGGTTCTCTCTTTGCCACCGTCTCTGCCTTCAAAGCCGCCTACCACCAGCTCCAGGCCGCCCACGCGCCGCTCGATGCTGCGGCTATTGAAGCCGCCGACCGGGTTGTCGTCTCCCACCTCAGCCGCCTCTCGGAGTTGAAAAGCTTGTATCTTGAGAAACCCAATGGAGAATTTCATCTTCCATCACGAATGGAAGCCGAGGTGCAGGACAACCAGAGCCTTCTCAGGACGTTCGACATGGCGGTGAACCGGCTGCAGGCGGAGATCGACGGCAAGGACGCGGAAGCCGTCCGTCTCAAGCGAGAGCTGGAGCAAATAGAAGCTGGAAATTCAAGACTGGAGAAGAGATTGAATGATTCAGAGTCTTCTTCTCCAGAGTTCTTGCTGACAGTGGGGCTCTTCCGGTCTGTCTTGCTGGATGTCTGCAGAGCAGCTCATGGATTCACCAGATTGCTTGTGGAGCTGCTGAAGAACATTGGGTCGGATTTGGATTTCGCAGCGAATGCTCTGTATCCGGGAATTGAATACGGCAAGGCAGGGCACAATCTATATGCTTTCTTGTCGGCTGTTTGCTTGGAAATGTTTGCTGGTTTTAGCTCAGAGAGTTTTGAGAATTCTGCGTCGGAAGGCGAGAATTTCAGCCAGAAGCGGCGGAATTTCCTACTCCAATTCGTGATGCACGGATCAATCGATGCGGTTGAGCTATTGGAACAAGATCCAGATGGTGAATTTGCAAGATTCTGCGAGAGTAAGTGCCGGAAGCTGATTCCGTTGATCATGGAATTTTCTTCTTTGTTCGAGGAACTGGTTGGGGAGGGAGTGAAGGTGTTGGATTCATGGCGGGCATTGTCGATTCCCTTATACGAATCTTTCGTGAACATGGCGAGTCTGGTGTGGATGCTTCACAAGCTGGCCTTCTCATTCGAGCCGCCGGTGCGGATTTTTCAGGTGGAGAGAGACGCCGAGTTCTCGATGGTTTACATGGAGCTTGTGGCAGCCCAGAGAGGTTTGATGGGGGATTATGGTGGGAAGGTAGAAGGGAAGGTGGGTTTTTGTGTGATTCCTGGATTCAAGGTTGGGAAGACAGTGATTCAATGTCAGGTATATCTGAATTCATGTTAGATAATTTGCAGCAAATCTTTCTTGAATTCACTTGTAGAGCTCATGTAGAGTTTGATCCAAAGCTCTGAATCAGTGGGAGTATAGAATGTAGAGCTATTGTAAAGAAGGCTATTTTCTATTTTTTTGTCTTCCCCTTAGCCATGATACATAAACTGTGTACTAAAGATCAAATGATAAATATAGGAATTTTGTACCATATTGCTATCCTTTTTTTGTGAAACTATATTTACAATGGAGGATGATGTATTTGATGGAACTAGATTGAGTCTATATGTACATGAAGTTAAATAGTTAAGTCTAGCAAGTGGACACTACTGAACATTGAATTCATGGTTTGCTCTTCTAGAGAAGGTTTCTATAAAAAACAGCAGTTGCCTATAATTGAACATGGTTAAGTATTAGTCAGTGGACTAACTGAACATGGAATTCATAGTTTGCTCTTCTAGAAAAGATTTATTTAGAAAACAGCAGTTGCCTAAAATTGAACATATTTGAGTGTTAGTCAACTAATGGAGCTGGCATTCAGTTATGACCTCTGGATTTGGATGGGATTGGAAAGATGAGTGGACTCACAGTTCGGACCAGCAAGTACTTCACTAAAGCAGTTTTGCTAACTTGGGAGGTTCTTTGTTTTTTAATGCAGAACTTGGGACTTTCTGTTTTGCTCTCAGTATCTTTTCAAAAACTTTTTGGCACCACTGTTGTGCTGTTAGTTATCTCAGTGGAAACTTGGTGGATAGGTCTGTGCACTCAACTAGAACTAGAACGTTTCAAAGAGACGACAACAGCATGATGCTTAAGTCACTTTCTGATATAATCGACAAGAACCACGACAGCTCAGTTTTAGGTGAACTGATACCGCTGAGTAACGAAGATTCAGCTGAGTAACAGCTAATCTATTGTTCTAAAAGAAGAAGAGTGTATATAAATTGGAGTCCATCTATCATTCTCATTCCTACTAGGCAGACAAGAGGTAACGAACAAAACTATTCACATGCCTCTGACAATAATGTCAACGGTAAGAACATGATATTGGAAATGAATAATTACTATAAGAAGTCACGGGTTTCTGCTGTTTGGAGTCCTGCTCTTGACAGCCTTGGGTTGGGCCTTTGGCAGGCCCAGTGGTAGTTTATAAACTTTGCTGGAACTTGGAACTTGGAAGTCTTTGGATGGACTGAACAATTGCAGGAATCTACCTTGGCAAGTTGTGAGCCCATGAAGGCTACTTTGAAAGGCTGCCAGAACTCTCTATAAGCCCATCAATAGAATTAAGAAGAATAGCAGGGGAATGGGTCGGGCTCAACCTGAACTCTCTAAAAGCCCGATTCTGGTCCATAGATTTTTGGCTGAAGTTGCAGCAGAGGTTCGCGAAATGCCTCTGATCCATAACCGGAGTCAATGGAGCCACTGTACTTGCACAAAAAATTAAATGACCCACAAAAAAGGAGAAATTATCCGGTGGATAGGTTCTACAGGAAGCTGGTGCCTGGTAGAGAGGCCATTGGATATTCAACACATTTTTAAGGGGGATGCTAAGGGGCCGTTTATCCATAGTGGAAACACCTCAGGTCGTGTTTCTTGCTGGATATGGAAAAAACATGGATGCTACAGTGGATCTGGAAAATCTACTGTGGATATTTACTTATAATCACGCCCTAAACGGCCCCTAAGTATCAAGATGCATCTAGTCATTGTACCATTAGTGTTAAATGTCAAAACATAAATGGACCTATCTACTATATAATTTCTCACAAAGAAGAGGCATATATACATGGGAGACTAAAACCTAAAAGGGAAAGGGATCGACTAACACTACAACAAAAAAGGGCTTTAGAGATGGTTTTATTTCTGTTGTTAAAAGAACCGTGGATAAAGATGATTTCTTACGACAAAAAATAATATGTGGATAAAGGTATAGCATTTGCGACAGATTTTTACAATAGAAAAAAAACTGTCAATAATAGTAACTATTCTCCATGGTTTATTATCTGTGGTTAGATAATATGTATCCACGGTTTTTTATCCGTGGTTAAAATGTATGTCGGGAAATCCTTACAATTTGAAAATTTAATTATTTTTTTTTAAAAAATCTGGACCCTTCCTTTCCTCCCCGTGACCGCTATCACCACCCTTATCTACCTCGAACGGCCAACACCACCCTGCCTCACACCTCTTCGACGGTCGGCCTATTCCAATGTCCAATGGGGAGACGACGGGGCAGTTGATGACAATGGAAAGCTATGAGTTTTGCCTCCCTTGTGAGGATGAAGTCAATGTTCTATTGGTAGCATGTCGCTGAGGAGTCAACAACCGGTCTCTGTTCACCTCCCTTGGTCCCATTTGGTCCGAATGAACAACGGGCGACAAATTTGAACAGTGAACTGGAAATTAATATAACCCGAACCATATCACTAATATTAGACTGAACCGGATTTAAATATTAAGGCCGGTATGATTTGGTTTAGATCCAGTGTTTTAAAATCCGGTTCGGCCCAGCCGGTTGAACCGGACCTAGTCCATTTTTCGGGACGGAACGGCCGGCTGAAGCAATTTGAAGACCCGGCCGGGTCATTCACGAGCCGGGCGGGTTGACCCACAAACCGGCCGGCACGGGCCAACTGGGCCAGACTGCTTATACATAAACAAAAAAAAACAAAATCCTCCACGCCGTGCCCTAGCCTTGCCATCTCTGCGAATTGCTGCCGTCATCTTCTCCGTCCTCATGGAGGCCTCAGACGATGAGGGCGGCGGAGGCCGGAAGAGGGGAGGAGCTGGGAGGAGGATCTTCGACGTGTTGGTGGGAAGCAGCGAGCCGGCGGAGGAGGGAGACGAGGAAGAGGTCGTCACCCGGCAGTTCTTCCCGGTAGCTGAAGAGGCAGCCAAGTATGCCGCCGAGGCAGGTGGCGAGAGTCTTCGGGTGAATGCCGCGCTCCCCCGGGCGCACTGGATGGGGGTGAAGTTCTGCCAGTTAGACCCAGTCCATCCTGGAAGCTGGCAGGAGCTGTCGACGGAGGCAGTAGCGGAGCTTAGCCATTGAAGAAGAGCCGGTGCGGCCCGCGGTCGAGGAGCTCCCAGTACCGGGGTGTCACCTTCTACCGGCGGACCGGCCGGTGGGAATCGCATATATGGTCTGTTCATCTCCTTCCTCCTTCCTCCTTCCATCTATGTCTTTCAGGTACAATGTGAAGCTCCTCTTTTTTTTTTTCAATTTTGTGCACCAATATTGACTAGTTCTTTCAAAAATGCCTATTTGAAATGCCAATGTTTGATAAAATGCCTCTTTGAAATTTCTTGTTTCGCTGGTTATGTTTGTTCTGGTACTATTAGAATCTTATTGTCTCGTTGAATAAAGCAATACAAGAACTGTCGTTGACTAAAGCATTTTCTTGAGTCTCTCAGTAGAATTAAATCACTGACTGTGATTGCCTCTTATGACTGTGTATATGATGATGGATGATGGAGTTTGTAGTCAACCATGTTAAGGGTTTCTGGCTGTGTGATGGAGAATGCAGTCAATTTGCACTTTGTAATCTTAGTCAATATAAGGTAAATAAAATTTGGTAACTAGTATAAGTGCTTTTGGTGATTCATTTCATGATAACATGTTTGTACCTTACGTATACGAGGGTGCGTTGGATTTTGTTTGACAAATTGTTAGGATGCTGCAGTAAGTGCTTTTTTATGAGGGGGGAGTAGTCGTGGAGAAAATCTGAACATTTGCGCAGGTTAGATGATTGGGATCTCTATTTTGTGATCATCACGTTGTGAAGTGTTTGGATAAGAACTGGATGGCTTCAGGCCATGGTGGTTGGAATAGGGGGTTTGTCACGATGTTTATGACTGCCCGATTGATTTCACTTAGACAGAGTTGTCTCATCCTAGTTGTGGCCTTTGTGTGGGATCTTTTGCATCTCAAGCTGTCTTTGGATTAAAAGTTGAATCTCCTTTTTGTGATGAGAAGTAAGCCTTGTCAGTAATGAATATAAGTTTTCTGAACAAGATGGTCAGGCCTGCTCTAGTTATTAAGGTTGCTGTATATTGAGAAGAGGTTTCAATTTTTTGGATAAGTCAGAAGAGGTTTTAATTTGCTTGTTTATCCTTTCATTATCCCTGCATAGATGTAGTCATTATGTATTTTGTTTGTTGCATTAAGAGTGAAGCTTACTACTTATCCTTTCATTATCCCTACTGAATCAATCAGTTTGAATCTTATAATTTGGGGAGGACTTATGAATCCATTTAATATACTTGAAGCATCAATGAAATAGGTGATCAAGCTTAATTGGCTGACACTACAACAAAAATGGCTTTTATCGACGGTACAAACTGTCGTTAAAAGTATTTAAATTGTCGCTACAAGTTTATAGCGACGGATTTTTTCCGCCGCTAGCCCCGTTGTTATAAGTGGCGCCGCTAATGACATTTCAACGGAAAAGGGGCTTTTTACATATTACCTGGCGCCAGGTTTGCTTTTATCATATCACCTGGAAAAAGATAGTTCCTTTCATATGACCTGGAAGCTACCCAAAATACCCTTATCTTCTATATACGGTAGCAGGGGTTTTTGAAATTTTTTGAGAAGGCGTTTCGGAGAATAAGGAAAAGGCGGTCCGGAGAAGAAGGTGTTTCGGAGAAGTTCCGTGCAGCAGCTCCTGCCATAACGTCGCCGGCGCCGGCGCCGGCGCCGTCCAAGCCAGGAAAAGTTATCTTGCTGCCAAAACACGAAAAAAGAGCGAGAAAGCAGTTGATACGCAAACACAACTGCCAAAGAGTAATCGTCCATTCAAAAACGGTACGTCAACTTGAAATTCAACGTTTCATATAATGTAAATTTGATCGAGAGATGAAAGTTGAAAATTTGCAGAGTTTTTTACTTTTTCCTACTGTCGTGTATTCCCTAACACGACAATAACAATAGTCGTATATTTTACAACACGACTATTACACGACTATTTTCAATCAAGGTTTATTGATTCATTTCGTTATTGTGATGCCAGGTAAGGATGGATTTGATACCTTTGTGCTTACACTACGATGGAATGTTCACAAATTCTGATGGGTATGTGGGCGGGAAACTGAAGCTCATGTCTATTGATACACAAGTAAAGTACATGGGACTGTTGCAACAAGCGGAAGAAAGATTACTACTGAAGTCTCCATCCGGTACATTGTCTTTGTCATATCTTGTTCATTGTGGAACCCGATATGTCCTTGAAGACGTGAAGACAATATTCGTCCTTCACAACAAGAGGCGATGCACAGATGGACCACTCGATCTATACGTGGAGTGGACTTCTGCTGGAAATAACAACACAGAGAATTCCATTGCCAATAAGCAAATGGTTTCCACTGTAGATAAGGACGGTGAGAATTCAATCCCTCCAACTGGGAGGCCGGCTAGTAAGACACCATAGGAGAGGCCGTCCAGCCAGGGGAATAAGTCACCTGCACCAGCAGTTGAAGGAGGAAAAGATGAAAATTGTTCACTTGAAACTGTGAGGTAAGGGGTGAAATTAACGAGTGGACATATCTTAAAGTCATGTTGCATACGACACGACTGGAATTCAAGTCGTGTTGTATATGATGCGACTAGAATTACAGTCGTATTGTACAATACGACTGGAATTGAAGTCGTGTTGTCGACAACACGACTAAATAATCAAGTCGTTTAGACGTTTTTGTACAATATGTATGCGATTCTTACAATGTTGTTCTCGCAGATTGGGAGATGGTAACCCTAAAAATATAAAGGATGAATTTTCGAATGAAGTCGATAACCAATTTCAAAACAATGGGTTCAATGGTGAAGATGAAGATGAGGATCAAGACGAGGATGAAGAGAAAGATGAAAATGAAGACGAAGATGAAGATGCAGATGAAGAAGAATTACTTGGCGATGAACAATTACCGTGGTCTGCAGATGAGTGGGATGAGCCTCTCACGCTAGCAGTTTTTCCCGGGCCGCATCCCACAGGAGGAGACCACTCTATGTCAGGTATAGAACTCCAACAAGCAGCGAGAGCATCCACTTCTAAAGGAAAATCTGTCGTGTCGGGGGCACAAGACTTGGACGACAATGAGTCCAACAATATTGATGGTGAAGGTGGTTGGGATTGGGTACCTATTCATAGCAGGCCGGTCTTGCAAAAAAAATATGAGGAGGAGACGATGTTGACCGGCAGTTTGCAAGGAGACGACTATGAGGCACAACTTGCCTTAGGGGCTGGATTCGAAAGTATAAAACAGTTCAAAATGGTTCTTACTAATTTGGCAATCAAGAGGAAATTCATGTTCAAAGTGGCGGACGAGAACAAGGACACCTTTGCTGCAAAGTGCAAGATTACAGGGTGCAAGTGGTACATACGGGCTTCGAATCTAGTTGACGGAGTCACCGTGACAAGGAGTGAAGGAAGGCATACATGCGACATTTTGATAAGTTCTAAAGATCATCCATTGGCCTCAAACCTATGGATTGCACGGAAGTGTCATGGCCTCCACAAGGATTCAAACTCCATAAAAACGGCTAATATCCAACAGTACATTGAGAAACATTGGGGCGTCAAAGTGAACTATCAAAGAGCATGGAGGGCGAAAGAGGAATTGATACGATTGATCGATGGCAACCCGGAAGACGCATATCGTATTTTGCCCCATTATGGAAAGGAATTAGAGCGGTCTAATCCAGGTACATATGTGGTGATTGAAAGATGATGTGATATTCCGGAAATTGAAAATGAGGAAGCCGGATACGAGTTCAGACGTGTCTTTTGGATCTTCGGCCCGGTCGCAAGAGCATTCCGAAGATCACTTAGGCCGCTGATCACTGTTGATGGAACATTCCTGAAAGGAAAGTACCCCGGAGTGTTATTGGTTGCAACAACAGTCGACGGAAACCAACAATTAATGTGCGTTGCATTTGCAGTTGTTGACAAAGAGATTATAAATTCGTGGTACGTATGCTAAGAAGATTGTATGAGTAGTCGTGTCTTCGAGCAACACGACTACTCATACAGTCGTGTTGTTTCGTATACGACTGTGTACCCCGTATCTCTTCTTGAAGCTGCTTTCACTCTGATTGCTGCCTTGCAGGAAGTGGTTTCTCAGCCTACTCAAATCCACCCTCTTTACGAACCCCCTGGCGTCTCTGGATACAATTGTCTCGGATAGACAGAAGGGACTTCTGAGAGCGGTTGCTGATGTATTTCCTGAGGCTCACCATGGGTTTTGCCTAAGGCATATGGCCGCCAATATGCTTAATCAATAGAAGGATAAATACTTGAAAGATCTTCTATTCCGAGCTGCAAAATGCTTCCAGAGAACAGAATTTGATGAAATCATGCACAAGATGAAGGACCACAATGAGGTCGCATGGAAATATGTTTAGAAGATCAATAAAAGAAATTGGGCTAATGTGGAATATCTGGGTAAAAGATATGGCACTCTCACATCAAGCATATCAGAAAGTGCAAATAATATGCTATTGAAGGCTAGATTTTGGCCAATAACTCGATTGATCGAGCAAACTCGTGCGACCACTACCTCCCATTTCGAGAGACGCCGCATTGAAGCAGAACGGCTAACGATACCATTAACCAAGTATGCACACAATCATATCAACGAAATGAGGAATAAGAGTGCTGGAACAGTCAGAGTGCAACCGCTATCATTATGGCAGTTTGAAGTCACATATTTATACCATGTGGTAAGAATTCATTCTGCAATGGTTTATGATAATTCAATTCCAGAATAGTCGTGTCGTGCAATACACGACTAATGATATAGTCGTGTTAGCCACAACACGACTAGTGATATAGTCGTCTTAGCGACGACACGATTATTAAAATAAGAAAACTATTTCACAACAAGACTATTCATGTTGTCATATTTTTTCCTCAGGATGTTGTTGACCTAACGAAGAGAACCTGCACATGTGGGTTCTTCTAGAGCATGGGACTTCATTGCAAGCACGCCATTGCATGTATCGATGAGAGGAGTTTCGACCCGGTGGAATATTGTGAAAAGTGGTACCATGCATGTCTGTACCGCACAACGTATGAAGAAGTAGTTTTCCCTACTTTAGACAGGAGTCGGTGGGGGGATTACGGGGTTTTATTCAAATGCGAACCGCCCATGCTCGATGCTCCAAAGAGGGGTAGGAGACAGACAAAGAGAAGCGAGTCACAGCCTGACCCGCGAGAGAGGTTGTGGGTGAGATGTGGCAACTGTCGACAAGTTGGTAACAACCGTAAAAGGTGTACTAACCCAACGGTTGCGAAAGAAGCAAGGAAGCGCAGATATCGAAGACTCCCGCAACAAGGCAATCTGGGAACGGATGATTCAGCGCCGAGACGACCCTCTGGCTTACCTAAGGCCCCACCCTTCTTCACTTAGGTCGATCACAAATTCATGTATAAGTGTCGTGTTGCATAAGTGTCGTTTTGCATAAATGTCGTGTTGTATAAATATTTCTTTGAATGCAAGTGTCGTTTTGCATAAGTGTCGTGTTGTATAAGCGCCCTCCCGTCGTTGAAAGATGCCGATCATTCTTTGTTTCCTCACATACATGACAGAAAAATATATTAGACTCCGTCATAGTCAGCGCAGAGTCGACATAAGAGGAATATAATTGTCGACTACAATATTATACGACTAATAATACAGTAGTGTCTTATGGAACACGACTATATAGATAGTCGTATATGATACAACACGACTATATAGCTAGTCGTGTTTCATAAGAGTCGACACTAAGCGGCTTTCCAATACAATGTAGACATGAAAAAAATGAATTTGAATTTATTGAAAGCATACTGTATGTACATGGAAGAAGATTCAGAAAACCACAAAAAAGTGTCGGCTGTAATATTATACATGTACAAAAAAAGCTCGAAAAAGAATATTAGTCTTCATCCGACATCCTCAAAAACCCCGCAATTGTGACAGCCTGATTTTGCTTTTCGATTGAATCGTCGTCAAACTCGCTGTCGACAACCCCCCGAATCATAGTTGCAGCAATTATTGGGCGCCACTTTCGTGTAATTGTTGACTGATCAAACTCAGGTGGGTTGACATTGGACGCCAAGTGCGCCACGTACATCATGATGAAGATGCCACAGTCTTTTGAGTTCTCTTGGCAGGGCGCTTTGGCGATCTGAGTCATCTTCCAGTCGATGCAACGTGGGATGAGTCCCAGTGTGTGTGCCATGACAATGTTCATAAAGTTAGTGAATTTCTCAGCTGCGACCCTGTGATGTGGATACAACTGGGGTTTGCCGGATAGGGGGTTGTAGAAACGCCATACACAAACTGGGAAGTGTACATAGATGAGGCAGAAATGGGAACCAGTGCGGATTGAGAAAAAGGCGTAGAACATGTTCCTGTTCAATCCCTTGAGCATCCTCCCAAGTTTTTTTTATCAATTTCGTATTATTGCCCCCTTCTATGTATTCCTGCAAAATCGCAATAGAATAAGAAAATCACGAACTGGAAACGTGAAATTAGCGCTCGTGATGCAGGAAAAACTTACGTTGTCGAATATTTCTTTGAATGCGTGACATCCAAAAAAACTGAACAGATACTTCAGCCGTTCTCTGTCATTACGCTCCCGTAATAGACCAAAAAATTCATCTATAACCTGTATAAACCAACAACATATTCAGAAATTGACAATATTCAAACAACAATCGACTTTAGGAATAGTCGTGTCTTCGACATACACGACTATGCGTAAATTCGAGTACTTTATATACGATTTTATGAATAGTCGAGTATGTTATATACGACTTTAGGAATAGTCGAGTATGTATACTTACATTGGTGTTAATTTCTGTTATTTGCAGGAGGGATACGTAGTCATCATCACATAGCGTTAGGATTGGATAAGCCTTCCTTGGATTGCCTATCCATCCTGATATTTCCACTTTATCCTGCTCTAACAACACCCCCATGTTGAAGCATAACTCCAAATTACCATAGTTTTCTGGGAGTTCAACTTTATGCTTAGCCTTTTCTGGGGTTTGGAGGACATCAACGTCAAGAGGCTGGGATAACGTTAAGCCAATTGCCTCCTTCACCTCCTCCGTTGCCTCATCCTCCTCCTTCTTCTCCTCCTCCTCCTTTGCCAATTCATCCTCGTCCTTCTTCTCCGCCTCCTCATTTGCCCATTCATCATCCTTGGCCGTTTGGATATCCGACTGCTGTAGAGAAGAGATCACCTCATCGATGATAGAGGTTGTTTGTCGGTTGGATAAAGTATCTTCAGAGTCGGCGTTCGGATCTTTTGCCAAATTCTTCCTCGCCTTCTCCTCCGCCATTCTCCGTATATGGTCATCTTCCCTAAGCCTCTGCAATTCCCTCGCAGAGACAGTCCTCATTCTCCTCCTTACCACTACACCAGGGGGAATCTGTCCCGGCCGTACGTCGGACGGGACTCCTCTTCTGCACGCTCCATGTGTTCATCAAATTCGGGTTGGAGCTTCTTCAAAAACAACTTGGCGGCGGATCTCTTTGTAGCCCGTTGAATCTTATCTTCCACATCCGCCTGCTTTATGGGAGCTAAAATGACATTTTCAATATTCGTGTTAGTAGCAGCAAGAAATATAACATAGTCGTGTAGAATGCATCACAAAAAATTAGCTAATCGTGTTGAATGCAAGACGAAAAATTAGTTAGTCGTGTTCAATGCGACACAAAAATTGGCTAGTCGTGTTGCATGCAACACGAAGAATTAGCTAGTCATGTTGAATGCGACACGAAAATTGGCTAGTCGTGTTGCATGCAACACGAAAAATTAAATAATCGTGTTACAACTTACCTTTACCCCAGCTCAATGAATCGCTGGCTGACTTGTGCGCCAGCTCCTTTCTGCGCATGGCCATCGGAGTTTGCTTCACGTGGTCCTTGTCATCGGGCCGCTTCTTTGCCTCCTCGTTGTGATGGACCGATGACTTCGTTATCCTCTCCTTCTTCTGCGATTCCTTCGTCTCCTTTTTCAGCTCTTCACTCTTCTCCTCCTTGGGATGCTCAAAGTTGTGACCCTCTAACAGCGTTGACGCTGTGGTGGCAGATGCCTTGATACAGTGAAGAACCTCTCGCAGAGGTCCGACGGGCCTTCCCATCTCCTCATACGACGACAGAGCGATCTCAATTAGTGACTGTATGCTCTGAAGCGAACCCTCCAATCGCCCCAGGGCAGTAGACTGAGCAGCCGTCCTCGAGGAAGAGCGGGTAGGATTCCTCTTTATTTCCGGCCTCTCCGTCTTATGTCGTCGCGGATGAGGGGCCACTGGGGGAGGCAAAGGAATGAGAGATGCCTCTTTGGCCATGGGGACGATGACATCGACGACGTCTTCCCATACGTCGAGATTATCGAATAGACCCTTCCAGTAGTCGGTCATACGGTGCTTCTTCTGTGCACCCATCTTCACCTCTGTAATTAGGGCCCCACTTCCTGGCCACCTTTTTGCCCTCGGACTGGTAGGGCCGAACGCAGAATGGAAGATTGTCGTGTGCTCAAAAAATCAAATCTGCATAGTAATCAGATGAAAACATTAGTAAAAGTCGTGGATACAGTCAAGTCGAGTACTATTATAGTCGACTATAATAGTACACGACTAGAAATTTAGTCATGTCGTATGCAACACAACTACATAATTAGACGTGTTGTCTAGTAGACGACTATATATCAAGTCGTATTGTATAATACACGACTATAAATAAAGTCGTGTTACATAATAAACGACATTAATAAAAGACGTGTTGCATAATACACGACACTTAGAGCCTATCGAAGACTGTAACAACATACAAATACTACATACCTGAAGGACATATGATGTGCCGTTTAGGTATCCACCTCCCAGCCCTTTACTTCTCCCACCCACTAGTCTGCTGGTGTGGGTTATACCAGAAACCAACATCGTATGAATAGCCTCAGCCCAATTGTACGAGCTCATTCTTGGGAGGTCTTCAATGTAAGGGTAGAAAGAGGAATGCACCACTCTCGTGCTATGTGGAAATAGCAGCGTGGAGATGAGGAGGCAGATGATCATCCTCGCCATGTCCTCCTCTGGCATCTTCATTTCGCCCTCGCTAAGCTTCTCAATGATTTCTTCAATATGTAGAATATCCGATTTCCTTACGGTGAAGTACTTTCTGAAGAATTCACATTCCGTTCGCCGTGGCACAGAGGGAAGGACCTCAACTCTTTCGCCCTTAGCGGGCAATCCAGTGATAAGAGCAACTTCTTGCTCTGTGAAAGGTAGCGTTCTCCCCTTGATATTGAAGACCTTCGCCTCCTCATCCCAATACCTAATCAAATAGTCGATGAGGTTCCGAGAAACAATTACGTCCTCACCTTCAAAGATGACAGAGAACCCAGCTTCTCTGATCAGTTGGCAACATCTTTGGTGATAACGTAAGAGGGCCGCACACTTTTTCATCGCCCCCGGTTGACAAAATGTCCGAACCGCCAGTCGCGGATTGCATGTTTTTGGTCCATCGGAGCCTTCCTCTTCCTGCCCCTCTGTTTTCGCTCCCGAGGTGCAACGAAGAATTCATGATCTTCCTCCTCTTCCGATGGTATTTCCTCCATATACTCATCTTCTTTTGTATCCATCTACAATGAGATAGGTAGAGTAGTAAGTAGAACAGTCGTGTTGGAAACACAAGCAATCATAATAGTCGTGTTGCATCGTACACGACTAACGCTCAAGTCGTGTTGTATATAATACGACTTTATGCTTCATCTTAAAAATTAGAAATCTTAAATTCTGAGCTTCTGCAACTAAAATAAGTAAGGATTTTTCTAACTTACCGTGGTTTAGTGGTGTGTATGTGTGTATTTCCTCGTACGCGCCTTTCAAACGCTTCCTCGCCTTAAACCGAACCTCAATCATACACTCCGCCGGTTGCTCGAAGGTGCGGGGAGCCGTAGGGGAAACTCAACTTGGTTTTCCCCGAAATCCAAGGAGTTTTACGCGTCAAATCGCCGCCCAAACTGCACTCTCCGTCAGTCGTGTCGTCGAAATCTAACAGGGAGCGCCGGAGAAATCGAGTAGGGGGGACGTTAAATAGGGTCTTCAAAAACCTTGGTGTAGCTGGAAATCGTCGGAGGACTCGCCGGCGGCATCGCGTCTGGAAATCGCCGGAAACCCTCTTTTTTTTTTCGTGTTGTATCCAACACGCCCTATTCGTCTAGTAATAACACGATAAATATATAAGAGGGGCATTTTTGGTACTCCAAGTATAGATTCCAGGGGATATGAGATAACACGAGAAAAACCAGGTGATATGGAAAAAGCAAACTTGAAACCAGGTAATATGTAAAAAGCTGGCGTTCTGTCATTAATATCTTTACTAACAGTTTCGCCGACGGATCTATTTCTGTTGCAAGTGTATTTTATCGACGGTTTTATGTCGTCGGTATAAATGTTTGGCAGCGGTTTGGAAGGGGGACATTAGATGCCGTTAGATACCTATTGCGACGGTTTTAGCTCATTTGTGACAGATTTTATCTGTCGGTACAGACTTCGAAAAAATAAAAAAAAAACAGCAGCTTTATGCTGCTGTGCTAAATTTGATAACAAGCATTATTCATAAATGCAAAAGATATTCTCATATATTATTCATATAATTAGTACCATATTGTATACATAAACAACATATATGTTTATAGTATTATCTTACAACAATATGTAGAAGAAACATAAATACAACTGATATGTAAAAAAATTGTCTAGCACTTTCAAATGGCTTTGTGACAACACCAGACACTCTAAAAGCTAAAGCCTTGAGCAAGAGCTTCTATTCCTTGACGGATCCCATCACTTACTCCAGTTATTCTCCTCAATCACTTAAATGGATCTAGAAGCAGAGAAGAAAAAGGAGGGAGAGTAATCAGCAAGTGCAAAACCAAACCTGAACACTCAATTTGAACGAAAATTTTCATTAACTAAGCACAAGAACAAGTTCATAACACAAGACATCTACATACAATAAAGTTTTATTTTCGTTACTTCAAATATAGTCAGGTACTCATTTCAAAAAAATAAATATACTCAAGTACTTGATAGTAAAATCACAGTGAGAAAAAGTGCATTAAGTGAAAAGGTAGTTGTTTATGCAGGCTTCTAACATATTTGCCACACTTTCTGATCTGGTTGCATGATAGAGAATAAGAACAAATAAAATGGATAGAAGGACTCCTGACTAACAGTAGAAACCTACTACCAGCAAGTATTCCTCTATGATAACTTCAGCTTGGATATTAAAATGAGATACTAGGAAGTGCAAATTAAAATAAGCTAGCAACAATTACATCTAATACATAGATGTACTAGAGAGCCCACACTTGCCTCTATTCTTTTCCTGTTAATGTCAAAATCAGAGTTTACCTTAACATCACCTGTTCCTGGAAAGAACATATCACCATACTTGTGAAAACTTACAGTCATCACCTTGACACAAGGCAGCACAAACACAATTTAATGTAATTGTCATCTCACGCTTTCAGCTAACATAAGAAGCATCAATAATTCAACACTACTACCTGTTAGTGAAGTAAAACACTTCTTCAACTTCATCCCCATGATGTACATCTATATCAATATAAAGAACACGAGCATAATACTTGAGAAGTTTAAGGATTCCCAAGACTAACAGCCTGTTCGGGAGCATTTTTTATTTTGAAATGTTTTTGTCCCACAGATCAATGGCCAAGCCTGCTCGTAATATGTCATAGGCCTCAGCTTGGTGTTCAAATAACATGAGCTACTGCAAGGCTTTATTCATCCACCCATTAGCTTTTGAAGAAGTAGATTAAAACCTTCTTAAATGACATATTCTTGTCTGCTCATGTTCTTAAATAGCTCCTACTAACCAAACGACACCAAAGGGAGAAAATTATCACCTTCTTAAATGGGCAACATATTCTTGTCTGCTCATGTTCTTCATTTCTTCCAGTTCTTCCTGATAGCTTTCCAACTGCATGGCACCAGAGTAGCTCATCTTCAACAGATTGTCACGAGAAAATCGTCAAGAAGCAAATGTGGATTACAATGACCACTTGCTCCTGCTGAATAACTTTCTACAGTCCCTCTTTAGACATTTGTCGGTGAAAAAACCTATCATACAAAAAAAGGGAAAAAAGAAATTATAGATATTGCAAACCATTTAAGCCCTCTGCAAACTGATTTAGCCACAAGATATATGCAAGCCACTAAAAGCATATGATGGATTTTACAACCCCTTATTTAAAGGAATTAAAATCTCCCACCTTGATAACTAACCATAGCCCCTTATGGCCAAGGTTGGGAATCTCAGTTACAACTCTGCCAAGTCTCCAATTTAAGTAAAAAAGGAATCTAGGTTGAGTAAGTACAGAGCATTGACTCTGGTATGTTTTTGACATGTGAAGCATTATGCCTTCTTCAAAACAAGTCAATTATTCTTAAAGATAAACACTTCTTCGACAGGGCTGTGTGTTGCAGAATTAGTAAGCCAGTAAAGAATAGGCCCTAATAGCCCCTCTTACAACTGAGGATTTACAAGAAGATTGCACCATTTGAAGTTTACTCATAGGACAACAATATTAAAAATAGAATAACTTTCTAAACCATACTTTAGAAATCCTCAATAAAGGCATGAATTTTAAGCAACCTTTATACCTGCTCATAACATCTCTTTAAGCAATGAATCAATGAAACAAATAAGAATACTTATCTCTATATTAAAGCATAGTTATTGCACACCTGAGTATAGTTAACCCAGAAACAAGGAAGATAACCTAAATAGAATAACCCAAACATTGCACTACTCAACTCTGCAAAACGGGGGGTTCCCTCTTTGTAAAATAAATGCCATTGCAATAATAAAAGCTGATGATGTGACAAAAACATCCATATTGCCGAAGTACCTATTGATAAGTAGAACACATCAGTATACCACTACCTGGAGATTGACTCTTAAAATGCAAGTATTTAGTGTCTTCTTTTTATTGATGCCATCACTTGCCAAATATGAATTTCATATGCATGAACAGATTGTAAACCTCAAAGTATACATATAAAAAGTTAAGTTCAACGTAGTTAAGGGAACTCACAAAGTTAAAATGGGCATGAAGGCACATATGACAGAGCACACTCGGGAAACATATCTAGGAGGAGGTATCATTCCCTTTGCAATACCCTGGCTTCTTACTAGCTCAAAATACTCCCTCGCACCCACAAGTATGGAAGAAGCCAATGCCACAGTGAAAACCTATCCTCCAGCTAAAATAACACCACTGGCACTT
Source organism: Houttuynia cordata (assembly GCA_039654745.1). Taxonomy (NCBI): domain Eukaryota; kingdom Viridiplantae; phylum Streptophyta; class Magnoliopsida; order Piperales; family Saururaceae; genus Houttuynia; species Houttuynia cordata. The sequence goes on from CM077511.1 coordinate 9,428,224, forward strand.
ATTCCTATTCCAAGTCCATATATCACTCGGTTTTTCAACTGACTTCTCCCTTACTGCTCCAAAATTAGCCCTTCTGTGTTTGAGTGCGAAGGTTCTCTGTCAACTTCCTACATTATAACCATCTCAGATGCTTCCATTTAATTCTCCATCTATTTTGCCCATCACGAATAATAGAAGTAAATACTGATAAGAGTATATTATGACCGAAACATCAATGACATAAAATGTACACGGCTTCAACATTACAACAACCAAAATGCACTGACTTTGATTTACGGACTATGAACCAAATTTTTTACTTATCTTTACATAAACAATCATAGCGTATGATTGGAGAAGAAGAGAGTGTATAAAGACATGATGAAATTTAAGTGTTCTAAGGCACTCATATTCTGAAGAGAAAAAATGGATACTTGGTTCTTAGCTCCTTGACATCCAAATACAATTGGCAAGATAACCTTCCTTTTGCTGCCTTCCCAAACTAGCAAATTGCCATTTGAATTGAATTGATTACCGTCCAAATTGTAGACAAAATTAACAACTTTAAACCGCTCGGAACAGGTCCGAAACACCCCAAAAATTCAATCTTTCCTTTCTGCTACACAAATGAGACTTCTCTTCTTCTCCAATCAAAACGAATTTGGGCACTTACCATTTTGAAACAGGTCTGTAACTTGTCTTGCCCGATTCATCTCTGTCGCACAATCTTTCCAAATCGAAACCTTCCAAATCGCGCTTCTTTCCTTCTTCTGTTTACTCTGAAACCTTTACTCCCCACTGGTTCGCCTTCATCGTCAGCCTCCTCACGATCGCCGTCGTCGTCGGCCGTGACCGCCAAACCCAGCCGTCGTCTCCACAGTCGCCATCATCGCTCTGCTGGTTCGCCGCCTCCACGCTGTCGAGCTCAAGCCCACGTCACCGCCGCCGTTGATCGTGAGCTCAGTCGCTATCCTTCGCCGCCGGCCTTGCTCGCGCGCCCTCGGACCACGGTCGATCAAGTTCTTCATCGCACTCTGCTTTATTCCCTTGTGGGGTTTTTTTTTCCTTTTTTCGATAGAATTTTTTCTGCCGTAATAATCTGTCGAAAGAAATAGTTTTAAACCAGTAGAAAGTTTTCCGCCGTTAATATCCGTCGTAATAAATCTCAATACCGACGGATTCATGTCCACCGAAAATAATCCGCCGTTAATGTTCCCCCTTTTACGACGGATTGATTTCTATCGCTAATGATAATTATTATCAACGGATTCTTTTCTATCAAAAATAAATCCGCCCTTAAAAGCCAATTTTGTTGTAGTGTGATCCAACCTCGTCCAACTAGATATATGTGACTTTCCTCTTTTGTCTTGTACTTTTTTATTGTCCTCATAACTTCAACTGTCATTTCAATTTTTATAAGGTATTATTTACTATTGACATCTTTCTGTCGTGCAGTTGTAAATGTACCTTCAGAGGTAGATTGCATATTAAATTGTGAAAGCGGCTTATTAGCTGTTAATCTTTCAAGTTCAGATGCTTATTTGCACCCATCAGTTATGGTATGTTTGTAATCAAAACTTACTATCTTGTAATTCCCTCGTGTGCTCAAGTTTGGTTTTTAGACTTTGATTTTGTTGGTCTCTTTGTGAACAGAGCTCAAAGTTTGACCGATATTCCCTCCAAAGAAATCTTCCAGCTGCACTTAATTTTGCGAAGAGACATCTACTTTAAGGGAAAAACTTTTAGTGTGTTGTAGTACTGTTGAGAGAAGGTATACTGTTTGAAATCCCTGTTAAATAGCTGATATCATTTTTTAACCATGAGTTGTTGGATTTGTTTGCAAGGAGGATATTAGCGTATATGTGGCTTTGGCAATCTTGTTTTCCTTTTTTGATATTCAAGGTATGTGTTTTAAAAAGGGCGATGGTATTAATCTATGGTTATGCTTTGATTAGAGGATGGCCTATTTGGACAACTCATAAGAGAATCAACAACACAGATTATGAAGCTGATGAAAAGGACAAACACTACATTTTCTTACAACAAAATAGAGAATCCAGATCCTGGGAGGTTTAAGGAAACAATAGTAGTTGTTGCATCCATATGTTAACATGATAGAAGTAATCCTATTACAATTTATGAGTCTTAACAATAGTAGTTGTTTTCACCTTGCCTTGAAAATTTTAGGATGTTACATACCATTGCAATTTTGAGTTGCTTGCACTTCCTCTCTACATAAGCTATTACGATTTCTGATGTCATTTCTTTGTAATATTGCAGGGGATAGCTTCGGTAGCTCTCAAAGGCTTATCACAACATGGAAATTAGTTACGGGTAATTTTAGCTAAGAGCATTTTTGTATTCATTGGGAGAAAGAATAACTTTATTGTGTTGCATATTAGTTGTATTTATGTTTCTTCTGTATATTGTTGTAAGATGACACTATATACATATATGTTGTTTATGTATACAATGTAGTACTAATTATACGAATAATATATGAGAATATCTTTTGCATTTATGAATAATGCTTCTTATCCATATTTAGCACAGCAGCATAAAGCTGCTGTTTTTTTTTTCGAAGTTTGTACCGACAGATCAAATCTATCACAAATGAGCTAAAACCGTTGCAATAGGTATCTAATGGAGTATAGAGTCGTCTTTAAAATCGTCGCTAAACATTTATACTGACGGATATATATGTCGAAAAAATATATTCTCAACGAAATTTATCCGTCACTAAAGACTTTTTTTTGACAGATAACAACAGTCGTAATAACTTTTATTCCACGGTTTAAAATCCGTCGCTATTGCTATTCTGTCGATACTACTCACTATCGATGGTTGATTCCTCTCAGTCGTTTTTGAGCAGTTGCGACGCGACCTTTTTTGACGGATTGAGCGACAAAAAATATCCGTCTCTAATTATCTTTAACGACGGATTATGTGCATTTTAGCAACAGATTTTTCCATCTCTAAAGCCCTTTTTTTGTTGTAGTGTAAGATGAATGAAGAGGAAGGAAAGGGATGCCACAAGGAACGATGGAGACAATATGGGGAATCTAATTAGGAGATGAGTATGAAGAAGAACGAAAGAAGCTTGTGAAGAAAGGAACCATAAACGAAAACGACTGAAGAGAAGCGTTGTAGGCTAGAGGTTGAAGCAACAAAGGAGTAAGGGAGATGAGAGGGGAGGACCAGCCCGGAGGCCAGGGGCTGGCCGGATTCTAGCAACATCAATGTTCAAATCCCCCCTGAAATGCTTTCCCGAATTTCCTCAATCTCCTCCGGAGATCGCTCGAAAATCTTCTCGCATTGATTAATGATACACACGGACTGAATACTTTCTTTTAAATAGTTTCTTTCCTTCATATAAGAAGAAACTGAAATACTTCTTTAATTTCCTAAACTATTACTAACTAGTGATAATGGATATTTGTACCTTCAAAGTTAAAAGTTGAAAGAGTGAGCTAAAACACAAATGTTCAAATCAAAGCCAAATAAGTGCCCCCTAGCTGGTTGTCTCTAGTTCTAGTTTTTAAAATTTGTCATAATTTTGGGCACTGAACGCAATTTTCTCAACTTATATAGGTAAAGAACATTTTTCACAAAGTCAATGATATCCTCCTATTTTATTTTCTTCTGCAGCTGATCTTTTACGTTGCTTGTGTACAAAGTTATGTTCAACATTGAAACCAAAGAATCATTTTTGTCTGACTAACGTAAAGATTTGAATGTAGCACAAAAAATTTTAATAGTATTTGTGCATTATGTTACAAATAAAACTGTATAAACCGTTGGCTGATGAGAACATACCAATCATTGATGAAGACAAAATACTGTAATCTCCTCCTTGAGCTAGAGAGTCAGCTTTTGGTTTTAACAAATCTCACTTAGCATGTCTATTAGGATGACAATAAGAATACTTATAGATAAAGAACATTTTTCACAAAGTCAATGATATCTTCCTATTTTATTTTCTTCTGCAGATCTTTTACGTTGCTTGTGTAGAAAGTTATGTTCAACATTGAAACCAAAGAATCATTTTTGTATTACTAACGTAAAAATTTGAATGTAGCGCCAAAAATTTCAATAGTGTTTGTGCATTATGTTACAAATAAAACTGTATAAACTGTTGGCTGATGAGAACATACCAATCATTGATGAAGACAAAATACTGTAATCTCCTCCTTGAGCTAGAGAGTCAGCTTTTGGTTGTAACAAATCTCACTTAGCATGTCTATTAGGATGACAATAAGAATACTTATACATAAACTAGGGATACCTTATGAAGCCTTAATACATTAACCCTCCATTCAACAGATAAATATCAAGGGCTAAGATATTCCACTGAGCACTACACTTAATGAATATTCAAACTTGAAACCCATTATCGAGTAATTTTGTAAATCCCAAAACCTGAATGGCTAATTGAGAGTTGGCCAGTCCCCATAGAAGGCAAACCCAACACATTAAGCAAATTTCAACTTGGTTGCATTTGACGAAGGATTACAATGAGCACATCATTTGAAATTGGCAGCGTTCAGATTCCTCTAGCACCAAATAGATTCTGTTCAAGCTCAAGTTTTAGTTCTAGACTTTTAGTACTATGAGTCATGACTTTCTTTCACTGTTCAAGTCTGATCGTTTGGGATTTTTTTTGCTGAATAAGGGAACTTAGAACTCGTAACTTATAGTCTTAAGATTCTTAACTGTAACACGGATGAACTACCAAAAAAAAAACTGAAACACGGATGGTTCTGAAATGCAAGTGACATGGATTAGCTCCAAAAGATGAAAACATGCAGGGTGCCTTCGGGTGTTAACTTATACTCCCTTCGAGCACTTTTAATAGACACAATTGGCTTTCAAAATGAACTATAATTAGTTTTCGAAATAAACTATGTATAGTTTATTTTAAAAACCAATTGTGTCTATTAAAAGTTGTCGGAGGGAGTGAGTGACTGTATACACAACCAAGTTATTTTATTTTATAAAAACACCCAGTTATTTTAGCAAAAACATATACGACCAAGTTCCGTACCCTGCCTTTAGATGCGATCAGCTAGACCCAGTTGCAACCTCTTAGGTGCTTCTGACCTTGCCTAGACCCAGGTGACCGAGACATGTCACTTCCATTACTCAGGGACCGTATCTGTAACATCTGGATCAAGTCATATCAATGGCAAATAACATAATCAAAGGTCAAACGACCGACCAACGAGAAATTGGAATCTTTGCGTCTTCTTCATGGGCATCGCTTATCTAGCTGGTTCTAACTCACTGACCCTCCCACTGAGCTAATTCTCGTGGATGATAGCAGTAAGTGGAAGCTCCTTAGTGGAGCTAATTCTGATCCAAGAGTTAGTCCAGAGTCATCTGAAATATTGCCTTGCAAAAAAGCTATTCTCTCCTTTCACTTTTAATTAAGATAATTAAAAAAATATGCATACCAAAATTTGGTTCCCTGATTATTCTCCATTTCAATGCCCGACAACGACACTAGGTTGAGGTTGAGAGGCCTCCGCGATGAAAGGGACTTGCTTGCTTGGAAAGGTCACTCGCTTGCGTGCTTGGAAAGCCTAGGCTTTTACTATAGACCCCACATCTTAATAAAAATGACAAAGTATGTAACGGTCTTAATTAAAAGTGACTGGAGGGAGTATAAAGTTGTTGTTCATCCTGCTTTGTCCTCCTTGTAGTGTTCAATGCAGTTACCAACTTTAGAGTTAAAATGATTTAGCAGTCGAGAAGCATAACCGGTTCTTACCATCATAAATTATCCATGCAGTTGCTCCTGATTAACGAAGAAAAGCTAGTTTAATACTCCCTCAGTTCTATTTTAGATGCTTCATTTGGAAAAGAGGGCTGTCCCGTTTTAGATGCGTGCTCAATATAGTCAATTTAAGTGGATTTTCAACCTCTTCTTCCCCCCAATTGTTGGGGTTTCCACCCTTTAGTAAAAAATCATCATTTTTTAACTGGAGCTATTAAAACAGGAGGAAGGAATATTTAGGAATTCAGCCATGTTAACATAAATAAATCTTCAGCCGGAAATTCATGAGAGCGCTATTTTCTTTAGAACATGCAATGCATCGTTTATCTAATAATCGTACAGTCCACTTTCCTGAGTATCAGCAAGTAAGCTCTCTGGTTGTTCACATTACGGGAGCACATATTCTAAACCTGTGGCCCCCTTCTATGTGACACACTGAGATTTTAGTGAGTTGTCATTGTTTTTCTTTCTGTTTTTTTTTTCCTTCTTTATAATGGCTGAGATCTTGTCATTGAGAATGTTGCCAGGTTAGAAATTAGCACTATTCAAGAACACCATGGCAAGATCTGCATTTTACTAAACGAGTTAATTATAACTAGTCCTTAATGTCTTCCACAACAATAGACGTTGCTGTTGGACATTGATGTCGAAAATTGGAAAAGCTAACATCTTACTACCATATCACATGAAAAGCATGGCCATCACATTTGGAAAATGAATGAAGCCAGACATTACTACCATCATGGAGAACATAAACTATGACTGTGAATCCTTGATTCTTAGCTGAAAAGGCCTGGAGGAACTCTAATTAATAGGGACTAACACCCATGTCATGAGCATCACAGAGTACTCCATCCTTGAGAAGCATATCCTCTCCATCCTACAATCAAAACACAAATCCAATCACTTACTTCAAGTTCCACAAAACTCGACACCCACTAATTAGTAATTATCCCTTAATGAGCGTATACCTGGTGGCAGACACTGGTCTTCTGCAGAGTCTGGTCCGGCACCAGGCCAAAGTGGATGTGGGGGTAGTGTGCCCACTGAACAAACCGACCCAATTCAATGAAATATGGACAAAACAAACATGTGAAAAACAGGCAAACCCTCGCAACAAGGAAACCCTTAAAATCATTAAACCCTAATATGAAATATGTATCTCACGTTCTTGGCAGCAGCACTGAAGGCCTCCCTATGGGATATGTCCGGGTTTCCGGCTTTGATGCGTTGGATCTCATCCCTGTTATAAGGGGGTTGCACACACATGTCAAACCGCCGCTTTTGCTTTTCAGAAAGGTAAAGAAGGGCTTTTAACTTCTTTCTAGTAGCTTATGTGAGCTAGTTGATGTAACTTAAAGGAGGAGCTTTTACAGTAGTACTACTAGTATCAGGTATAGTAATGTGGTTCATAAAGACTTACTTGATGAATCGGTTGTAAGCAGAGGGGACCCTCTGTCGCTTCTCCGGAGCTGCACAGACAAAACATTTAAAGCATAACGCTGACTTTCTGGTTGGGCCTCTTTTTATCATTCCATCATCATCATTTCATCATTGTACTTCATTTTCTATCTCGTTAGCTTTCTCTCACTTTCAAACAGAACCAGAAGCCCCAAGATATAGTAGCACACCAACAATCTTTCCAAGGGAAGTATAGAAGCCGGCTAGAAACATAAAAAATGTGACTGAAAGGTTCTCCAGGAGCTAGGTTGTGAAATTTTTGGTATCTGTAGCTTTCTTAATTTATGAGGAAATTCCAATCTTTTTCAGTGAAGGATTTTAATCCGTGTGATCAAACTTAGGACAAAAACAAAAGACTTCCTTGTATGTAAGCAGAGAATTTTAGTCAATCCCAAGCCCTTGTTTACGTACTCAAGGTAAAACTCCACAAGGGAGTAATCACATAATTATATTTATTATAACTCAATCCCAAGGAAAATCTTCAAAGAACATTTTGGCCAATTATCATAGGTTGTTGAGTAGGTGAGGCTTCTGGGTTTTTTTCTGCTCTATGTGATGCTTAATTATATTAGATCATAAGAGTAATGGTGGAATGACCATGACCTCCAAAATCATTTGGGGCGTTTTTTGTAAATTTTAATAAAAATCCAGTGCAATTCGGTTAAATGAATGTAAAAGAACACCCATTGATTTGCAGGAAAGGTCTGATATGATTGTGTTAAAAAACTTTAGATCGTTATCAACCAAAGCGTGTCAAGGTTTAGTGTAAAACAAAGAATGTAAATTTGCAGAAAATGTATACGAACTAAAACATGCATACTCCCTCCATATTTTAAAAAAAACACACTCCCTCAGTCCGGAATTATTATCACCTTAAGGTTTATCCAAATGAATTAAGTTTGAAAAACCTTAGGGTGATAATAAGAAGAGAGCAAAAGACTAAAAAATTAAAAGACAAATAAAGAGAAATAGAAAGTCATAGTAAGGAGATTGGCCAGTACGCACAAGTAATGAGAAAGAGAAGATCATAGTAAGGAGATTGGCAAGCACATCTATCAGAGTGCTAAAGAAGAAGGAAAGAGAGGATTATCTTACGTCTGTTGACAACTGGTGGTCGAGGAGGTTCGTCCTTTCCTTTTTTAACAAAATCCCCTGAGTAGTCCTCAGGGCTGGGATGATCCACCAAGAAGTTTGGAGGTGGGCTTGGTATTTCTTCCTAAAAAAGAAAACTTAAAACTGTTTGCAATGTAATGTTTGGAGAAGTGAAGTATTTTGGACTGAAAAGGTGGGAATCCATAATCCTTTCCTCACTAAAAACATCACGAAAAATAAGTAAAAAAATACATGGAAGATCCACTATTATCCTCATTGAAACTAAAAAAATCAACCTTAAAAAAATGGAAAACATCAAAATATCTACATAATTACTTCTAACTTGCTAATAATTCCCAGAGACCTTTTGATTGAAAATTTAGTGAGTGAATTGTATATGTTATCTTTACCAGCAGGTTGTAAGAGGGAGGAGAGAATAAAGCATGGCTGAAGTGCAGCTGGTTTGCCGCCGGCAGAAGCAAGGCCCGCATGTTAACAGAAAGGAGGTTGGTGCAGTGGCCACATCTCACTGTGACTGTCTTGAACAAACTGCTGCCGGGCACACTCACCTGCAATTCAATAAAGAAGCAAAAAACCCATAAAAATGTCTCAAAATGATGATCTACAACAGTACAAGGAAGGAAGCAGCACAAGATGCTGAACTGGGTCAATATCTAATTGCTCAGTGAAGGGTGCAACACTAGGAGAGGGATGATACCGCGAGGACGGTGTCGCAGAAGTTGCAATGGACGTAGCACAGCTGCTCGGAAGCAGCTGGGAGGTGGTCCAGCGAGTAGGCAGACGAGGAGGACATGCTTTCTCTTTTGGTTGGCTGATAAATTACTGATATGATTGATCAATCAATTGGGTGGGTCTTTGTGTTTTCCTTTAGACAGATTGATTGATTGACTGATCTTTAACCACTTGGTCTCTCTGATCGTCGTCTTCCTTGATAGGTCCTCCTTCTGCTCTTGGGATGGTGCAGGCTGAAACAAAAGAGAATTATGGACAAGAGAGAGAGAGAAGAGAAGGGAGAGATGGGAGGGGATGAGGCAAAAGGGACAAATAGACAAAGCCAACCCTACTAGCTAGTAGGGTAATGGTGAAGGTGGTTGCTGAAGTTGGTTTCTGTATTTATCAATTTTATGAGTTTTCTACTTTGTATCCATACATATGGAGTGCCATTAATATGAGAAAGAGAAGAAAGGAAGTGGTTGGCATTCCCTAAGAGCTAAGGTGGCATTTTGTGCCATAAAAATCTTACTTGGATGGTTAAGTACTTAATCTATAAAATTTGAAGTGGTTTTATAACTTATTTCAAGCATAAAAAAGAGCTCTTGCGTTCCTCTTACCGCTTGTTGGGAAGAAACTATTTGTGACTTGTATTTTATGAGCCCTTCCACAGCTTTTTGTTAAATGGTGTTCAACTAATTAGCACTTGTATTAAGTGGTTAATGTGCATGTCAAGTGAAGCCCACAAGAGAAAAGGAAGATGAAGGAAAATTAATTAAGCATGGTTAGAATCGTACTCTCTCTCTCTCTCTCAGTCTATCTCCCACATAAGAAAGAGAAAGAGACGTTTGCATGGGAGTTTTACCTTTACCTCCATGTGTTATTGTCGCAGTTAAGAGTGCAATACTGCAATGGCCTTCTAGCATTCCCTCCCCTCATTGAGTCTTCAGCTTCAGCCTCAACAGGCCACGATAGTTGAAGATGAAATACCCAAGTATAAATTGTAATTGCAATCAGTAATACAACAGACCTATATACCTTTGAAATTTCAATACCAAATTGTTTTAGAAATAGGAGGGCCGGGGAGAGCTTCACTGATTTGACCACACAGAAGCACGAGCTTCCTGGTCCTTTCTCACACCTCTCTCTCCACAATCTAAGTCTATCTCCAGCTCCTCCTAGACTGATCAGAGTGTAGATTGACAGAGATCAGAAGCCAGGGCCCTCCCTTCCATTACCACCTTTGTCCTTACTGAACTTCAGCTACTTTTCGCTACCACTACAAAAAAATTGGGTTGTAGCGACGCTCAAAAAACGTCGCTAAAAGTCTAAAAAACGTCACTAAAAATATTAGCGACGCTATTAACAAGTGACACTAAATGCAGCGTCGTGGAAAGTATTAGCGACGCTTATGGCGACGTTTGTTAAACGTCACTGATTCTTTTAGCAACTCTTTGAGTAACGATCGCCAGCGACGTTTAGAAAAGCGTCGTTGAAAACAATTCACTTTTGTTTTTTTATTAATAGAAAAAAATAATTCACTTGAAACCATCTGTTTGACATTATCAAAAAGTGTATTATTACTTTTTACAAGAATGTGAATGTACATCAAATAATATATTTCAACAAATTACAATACGTCATATTGCACATTTTTATAAATATCTATATCTGCTTGTAAAAATTCTCTTCGAATTGTCCTTGCTCATGATTCTCCAACTCACTAAATTCAGTATTCCATGAATCTGCACAAAATATAATAAATATCAATATGCTTTTACATGATATTGATGATCAAAAAACAATGCTTAATTAGAAACAACAAAAGCAGGCAATAAGTCTATGTTATGTATTGAACTAAAACAGCCTGACCCTTTAATAAAACTACACTAAGGAACCTTTATCTTCCTCTTGAGCTTTTTGGCACAAATCAGGCCCAAAATTGACCAAGAGAACGCTAAAACATGTATGGGAAGCTACAGTACCTGGCAGAGAAAGTTTTCAAGCATCCCCAACTTGCCCATGGCAACTACCATTTGTCCCATATAATCAGCAACATTACCCAGACGAGTGCATTCTAAAGAGCCAGAAGCAATTGTCTCTGTTAGAGATTGTTGCAGGGATTCCATGCCTTGTGACAGGGCACCTTCAGCTTGCTGTAGATTACATATTCCCATCAGCTGTTGATCGGTCAAAGGTTCAAGTTGGCCAACAAGCAGCTGAGAGTGAGAAAATCAGCAAATAAGATGCAAACTAATTTCAAATTCACTAACTGGGATGGAAAAGAGAACAAAAGACAGTAGGAAATGTGAAAAAAAAAGGAATAAAAATAACTCACAAACTCAACCATACTGCCTTTCTTTGTTTCTCAACTTCTACCCAATATAATATAAATAGTCATTGCAGTTTGTGAAAATTCCCCTTTAACACCAAAGGACAAAGTCATCATACCTATGGCAGCATCCTCATCTTTTCTTCATTTGCAACCATCTGTGTGACAACATATGAGACGAAGCATTCTACATACCAAACATCTGATTTCTCCCATAAGTCATTAATCGGACTAAGGAGGTAACATCATGATTTATTGCCTGAAAGCATAAGCAAGCCGAGACAAGCGCATGCTGTCTATGATTCCTAAATAAAATACTATAAAATTGACTCATTACATATAGTATCCTATGTCCTAGACTGAAATAAAGTATCAAATTTCCCATGAGCAGGCCTAGCCGCTCCAATGCAAGTGCCGCCATCTGGTTCAGCTTGCCTCCTACAATGTCTAAGCAATGCCCACTTCTTTCGACACTGCCTAGAGTGAACATTTAATTACTAATTCCTTTTTTCCCCAATATGCAGCACTTAGTTAACAGCAGCAAGACAACAAAAGTGTTCGCTGTACCATAGTATTACACCAGTCATTTTTTCTGCAGCCCACCCATCTCATGTTAGCAAACCATTGACTGTCTTAATGAGCGAAAATGATAGAACACAATATTAAAAACACATTCATAAGTTTCAGGGGTAATTACAATACTTAACATCAAACTGCTCATCAGCATCAGAATCTTCTAAAACATCTCTGCTCCCATCCTGTTGATGCTCAGCAGGGGCAAGGGCCACCAATGCTCTGCCCTGCTGACCAGGACCACCATTCCGTATATCACACAATCTTCCTGGCTCACCATTCTCATTTTCTTGACAGAAGCTACTACACTTAAGTGTATAATTAGATAAGGCAATGGAGGTTTCTTCTTGTATTGCTGTTGTGATTGGACCCGCAGAAGAAAAAAACCAGGATACATAGTAAAGTACAAGGCGTCCAAGTGAAAAGGGTAAAAGATTACGAAGCCAAGGAATATCGCATTGCTAGCCAAAACCTGTAAAAAGAGGAGAATAATCATACATGTTTCACATGAACATGTCCTGACAATTTTCCCTAAAAAACATAGTTTGTCAATAAAGCAAAGGACCAAATGGACAAACAAAGAATAATGTCAAACAACAGAATAATTCAATAGTGCACACCGAATAGCAGAAGATCAGCATGAGTTCAACTCTCAACAACAAAAAAGAATTGAAACCACTGATCAGATACGTACACATGCAGCATTTACCAACTAGTATATTCGAATTCTGAATTGAACTTATTTTTAATGAAAAATTATATATAAATTTATTTAAATAGAAAGCTTCCAATATTTGTTCTGTCACGTAACTCATTGTTAGTATTGGATAGTCTGTCCAGTCTCGTCTTAGGCATGAAATACAATGTTGGCCTATGGATTAACAACTCGAGTTTTTGAGGCAACTTCGTATCAAACATGATACCCTGTATATTCTGTGCACGTGCAAGGTGTGAAATCGTGCTTGTCCCGTGCAGGGAGTATTGGATAATCTGTTTATCGCTCTGCATCTATCTAGTAGGGCCGGTTATACTTTGTTGCTATCCTTACCAATTCACACTTAAAAAGAAACTTAATTTCAGACACCATTAAATCACCTTATGGATGGAAGTCAAGTAGTCAAAAGTCAAATTCCTATTTCACATGTGCAATCTGTTAAGTTATAAAGGAAATAGAAAAAAATCATAATCATCTATCCTAGTTTGTTTTTAGGACATTGCTGATTACTGATATCTGATATGAATTAACTGTAGAGGTAACGAATTTTATTCAGGTGGTGACTGAACCCTATTAGTAAAACAAACCGAATTCATCACGAGGATAGTTTTAATTTTTGACCTCATAAGATATAAGATTTCAACCTATTCATGAAGTTACAAGGTAATATATCAGCTATTGCATAAACTAACAATCTCCTTGCCTCTCTCCGACCCTTTCACTTTCAGTTCCCATCTTTGTAACCTTCCCTCTTCCCAAACGTTCATTCTCTCAATGACTAGCATTTAAGATATCTTAAATTCTGAATTTAGTTTAAAACAAAGGTGGGCTATGTAAGATGCTTAATTTGATTCCCATACCACATTGTACTACCAAGGAAAAGTATTTCACTAGGGTTTATGTGAGAACTGTATTCAATGCGTTGGTGAGATACTAAGGATTAGGTGGGATAAAGTGTGAATTCTCCAGGGTTGAACTAGGCCTTGTAAAGAGAATCACATTGGTATTCCTGTGAACTTAATTATCATGAGAAAACATTCCTCACCAACCATGAATTGTATCTCCAGGAGATTCACATACCCTGTTAATCAGAATTGCAATCTAACTAAAACGGCCAGACGAACTAAAAATTTCATCAACCAACAGAGGAGATCCAAAATGGTCATACTTCATATACACTAAAAGGAGTCTCAGCAATGTAGAATATGGTAATTTACAAGGCATAATGTGGAAGAAAATAATAGGAAGGTGAGAACAATAATATACTCACAGTTATAGCATTTTCAATCAAGTGAAAAACAGGGCCTCACATGCCGACTAGTTCATCAAAGGGAACATCCTCTGCGCCATCAGCATCATCGAGGCCATCAAACATCTGTTCCACATGTGCTTCAAGACGTTCAGCCTGCATCTCCAAACGAGCAGCGACATTTTCAGCATTTCTTCTAATTATCTGACCAGCACCAGCAATCCCTTGGCCACCAACTATGTCTTCAACATTTGCATCCCCAGCTTGAATCCTCTGGGGTGCTCCAGGCGGTCTCCTCACTGGGTGACCAGCCTGCCTGTCCTGGTCCTCTTCTCTATCTGCATCCTGTCCTCCAAGCTCATGAAGATTTCTGAAGTAATCCCTCAAGGAAGTAGCTCCAAGGAATATAAAAACTATGCTTGCAGAGAGAAGGAATCCACTCCTCTGTGCAGCCCAAATTATTCAGTGAAACAGAAAAGCGGTAGGCATCTTCCTATGTTTATGCATTTAGGGCCCAAGAAAAGCAGAGAACAGAAAATTTACCTTCATATCTTTGATTATCTCCTCAAATACACAAACCTGCAATAAGGAAATGATTTAGATAAATGACAAGCATTATATTAGGAATCTTACCATTTCTTCTGATTGAAACTACTCCGCTGAAGATCTATCGCTTAACTTGACTTCAGATCATCCACGGATTGAGAGAACAGGCGAAATTGGGCGGCACGCGAGCGTCTAAGGCAAGCTGCGATGCGACGGCGAGGTCGTGAGCCAAGGCGGCAGGCAGAGGGCGTCTGTCACCGCCGACGGACGAGAATGGAGGCGGGGTAGAGACGGGGCTAGGGTTCGGGGAGAAGCGAGGGAGGAGAACACGATGGTAGTGGGAAACGGGAAGAAGTGCGCGCGCGGGATTTTTTCCTCAATCCCCCGCGCGCGGGTGCTACGTGACTCCTATTAACGACGTTTACGTGAAACGTCTTCATAAAAAATGTCACTATTGCCCCTTTTTTTTGTAGTGTACACTTGACTAATTTAGCTATGGTTTGGTTTACAGTGGCGCGTAACGCCACAAGTTTTCAAGCTATACTCCGTCGCTTTGGTGAGCGTGTATATGCGTTTTTAGTGCTACATGACAAAGTCAGAATTAGCAGAAAAATGAGCAGAAGTAACGTGGGTGCGATATATCACCGAATTTCGTTAAGCTCAAGAGAGAAAAACTAAATAAGAGACATCTAAAAGAAGAGATCAAACAAAATGAGACAATTAAAGAGAATAATTGAACTACTTCGGATAAGTGGCCATTGGCATAAGTCCTTATTTCCTGCACAATTTTGAGTTTCACCAACTGTTGATCTCCTCAAATTAACCGCACACATGCTTCGCGCTCAGTCCATTTACATGGTTTTGAGTCTTTTGACTGAGCGCACGCGCCTTTCATGTGCCCCATCGTGATAAATTGCTGGTGAAACTTAGCTGGTGATGAGCAAATTTGATTCACCATCACCACTTAATGCATTACTTAACTCACAATCTTTGTTTTTTTTTTTGGTATGCAAATCTACTGATCTATTGAGCTGTATGAAGAAAAGCCTTTTTTCGCTTGCAATAAGAAAAATCATTTTTTTTGTAGCATGTACCTCTTTTAGAGAAAAATAAGCTTTCTTTCGATCTGCTAAAAGTGACCCTTGTTTTTCTTAAGCATTAGATTGTTTTCAACTTGAGTTTGTTTAAAGAAATGTGACAGTATGCAAGGGATTCCAACGAATCATATAGTGATTTCTATGTAAGTTTTCAATGATGCTAAACTCCATCTATGTTGGGTTGAGTTAAATATTAAAATATCCCTTTCCTACAACCTCAAGCTTTTTGGAAACTTGGTTATTTAACGTGGTATCGGAGCCTATGTCTTGGTTTTAAATCCCACCCGCAATGGAGCAGTTTTCTACCATTTATGTTTTGGATATATTTTCCCCAAGGTCTTGTTAGTTTATCCTCCTCCTCTCCTCTTATTGTGTTCACTTGTTAAGCTTTCGTGGACTCTTGTACGTGCGGGAGAGTGTTGAGTTAGGTTAAATATTAAAAATAACCCTCTCCCATCCTATAAGATCGAGCTTTTGGGAAACTTCTTTATTTAATATAAATTACAGCTGTTATTCTCCTTATGTAGGGAATTATTTGGGGACTCTAGGTTGGCCTTTGGTTACAAGATTAGACTTAAAACCGATACAAATAGTTGGGTGAAGTACACTTTAAACTCATTTACTTACGTTATTGTACCAGCAGACTAGATACAATAATAAAGCTATTTTACAGCATTCAATATATTTTCGTCTTCGACATGTTTATTCCAAATGTTTAGACAATAAGAATCAGAAGACAAGTAATAGAAATGTTCAGGAGTTCTTGAATCAGATGGGCATGTCTTTCACCTAGCTAGTCAGTCCAGAAGCCACATATTTGCACGATGTCAGCTTATTTTTTTCGGAGGTAATTACACTGTTAACTTATTAAACACTTAAATATCAGTAATTTCCATGTATTACTGTCCATAGTAAAGGATTTGTTACCCTATAAATTCACATTTATTCCGAGAGCATATAATGAAGCATAGTTTGGTTGGCAGCTGGTTTGGGAAATTAATTTTTTCACCAAAGGGAATTAAGGTTTTGAAAACCGGACCGGTCATCGACCCGGAGTTCTTGCCAAGTAGGTCCAACCGGGGGTCAACCCGGTGCTGACACCATCAATACAAAAATAAGAAGGGGTGGGGGGAGGCCGGCGCCACGCCGCAATGAAACTTGGGGGGGAGGGGTTAAAGCCCGGACCGGACGGGATGGCTGGGTAGGGGTCGGCTCCGGTCGAACCGGCCGGTTTAGTTTTTAAAACCATGAAGGAACGAAAAAACCACCCCAAGCCTCCTTAAAATAAAAATGCATGTGGAGTTTTAAGAATTGTTAGTGAAAATAAACGCCTAGACTCTTGTCGGACTCAAATATGTATTGCCGGAGATATTCCAGTCATCTAGGTTTGTTGCCATTATCAACTGCATCAGTAGAATTCTAAATACCTCCTGAATTTAGTATAGAATTTGGGTTCATATAGCTCTAGTAGCTCCATACGTTTAACTGCAAGCAATGTTATACTCCCTCCGTTCCAAAATACAATGTACATTTGAGAAAATTCTCATTTTTATTGGACCATGAAGCCCACAAGAAAGTCACATAACTTCTTATCCCTCATATCCCGTCCAACTCGTATGCTTGTTCACGAACCAAATTCAAGTCAATCCTTTCAAGTCTCCTTCAATTTTGGAAAAAGAAAGTCACTTAATTTAGCAAAATGTACATAGTATTTAGAACAGTTAATATTTTCAAATATAAATAATATTTTGAAAGGGAAGGAGTATTGCATTATGTCAATAGTCGACATGTACGCGTCCTTAAGATAGCTTTTTGATAAGACTCTTCTTTATCACTGAAAGACATTCAGCCATAATACACCAGTAAATTCAGCATCTACCGCAACCTTCCTATGTATTGACAATTTACATTCCAGGTGCAAAGTCTTTTTACTGATCCTTCCTTTTGCCCCCGAAGACTATGCTTCGTATGACTAGCTGTCTAATATTGAAGACACTATATGCGTGCATACTAGAAAAAAAGCTGCTATATGCAGAATGAACCATGAATGGGCAAGCTTGACTGATTTGAAGACATGATAGATTCTGAACCGATCGAGTTTTTTGTCATTTCCACCCATGTTCAAGCAGCTCTGGACATGTGCCAGCTAATTTAAGGCGTACTTGGGCATCTGTAGCAGTGTATGCATTCATATCATTTGTAGGCTCTGCTCCGGAAAGGCTGCAAGGACTATTGTGGTGCTATGTAGGGGGACTATACAGCCATCCCCTACCAAAAATGCGGTTCAATTCTTCCACATGCGAAGGTGGGAGGAAACCGAGAAAAAAAATGTAAAGGCCCACATTATTCTGGTTTGTCAGTCATGTGTGCCTCTCTATTTGGATCCAAGACAAGGCTTCTTCGCCTATCCTACAAAGATAGATGGAAGCAAGCTGCAACATATTCTTTGGGCGTATCCCACTGTAGTTATCATATTGAAATATAATCCCATGGGTGGGAAACAGTTCACCACACCTGCTTTAGCCAGCCCACCCCTACATGGGTGTTCTGTAATGCCCTTATTTTTTCAACCCATTTTTCGTGCAAAACATCGGAGTAAAATTTTTGACCGGAAAATTTAAATTTAACATTCAAATACAAAATTTCAAAGCCGAAGCTCGAGCCCATTTAACATTTGAAAACATTCGAATGAATATGTAATTATCGTGCATCAATTCAAATTGTCAATTAAAGAGTAAATAACTAATACCTTATTATAATATATTGTTCTTGACACACATATATGTCTATCTTTATTCAAAGTAAACTGCATCTAAAGAGGAAATAACTCCTACTATAACTCCTATTTTTTTACTATCGCCTGCGTCCCAACACTCATAAGTTTTCTCCTCATAACCTGTAGACAAAAAAGAAGCTGAGTATGGACTACTCAGTAGAAAAATCTATAACTAATGTTAAATGCAACAATATCTAATACATTCAAGAGTAAGCTACATCAAGTAATAAGTTATTACTTATATTTATGTTTTTATTACATTCACGCTAAGATATACTAAAATTAGAGTAATTCTACCTCAAACCTCTATCTACTCTCAAGATCTCATTCATATGATTGTTCTCTTATGGGATTCCTCTTAGCAGTTACTTTCTTTTGTTCGATTTTCATCGGCCACGTCCAACGGGCGAGTCCCGAAAGTAAATAATAGTTCCTCACGATCTAAATATACATGCACTATGAACTTCACTATAGCCCTGCATTTATTATAAATTTCTTGTGGATTATTAGGTCCCTAAAATAAATAATCATGGATTAAGCCTTCTTCTTATATTACTCTTATGGCAATGTGAATACTTTCAAATTTTTTTTTTTGGTCAGTGTGTTGAGCCATAAATATTTTCTCATATCCTTCGTAATCTCACTGTTTCTTTCTTTAGTGTAGATTATGACATCTTACTCATGCCTAATTACATTAATTCATTGTCCTTACTCTTTTGGTTCTAAGACAACTCCCTAATTATAGGTACATGATAGTGGCTAATCATTACAACCTTAGAATTACTTCTC
Organism: Houttuynia cordata; assembly: GCA_039654745.1. Taxonomy (NCBI): domain Eukaryota; kingdom Viridiplantae; phylum Streptophyta; class Magnoliopsida; order Piperales; family Saururaceae; genus Houttuynia; species Houttuynia cordata. The sequence goes on from CM077511.1 coordinate 9,447,341, forward strand.
ATTCAAAGTCCTTCTAATCTGTTATGCTATGCAGTGCATTGACAATCTACCATCGACATCCATATGTTTCCATACGTTTTATCGATGGCTCACATAATAGAGATTTTTGGATTCTTTTATGCTCTATCCTTCATACATTTGCAATACATATCTAACATAATTTTAATAAAGCAATGATAATCAGTTACATATTCTTCCGCTGTTTGGGCCATCAACACTCTTCCATAGACACGTCTAGGTGTCAGTGGTGATGTGTCGATGCCCCCTACAGAATACAATTATATCGTATTAAATTTAATTATACTCAATTCAAATTCATGCAAGGATGGTTATGTTTTTCCATACCAACATGCATAATACAGCAAATCAACATGATGCTCAAGATTTGATAATAGAGACAACACATAACTTTATGGTATCTAGCTTTCCTACCTTGATTCCGATGAACGGAAGCTGATAATCCTCCTTCTCTAACCCTCAAGCCCTAATCTTCTTTGCCTCCTTCAAGTCTCGAAACATGCAAAATACGGCTATTACATGGTTATAATCCCTTTTATAATTGGAAATTAGGTTAAATCACATTTTAGCACTATACGAACTAAACTGCCCCGAACCATTGACACATTTTCGTGTCGATGCCAATTTGTCGATGACATAGAAATGTAAAATTAATTACTTCCAAAAATTTTGGGGTCTTCCACGTGCAATTATGTACTTTATGATATTGGTGAAATCGCAATTGCTTTATCTTCTGCCTCATCCTCAAGGCTCGAGCATTAGCCACATCACTCATATTCCAAATCTTCTTTATTAGGTGCTTGACGTAGGCATTTGTACTGAGGGCAGGTTGACCTTTCGTAACATTGCCTCTGGTGCAAGGAGTCGACAACATCCCAGTTTTAGGGCGGAATCACATTGTTCAACATCTTCTCCAAGTTATCCATAGTACCGTAGAACATGATGAGGTCGGTGCAGAGGCCCTCATCGACCTTGAGGAAGAAATTGTGGTGTGGTTGGAGAAGATTTACCTCAGGTGCAATAGAGACCATACTCGTCTCTCTCTCGTTGCCGGCAATGAGGAATTTGCTGCCCCTCATCATTTTTTTGCTCTTGATCATCGTGAATGTTGTCCTGCTCATCGTAGAAGCCATGATAGCTAGTGTTCAAAACTTCATAATCGTGTTGATCGTCACCAGAATCAGACATTCATCATAGCCTTCATGAAGATCAACTAGTAGCAATGGCATTACTTCCATTTCTGACCTTACACTCTCCACTCCTGCACTGATCCCTACTATAGTTTTTGCAGCAGTCGTTGTTATTTGAATTGTTTTTGTCGTAGGAATGAACATGCACATGTTCTTGACAACATTTACTAGCAATACTATGTTGTGCAGCAAATACGAGCTGGCAAAAGAAGAAAATGAAAACAAGGCCACTTCTAGCCATTGACACTGCTCCTATGCTCTCAATGTGTGTAATTCTGACTGTATTTTAGAGTTAATTAGTAAGAGGGCGGCAATAAAAATCTAACATAACTTAGCAAAAAAAATTTAATGATGAGAAAAATTAATGGTTGCAAATATGACCAATAAAAGAGAAGATCGTATGACTTGATAGAAATTTTAGAATATAGTGTTTTAAAACCTCTAAATCCATCAATAATTATTTACGAAATAGCAATTTCGACAACTAATATTTTATAGTTGTTCTTTTTTTTATTATTATGACATATGACTAAAGCTACATTGTAAATCTATAATTTTGACATGTTTCCAAATTTGGTCATTCTGATTCCTCTTCTAATAATCATGTAATATGAGATCTAATCCTAATGTTCAACACAACTACCCCTTTCCCCTGTTACATTCAAGTTGAATTTATCTTAAATGTCAATTTTAAGACTAATGCGTATCAAGGATATGGATCCAAATATTGTTTTAGCTATAAAATTTAAGGATCTAGTAGAGTATATAATTGATAGAAATTTTGTTGAGAATGCACTTAAATCCCTCATGTTTGATGGCTTCACTTACATCTCCAATACCGAAATCATTGAGACATTTGTAAATGACAAAATACCCATAATCACCATTTTCTCATGCAAATGACAATTTTCATAGGGGAATTATATTTTCTATGGAAACTCAATCTAAAATCAATGCTTGTATGTACATCATTTGTTAAATACTTTTAAAAAATGTTTAATCCTTAATTTGACAACGGTTTGTTATTTTATGTTTTAGGCGAAAACATTTTTGTATACAATTGAGGTGCATCACAATGATGACAATTGCATTACCTTCTAAATAATTTGGGATTGCCAAAAATCTCATATGGAAGGAGACTAACTAGAAAAGCTGATATAAGCATTTTTTTACACTAATAGATTTTGAGGTGCTGTTGTAGAGGACTTGTGAGTTAAAATTAAGCTTTGCGTTGTCAAATGAGATTGCCTTTTCTAAATCATGGAATTAAAACTTGGTGTTGTAAAATAGAATTTTGCCAAATTCTCTTTCAATTCCGCGAAAATCCTCCAACTAATCCATTGCCAAATAACTTCTAACTTAGTTTTAGATTAAATTGGTGAACAAAATGTTTAAAGCATAATCCTATACTTAGAATTCAAATGTTAGTTGTTAAAAATGTTTATCAATTCAATTTCAAAAAAGATGTTTTACACTTTTTAAAATAAATCAGACACTAAACCAAAGTGGCTTTCTAACTAAATTTTGAACCAAATTTTTGTGTTGTGAATAGGACATGAGTATCAATATTTTCGTTGTTTATATTTACCTTGGAGGCTTTGTTTTTTGTAGGAGGTGAAGTGCAATTTTTCAACGGCTAAGAGCATGGATATTGGCTTAATAATCATAAAGAGTGCATTTACCCTAATAGGCAATCCCTACCTCCTTCCCCACCCCCACCAAAAGAAAAAAATAATTTTGTGTGTATAATTACAAATTACTCTAATGCTTTTATATGAGATAATTACATACATGATGACCACCTTTCCTAGCCCCAACAAATTTGTATCTTTTTTTTGTAAGTTTTATAACAATCATCATTTCTTCTTTCTGGGGTACCCATCTCCGTGTGTTACTATGAGCCCTCAATATATACTACTCCCTCCTGTCACTTTTAGTAAATACAGTTTTTATTAATAGATACAGTTTTCTTCAAATGAACTGAAGGGGGTATTTTTTTCAAAATACCAAGGGCAATTAGGGATTCTATTGGAATTTAAAGTTGCACCTATCTCTACAGGGACATAAAAGAATCACTTTTCAATTCTCCTTCTCGGTGAGGGCTGCAAGTCTCCTTCTCGTGGTAGCGATATCTAGCACAATGTGGACGTTAGCTGTAGAGAAGGGGAAGCATTCAAAAGTAGAATGAGACTCAATCTTGGGTGAGCAAATATAGAGTAGAGGAAGAAGATGTCTGGGGGAGCAATATGCTATCATGCGGCTCTTCTTGTCGGCTCTCTCGGCATGCTCTCTTCATGGAATGTAGCATGCATGTGAGGTGGTCGTTCAAGGAAGCGAGGCCTGAAGGAAGTTTTAGAGTGGGCAGAAGAGGGACTTGAAGCGATAGAGATGTGGAGTTGAGGACAACAACATGTACGAGAGAAGGGGAGATGAAAATTCAGGCCGAGGGAGGGAAGAGAATGGGGGGTAAGAGGACATGCTGGACAACCCTAGGGACTCATCAAATACATATGCATACCTTCTTTAGAAATTGGGGGTCCTTGCTAATAGTGAGCGAATTTGTGATCAGGTGTGTTTAGAAATAGCCACCTAGCTAATTGATAAATTAGAATTTTATAATACTGTAGAGTCTTTTGTATGATATTGTAAAATAATGGCACTATACTACCCAAATGCTAACCTTTATATCCTCTACCTTATTGCTTCGATTTACACTCTCTCCGCCTGATCACAAAGTCTCCCTATCCAATATAACAATCGAAAAAAAAAATAACAAAATGCATTCCTCTATAATGGGCCTAAATTATTCCTCAATCTGTGGGCATGCAAATAATGAAATTGAGGCCTTATAATTCAACTCAACCTTATTGATCATTCAACACAACCTTTGGAGTGGGCTGGCCAAACAAAATTTCCAAAATCTACAGAGGCCCAAGAATGAAGGCCCCGTCCAAACTGCATGCAGCATTGCAGCATGCCATTTACGAGGCTCAGGCCTTCACACGTCGTCCTTCCAATTCCTATTTCCAATTTTCTATGGCTGCAATCCAACTCCACTGTCTCTCTCTGACTCATATCTTGAACTGTCGTCTCCTTCTCTTTGTTTGGATAATTCAAACTGAAACTGGTGAGCTTTAGATGGCTTTCAGTTGCGCCTTCCCGCTCTCCACCAGAGCTCCAGACTTCTCTGTCGCTGCCCCTGCTTCTTCTGTCCGTTGCTCTTCTGATGCTCGAACAAAGCAGTCCCCCGAGTGCCCATTTCGCCTAACCTCAAGCAACGGCGTCCCTCCAACTAGTTAGTTACTTTGCTATTTAATATTCGATGAGTTGAAGGGTCTTACTACAACGATACTGTTATATGGTCAATTCATGATTTGAATTTGATTTTGAACAAAGGCAACAGGAAGGTTTAGTGATTTTAATGCTGTGGAAATGCAGTGGGAAGAAAGTGGCAGTCCGTGGTTTCAACTGCATTGGCGGCCGCAGTTGTTACCTTCAGCTCAGGAATGCCAGCTATGGCTGATCTTAATAAGTTTGAAGCAGACATAAGGGGCGAGTTTGGTATAGGGTCTGCTGCTCAGTTTGGTTCTGCAGATCTCAAGTATTCTCCTTTCTTTGGTTATGTATGAACACTTATAAATTCGGCATTTTGTAACCTGTTTTATATTGAAAGTTTAAATTTTTAATTTACTTTTCTCAATTATTTGATGTATAACAGAAAGGCAGTCCATGTCAACGAAAATTTCAGGTACCATTTTCCTCTGGCTGGTTCGTTTCTTTCCTCTGTCTCTTTCTCACTCACTCAATCTTTGTTTTTCTGGATGTTAATTAGAAGATAGAAACAATTGCCTTATGCATTACTTGACAAAACCCCCTTACCACTGTGATGGGTAGTCCATTAACTCTGAAATTTGTAGTCTAGCAGTAACTTTTTTTCTAAGAGGAAGGAATTGAAACTTTGAAATAAAAGTCTATTCAATCTACTCATCTAAGAGACTTAGCAGTTATTGTTAACTTCTATAAATGTGGATCCAGAATTGAGTGGAAGTCAGTCCTCATGATTTAGGAGGTTTAATAATGAGAGGAAAAGATCTTCTCTCTATTTCTGTTGTATTCTCTCTGATCATTGTAAGTGAAATTGCGTTAATAAGCTTTTCTATTAAATACAGACGAGCAAACTTCACATCTGCTGATATGCGGGAATCAGATTTTAGTGGTTCCACCTTCAATGGTGCTTACCTTGAGAAGGCTGTTGCCTATAAAGCAAACTTCACAGGTGAGCACAAAGGTCCTTTCTTTCTTAAAGTACTAAATTATGATACGTGCTTCTAATTAAACATCCCTTTGAAAATGCTACTTGTTTTCACTTTTTTTTAAAAAAAAATTTATGTTGGGAGGATTTGAAACACTCAGGTATAGTAAGAATAGACATTACGTTGTGAAATTCCTTTGAACTGAATTAAGTCATTTGTATGGTAATAATTTCTTTGCGTTCAGATATTGTAATATTGCATTATGCTGCAGTTGTGTTATGCAATCAAGCATAATGTTTGAATGGTTTTTTGTTAGTTATCTCAAGCTGATTAAATGATGTTTCAAGAGTTCTTATATAGACGACTGTTGTTTTATGTACTTCCTCCATCCGGAATTATTATCACCATAAGGTTTTCCAAAATGAACTGCTTTTATTTCATCCTGAAAGTACTTATGGTGGCAATAATTCCAGATGGAGGGAGTATCTTTATTACATTTAACTTAATTGTTGTCTCATGCAGGTGCTGACTTGAGTGACACGCTGATGGATCGCATGGTAAGCCCAGTGTGTGACAACATGCTCTTCTATTGACTCAATGAACGTATTGATTTTTTCTTGTCAAGTTATGTGCTTCTTTTAATATGGAAAGCCTCTCAGTTGTTAATATTTTTCGTTATTGCTGAAGTATTGCTTATTGGTAAGTCTTTTACTAAGAAAATTGTAGACTTACCAGTCTCCTGGGAAGGGAATGCTTCACAAGAGCTATCTTTTTAGGTAGATACTAGATCAGGCATTAAATCATTTCAACATAATTTCATTTCATCTGGGTATATGACCCCCTTTCATAAACAGCTATTTGGTGAAGAAGAAGCCGCCTAATTGAAGAAAGGACTAGCAATTGCTCCATTTTGCTTAAGTTATTCTTCTACATAGCAGAAAAAACGTTATTTGTATACCATTTCCTTTCCTGAGGAACTTCAAAATTATCTGTACTCAATTCTCATGTGTTGAAAACACATTGACAAAAAAAAGCTTGTGAAACACTGATAGAACTTCGGTATGAGATGAAACAGCAGTGGGATGAAGAAGACAAAGGAGGCCATTGTACAACTGAAAACAAACAAATTGATGGAATTCCAGGGGTGTTGTGCAATCTCCTACTCATGGATCAAAACTTACCTTGAGACTGCTTGCTGGAAGGACTTTATTCATGTTGAAAAATGGTGTTTTTTTTATAAGGAACACAGAAACTTCTTGCCCAAATACATTTAGTTGAGTTTTTTTTTTAAATAACCGAGAGAATTCTCTTGTACTTTATTTAATTTATGATGCATTATCTTCTATCAATAACTCACTTCTAATAAACCTACTAAGTGAATGCTACTTTTCTTGCCTAAATCTTTTGGACCTAAACCTCCCGGGATGGACCTGCATAGATTTTCTTAACTGTGCATCAGGTAGGCACATGGATTCGCAAACAATAGTGACTAACTTGTTTTTTCTTTGGTGAACAGGTACTTAATGAAGCTAATCTTACAAATGCTGTACTTGTTAGGTCAGTTCTCACTAGAAGTGATCTGGGGGGTGCAGCAATTGAAGGTGCTGACTTCAGTGATGCTGTGATAGATCTTGCGCAGAAGCAGGTAAAATATGAATCTTTAATTGGTAGAACTATTGAGGGAACAACTTCCTGTACTATTCTTAGCTACAAATTCTGTTCTGGAATTTTACGTTATCGACTATTTATTTAATGAAATACTTCGAGTTCTGGCGTTTGAATTACTCAACTAATTAGTGATGAAAATTCAATTCCAATTATACTTTATGGATGGACGAAATTGCAAAAAAAAAATTTGTCTTTATTCTGTATGTTCTATTATGTATGAAAACTTTTAATTAAGACGATACAGACTACAGGATGTAAATGACTCGAATATGCTCACTCAAAACCCACTGTTTACAGGATTTTATGTGAGATAGACTATTTGACGTTTTTTTTTCATAATCTAAAAACCTATTGCGAGCTGCCATTAGTTCTGCATTTGTTTCACCTTTTTCTCTTCTTTTTCTTTTTTTGTTTCTCATGGAAATTCATGCCAAGTATAAATGTTTTCAGCCTCTTGTATCTTTAGAACCTCTAGAGACAAAGCCACTCCACACGATGTGCTTTACGCACTGTCTTACATTTCATGCTTACATGAAGTGGCTAGTGATTTACCTGATGATTATGAATCAAGTCCTGTGACCTGTCATCTTCCAGTGTCAATTATTGTACACTATTATTTTGCCATATTGTCAATCAAAGTTTGTGTTTTCTTTCAGGCTTTATGTAAATATGCTAGTGGGACAAATCCTATCACAGGGGTAAGTACAAGAGCTAGTCTAGGGTGTGGAAACAGTCGGCGTAGTGCCTATGGTTCACCTTCTTCTCCACTTCTGAGTGCCCCCCCTCAGAAACTTCTTGATCGGGATGGCTTTTGTGATGAAGCAACTGGTCTTTGTGATGCCAAGTGATCTAGCATGCCTTTTAATCTAGAAGATGGTACATAAAAATTTTTGTAAATAAGGATTCTACAAAAGAAGTATTTATATTTAGTTGTGATTAGAGTGGCTAAGTTGGCAAGAGTAGTAAGCTCATCAAAAGCTCATGGGCAACATTTGGACAGTGAAAACAAATATTTAGTTTTTTAATTTTATTTGACTAAATTGGTGGTGAAGCAATGAAAATTTGTACTTCTTGGAGCCTTTTTCCGAAATATGAGGACTTCGAATTTTCACTTAAATAAACATTTTAACCATATCTTCTCAATTTTTTTGTATAATATATATTCTTTTTATTTCCATTATTACAGGGGACTAGTCGTTTGGAATTTCATAATCAAGTCTTTGGATTTTAAAATATCACCTTAATCAATAATAATTTATAGGGGTGTAAACGGACGGACACAGACGCGGATAAGGCATTGTTTGTTTAAGTGCGGACACCCATCTACGGCTGTCCATAGCTGTCTGTCACGGACGCGAACGAATACAGATGGACACGAACACTATGATTAAAAATAAGAGTAAAGGATGCTATGTTTTGTTTTTTAATATATAAGGACACTATGCTTGAAAAGAGGAAGTTTTTGATGAGATAAAGAATATTTCAGTTCCCGAAGTAAAAACAATACTTATACCAACTTTTACTTTTTAAATGATCGTATTTTTTATTTAAAAAAATTATCAACTTAGTTATTTTCTATTAAAAAATAATTAACTTATATATAATAGCGGACACGGACGATTACGGACACGGCTTGGTTATGTCCGCAGCCATGTTTGTGTCCGTGGCAGACAAGAAACAACTGTCCGTTTTAACATTAAGCGGACGGACACGGACATATGGATGCCATTTACACCCCTAATAATTTATAATTGAATTTTAAAATATCGTAGTCAATGAGACTTCAAAAAGACTTTGAAATATTGTGGTATTCAAAAGTTCTGGATTTCACAATGACCAAGATTTGGGTATTGTTGATATAACGTGAAAATAGGATTTTACACTTCCACTTCTCGTCCTTCCACCCTGACGACCTCCTCTTCATCTTCTCCTTTTCACTTCTCATGCTCCTCTCCCCATCGGCCCACCAACCCCCACCTCCAACCACCATTGTCCTCACCTCCGGCCGTCGCGCCACGGTCGTCACCTCCACCTCCGGCAACACCGAACTGTTAGGCTTATTTTTGTACTAAAACATAAAGTGGCCTAACTATCTCAATTGACACTGTTTTGAGTTTTTAGAACTGTCTGGGTAATGGGCTTGAGTCATATAACCATTAGGCTGTGGTATTAAGTGGCAGATCTGAACCATTGGATGACCTATGGATGGACGGTCAGGATTCTAGGGTTCTTAACAGTGGTGTCCTGATTTGGTTATAAATACACCATTAGCCATCCTAATACGGTGTCTTAAGTGAGATTGCTCTCAGCCAAGTTCTAAACCAAAAACTCCATTGAAGGTTCTAATGGCTACAAGTATGCATAAATCTCTCTTTTGCATTAAATTCTATCACGACCCACCGCCATCACCCTAGCCGCTATCCTCCACCACGCTTCTACCTTCCCGATGAACTCGATGGCCTCCTTTTTGGCCACGTTGTCTCCAGCCCCGCCCCTCCCTCTTACTCCGACGCCGACTCCCCACCTCCCTCCTTTTCTTTGCCATCATCTCCGCCCACCTCGCGTTCAATTTCACTCCCTCCTTCTATAACCCCATTGTCGCCTTCCTCAAGCCTCTACCTCCCTCGATGACCTTGACTGCCTCCTCTTCGGTAGAGCCTTCTCCGCCCCCACTCCACCCTCCGATCCAACGCTGATTCCCCACCTCGCCCCTCTTCTCCGCCGTCGTCTCCGCTCACCTCGCCTTCAATACCCCTCCCTCGTTCTATGAACCCCTCGGCCACCTCCGTCTCCCCCTCCCTGCCAGATTGCCACCGCGGCACCACCACCATTGACAATACCACTCCACCACTGCCGCAACAGCGCACCACCACCATGGCGGGCTTAGAAATGAACTTCATATTTTTGAAGGGAGAATTGTTGTTGTTTTAATTAATCTCTTAATTTTACTCGCAAGTGTACGAATCGTGTTTGGAGTATAGTCGCACAATTCTTACGAGGTCGAACCCACAGGGACTTGTGTTTTTGGAATTCTAATTCGAAGATCAAATTATTATCCTTGTTGAAGAATTAAATTGATTTGATTCACTACAACTACGACTAATCGAAGACTCAATGCAATTAAACAGCTTTAACTAAGAAATTAATCTAAAGGCAATCAAATAATCTATGAAAAAGAAACTAATTGACAAATAAAAATTGAAACTTTAATCAAGAATTTAAAACACTAGGGCATAAGAATCAGCACATGACAATCATAGGAATATTTCTTTTAAAATCAGCAATTGTTTTCACGATTATCTCGTAGAGAATTGGAATTCAATCTATTCTCCTACGGAAAATTTCAGCATTAAAGCATATAGATTTGTAAATAGAATTTTTGTATTCTCTTGCATATCAACAGATGAGATTCAAATCATTACATGTATCCATCATTTGATAAATCACAAGTAATATTTAAATAGCATGTTCAACATATAGCCCAATGCAATTAATTTGAGAATAACAATCGTTAAAACGCATTAATTTAGGCAAAACAATTGCATCACATGAATACTATTCCTACAACTAATCATGGCTTCATCTCAGCCCTAGACAAGGAATTTAGCTACTCATACTAAGGAATTTAACTGCAAACATAATAGAATTCATTTCGATATAACTAAAATCAACTTACAGGAATTTTTTTGAATAATAGAAAACAAGCCAGAAAGTACTGTCGGGTTACTGTTCTTCTTCTCGGATTACTGTTCACAGCTCCAAAACCAGCAGGACAATTTGAATGAAAACAGAGGAATACAAAGATCTTTTATTGGAAATTACTCTCGAAATAAAAATAAAAAAAACAGAAAATTTGAACTCCCGGTCGTCTTCTCTCTCTCGGCCCGTCGGAACTTCTCTGTTTATGGCAATGCTCTATTTTTATAGATCCCAAGAACAGTTCATTTTTCCTCTTCCAAATCAGCATCTTTTCCAACCAAATCTTGTGTATAGTTCATCTTTCCTATTTCTGCTTTCCAAAGCAGTCGATTCGCCCTTCAATTTGCTTCAAATTCCGTCCAATTTATACCACATATTCCAACTTTAAACCACAAAGCAGAGCTAAAAACGCCCAAATGTGAAGCTTTCCCATTTTAAACAATTCAAACACTCTTTGTAATCTTCAATCAAATCCTAATCGGCAACGTACCATTCTGATTCCAGAGCAGAAGCTTGATTTTCCGATTCGACTTTGTTGCAGGAGATTTTTTTTCCAAATCTAAAACTTTCTAAATCGCGACCATTCCTTCTGTTGCTGCTGTTTCTCGCCGCCGTCATGCTGTGCCGCCGTGCACGATCATCGTCTCCGCCGTTCACGATCTGCTGGTTCACCGCCGTCGTCGCCTTCGTATGACCGACGCCGTCAATCGCCTCTGCCATCGGCCGAAACCCAGCCGTCGCTGTCAATCCTTCGTCGAGCTCTGCTCCTTAGTCCCAACTGAACACCCGAGCCTTTGGCTCGGGTTTTGTTTTTTTCTTTTTTTTCAGTGAACCAGCCGAACCAGTTTGGTTCGGCCCTTTCTTTCTTTCTTTTTTCTTTTACTTGATTAAAACCCGTTGAAGCAATGTCGTCCACTTGATCAAATCTGAACCCCTGTACATTGATTCCACGCCCGTCTTCTTCATCAGTGAACATCAACGGCTTAGATCTTCTCTGCACGTTTAATCTCCGCTCCTGGGTCACTTCGGCACTTTAAAACACGTCTAATGGCTTCACTTTTGGCTGTTCTGCAGTACGAGTATGTGAACCTATACAAAATAAAACATGTCCCAAATTAGATGTACCAAATAATTTATAAAATTATGGAACAGTGTTAAATTGAGCAATTTAGAGAGCCTTATTTGTTTAATTTCTAATTACTAAACAAATTACTAAAATTCACTTTATTCCTTATTTTAATTAGAAAACATGACTAACAAATAGGTAAAAAGGCATATAAAAATGTGTATTTTTCATGCTTAACAAATACCCCCAAACCTAGATTTTGCTAGTCCTCAAGCAAAAAATAAAAGAAAAAATAATAAAACTACTCAAAAATAAATGCCACTGTCGTAGGGAATCACGATTGCATTTAGCATATGCAACAAGCCTTTTAAACCCCCAGGTGTCCCTGGCTGGACGAGTGAAGTCTTGTGAGGGTTTGCAGCCATGCTACCCACAAACATGTATTTATAAAATTAACCTTATTCTTTATCTAAATGAAAAAGAAGTCAACTAAACATTTCAAAACACAGAATCTATTATCCCTTCAAATACACACTGCAATACTTAAGAAAACTAACCACACGTACTTGCATTTATAATCAACTGGAATATAGAAGCGCTCAAGTAAGTGGTTTTATTCTACACCTTCATCTTGGAAATTTCTGCTCAATATGATATAGCATGATACTTTAAATAATAGAAAGTGTAGAACATTGTAGCAATACACTCTAAATCTCTGTTTCACACAGATCCAGTGTTACCCATTAACCAAAGAACATCAGAATCTACATAGTCATCGCAATCTTTAGGTTTATGATAGCACAGATGCTTGCGCGCCTCCTTCGGGTCCAACATTCTAGATTTGAGAGGATAATACACCATAGACTTTTTTTTTTCTTTCATTAGGAATGTGTAAGGCCTGACTTCAAGATGCTTAGGTTTAGCAATGACTCAGGCCAATGACTCCCAGCCAGTTGGCTTAGGGCATTAGGTTTTAAGATGGACCGCTTCGGACCTGAGCATCAGCCTAAGTTAATCCTATAATAGTCAAGCAGCCCCTTTTCTTTATTTCCGTTTCCATTTTTCTTTTTTTTCAGCATATATATTTTCAAGCATCTTATTCTGTCCAGGCTGTATTATACTCTCAACCTATTTCCGGTTCGAAGCCCTTGCCATAGCCAAGTAAATGGTCTATCATGATCTTTTAAGCTCAACAGACAACCACATATCAACCAATGACTCTGACTAAAGACATCCCACTGAAAATTAATATTCAACATATCTCTAGAAGGTATTACTTTATGTAACTGGTGTGTGTGAGTGAATTTTATTAGCTCAAGCACTTGATCCAAGAGGACTGTAACAGAATGCTATTTCTCAGTTAAGTGTCTCTATCCTCCAGTATACTTACTCACACTTCCAATGTAAATTAATCTCTTAAAAATTGAAGTATGCATCACGAAGGGATAAACTACCAAAACCTATAAAAATACTAACAAACAACCTAAAATCTACAATTTTTTTTTTAACTGGAAAATTCAAAACAAGCAGAAAAATAACTAAGATATCCTAAACAAATATCTTCCTATACCCCCAAACCTGCATGAAACATTGTCCTCAATGTAAAAAGATATGAAATAAGTACTAAGGAAAATAAATAGACGAGGGAAGGAAAGATAGTACCTGCACTCCACTGAAACGCTATAGTATCTATCAAAATGAAAAGAACAAGTGAAGCACAAGAATAGCATAAGAAGAAATAAGCACAAAAATAAAAATTCTAAAAACCTGGGCTGCCTCCCAATAGCGCTAAGTTTTACGTCTTCAGCCAGACACAGCTATTAATCTTTAATCATGATAAGTCGGGTCTCCCATACTCATTTCATCAATTTGAGGTTGCTGCAATTCCAAGAATGGTTTAAGACGATGACCATTAACTTTGAATATATCACCATTCTTGGGGTTTTCTATTTTAACTGCTCCATGAGAATAAACAACACGAACTATAAAAGGTCCTGTCCATCGAGACTTCAATTTACCCGAGAACAGATGTAAACGAGAATTGTATAAAAGAACTTTCTGCCCTGATGTAAAAGATTTTCGCAGAATATTTTGATCATGAACCTTTTTCATACGATCCTTGTATGATTTCGCACATTCATAAGCATCATTACGAAGCTCATCTAACTCATTCAATTGCAGTTTCCTTTGAATACCTGCTCTATTTAAATCAAAATTCAGGTGCTTAATTGCCCAATAAGCTTTATGCTCAATTTCAACAGGAAGATGACAAGCTTTCCCGTAAACAATACGGTATGGAGACATTCCAATGGGAGTTTTAAATGCAGTACGGTAAGCCCACAAAGCATCGGTGAGTCTCAGTGACCAATCTTTGCGAGTAGGATTGACTGTCTTTTCTAAAATATGCTTAATCTCCCTATTAGAAATCTCAACTTGACCACTTGTCTGGGGATGGTATGGGGTAGCAATTTTGTGGGTTATGCCATATTTCTTCATTAATTGTTCAAAAATCCTATTACAGAAATGTTTTCCCCCATCACTTATGATAGCACGAGGAGAACCAAAACGTGCAAAAATATTGTCTTTTAAGAATTGGACCACCACTTTGTGGTCATTGGTTTTGCATGCTACGGCTTCTACCCATTTAGAGACATAGTCTACCCCCACAAGGATATAAAGATTGCCAAAAGAGTTAGGAAAAGGTCCCATGAAGTCAATGCCCCATACATCAAAAAGGTCTATAATAAGGATGGCATCATGTTACGCCGTGAAAGTGCTCCTAACTTCTGACATCTTTCACATGCTGAACAATAAGCATGACAGTCTTTGAAAATAGTAGGCCAATAAAATCCACACTGCAAAATCTTTGCAGCAGTCTTTTTAGAACTAAAATGGCCCCCACATGCTTGATCATGACAAAAAGAAAATGATGCTTTGTTGATCATGTTCAGGAATACATCTCCTAATAATCTGATCGGGACAATACTTGAACAAGTATGGATCATCCCAAAAGAAGTACTTAACCTTGGACAAAAATTTGGACCTATCTTGGGAAGACCAATGAGATGGAATTTGTTCAGTTACCAGATAATTAACTATGTCCGCAAACCAAGGCGACTGGGACACTGCAAGTAATTGCTCATCAGGAAAAGATTCACTTATGGGCAATGATTCATCAGTAAAATCAACTATCAACCTAGATAAGTGGTCGGCTACAACATTTTAGGAACCTTTCTTATCCCGAATTTCAATCTCAAATTCTTGTAGCAATAATATCCATCGGAGAAGACGAGGTTTAGCATCTTTCTTAGATAAAAGATACTTCAATGCAGCATGATCCGAATAGATATAGATCTTCGATCCCAATAAGTAAGACCGAAACTTATCTAGAGCAAAGACTACTGCCAGCAACTCTTTTTCAGTTGTAGAATAATTAAGTTGAGCATCATTCAATGTTTTACTGGCATAGTAAATCACATGGGGAAGTTTATTAATTCGCTGCCCCAACACAGCACCAATAGCATAATCAGAGGCATCGCACATTATCTCAAAAGGTAGGCTCCAGTCAGGCGGCCGAATAATAGGTGCAAATTTTAACTCTGATTTGAGTTTTTGAAAGGCATTATTGCAAGCATCATCAAAGACAAATGGTGTATCTTTTGCAAGAAGATTACACAAAGGTCTTGAAATTTTACTAAAGTCTTTAATGAATCTTCTGTAAAATCCAGCATGGCCTAAAAATGATCTGATTTCTTTCACAGTTCGTGGTGGTGGAAGATGTGAAATCAAATCAACTTTAGCTTTATCAACTTCAATGCCTTTATTAAATATAATATGCCCAAGAACAATTCCTTTTTGAACCATAAAATGACATTTCTCCCAGTTAAGTACCAGATTCTTCTCTTTACACCTCACTAACACTAAAGATAGATGGTGCAGACATTCATCAAAATTAGACCCAAAGACAGAAAAATCGTCCATGAATACCTCTAAAAATCGCTCTACCATATCAGAGAAAATGCTCAACATACACCTTTGAAAGGTAGCAGGTGCATTGCATAGCCCAAAGGGCATGCGACGGTAGGCAAAGGTACGAAAAGGACACATGAAAGTGGTCTTTTCTTGGTCTTCAGGGGCTATGGGAATTTGGTTATAACCAGAATAACCATCAAGGAAGCAATAATATTCATGTCCCGCTAACCTTTCCAGCATTTGGTTAATGAAAGGAAGGGGAAAATGATCTTTTCTTGTCAAAGCATTCAACTTCCTATAATCAATATAGACACGCCAGCCCATTTGAACTCGAGTTGGCACTAACTCATCAACATCGTTTTTTACAACAGTTATGCCAGATTTTTTCGGTACAACTTGAACAGGACTTACCCATTTACTATCTGAGATTGGGTAGATAACTCCTACATCTAAAAGCTTAAGGATTTCAGCTCGAACAACTTCTTGCATTACAGGGTTAAGACGCCTTTGGGATTCACGAGAAGGCTTAGCATCATCCTCCAAATGAATTCTGTGCATAACAATAGAGGGACTGATGCCTTTAATATCTGCAATGGTCCACCTTATGGCTTCTTTGTGCTTTACAAGAACATCAAGTAATTTACGCTCTTGAGCCACATCTAGGTCAGATGCAATAATGACAGGTAAGGACTCAGCAGGACCTAAATAAGCATATTTCAGAGTATCAGGTAATGGTTTCAGGTCTAATTTAGGTGGCTCAACACTAGATGGAACTACTGGTGATGATGATAAGGCAAGAGGCTCCACTTTTGGTTGCCACCGTTCAGTACTCATCAGAGGTACAGACTCAAGCAATGAGTTTACTTGTTCAATTGACTGATCGATATCAAATTCACAACCAAAATGTGTTAAGCATGCCTCTAAAGGATCTTGGGAATGTGTTTGAAGAAATGTTTCATGGACAAATGTTTCAATCAGGTTTATTTCATTCACATCATCCATGTCAGATGGTTGTTTACTGATGTCAAAAATGTTCAATTCCACCTTCATATTCCCAAAAGAAATTTGCATCACTCCATTTCTGTAATTAATAATAGCATTAGATGTAGCTAGAAATGGACGACCCAAAATGACAGGTATTTGCCCACTTATGTTCGGAACAGGTTGAGTATCAAGGACAACAAAGTCCACAGGGAAATAAAATGTATCAACCTTGATCAGAACATCCTCAACAACACCTCGAGGGATTTTAACCGAACGGTCAGCTAATTGAAGTGTCATTTTCGTGGGTTTTAGCTCTCCCAGACCTAATTGCACATACACAGAGTAGGGCAATAAATTCACACTCGCCCCCAGATCTAACAAGGCTCGCTCAATTTGATGTTTCCCTATCATGCATGAAATTATGGGACAACCAGGGTCCTTATATTTGATAGGAAATTTACATTGAATGACAGAGCTGACTTGTTCTGCTAGAAATGCCTTTTTAGGAATATTATTTTTCTTTTTGACAGAGACTAGATCTTTCAAAAATTTTGCATATGAAGGCACTTGTTGGATTGCATCTAGAAAAAAAATGTTTATTTGTACTTGTTTAAACACTTCTAGAATATCTCCATATTGTGCACCTTTTTTAGGGTTGACTAGTCTTTGCGGATATGGTGCCCTAGGTACAAAGTTCCTAGGTGGAGAATCACTATCGACAGTTGGAGAAGAATCTTTAGTCTCTATTTCAGTCTTAGTGTTCTCACTTTCTTTTTCAGACATTTCAATTTTATTATCAATTTCCTTTCTAGACCTAAGGGTAATTACTGATTGAACATGTTCCTCATTCTGTGACGAATTGGAGCTACTACCAATGGAAAATTGGCCCTTCTGGTTAGGCACAGGTTGACTGGGGAATCTCCCTCTCTCTCTTTCTGCTAATTGAGTAGCCAATTGACCAACTTGAGTCTCTAACTTAGCAATTGCTTGAGTATTCATGTGTGTAGAGTTCTTCATCTCAAGCATAGCTTGGTTAGTTGACTGAATAACTTGGCTTGTAGATTGGATGAAAGATTTGAGAGTGTCCTCTAACGAGGATTATTTTTGTGTAAGGGATGGAGATTGATTGGCTGGTTGTTGGTATTGGGTAGGAGGTTGAGACAAAGCTGGATAAGGTGGGTTGTTCTGCCTAAACTGATTATGCATGGGTTGCATAGGCTGCCCACCTACATTCAAAGGTGGTTGACTTTGTCTCCAGGAGAAATTTGGATGATTTCTCCAACCTGAATTGTAGGTTTCAGAGAAAGGATTGCCTGTCGACTTCCCATAATTGTTCAGGACATTGACTTGTTCTGCATAACACTCTGAATAAGTATTCATGGAAGGGCAGTTCAGAGATGTATGCATCGGGCTAGCACACACAGAGCATGCTTCATTCATGTTGAGGGCATTGATGCTTCGGTTCAAACTCAGGGCATCTATTTTCTTGGTTAGCGCATCGAGTTTGACCTTAACATCTACGTCATCTTTGATTTCGTAGAGACCTCCCTTCTTAGGAGCTTGATGTTGTCTCTCCCTATGACCTGCAAAATCCCACTGTTGGGACCTTTCAGCTAATCGCTCTAAGAAGTTATAAGCTGCTTCACCTCCCAAGTCTAAGAAAGCACCGCCATTCATTGATTCAATCATGTTACGGTGTGTTTGAGTTAAGCCATTGTAAAAGTGTTGTATTAACCTCCATGTTTCAAACCCATGTGGTGGACATTTTAGTAAAGGTCTTTAAATCTTTCCCAACTCTCATAAAATTTTTCATTTTCATCTTCCATGAAGTCAGTGATTTCTCTCTTTAATTCATTGGTTTTAGCCATTGGGAAGAATTTTGACAAAAATTTACTCACCAACATATCCCATGTTGTGATAGAGTCAGCGGGAAGAGAATTTAACCATGCCTTGGCCTTGTCCTTCAAAGAGAAGGGGAAAAGGCGCAGACGAACAGACTCATCAGAGAAGTCTGTGAACCTAAAAGTTGCACAAATTTCTAAAAAATCCTTTATATGCATATAAGGATCCTCTCTGTTAAGACCATGATAATTGGGCAGAAGTTGAATTATCTGAGGTTTTAGTTCAAAATGCTTTGCAGAGGTTGCAGGCAACACTATGCAAGATGGAGGGTTGATTGTGATCGGAGAAAATAACTCCCTCAGAGATTTCTCAGGTTGATCTTCCATTTTGAATGAAAGATCAATTTTAGTTTCACTATTCTCTAAAGGATTAGAATTATTGCTAACCAGACGCAGTGTGTGATCACGTGTCCACGTGGTCATCCACCGTCAATCAACTCTCACGTGTTTAAATTTTTTTTAATTTTTTAATTTTAATTTTTAATTTATTTTTAATTTTTAATATTTTTTTTTACCTAAAATTAACTGCAAGGATAAAATTAGTCTTAGAATTTGATTTCCTACAAGTCCCCGGTAACGGCGCCAAAAACTTGTTGTTGTTTTAATTAATCTCTTAATTTTACTCGCAAGTGCACGAATCGTGTTTGGAGTATAGTCGCACAATTCTTACGAGGTCGAACCCACAGGGACTTGTGTTTTTGGAATTCTAATTCGAAGATCAGATTATTACCCTTGTTGAAGAATTAAATTGATTTGATTCACTACAACTACGACTAATCGAAGACTTAATGCAATTAAACAGCTTTAACTAAGAAATTAATCTAAAGGCAATCAAATAATCTATGAAAAAGAAACTAATTGACAAATAAAAATTGAAACTTTAATCAAGAATTTAAAACACTAGGGCATAAGAATCAGCACATGACAATCATAGGAATATTTCTTTTAAAATCAGCAATTGTTTTCACGATTATCTCGTAGAGAATTGGAATTCAATCTATTCTCCTACGGAAAATTTCAGCATTAAAGCATATAGATTTGTAAATAGAATTTTTGTATTCTCTTGCATATCAACAGATGAGATTCAAATCATTACATGTATCCATCATTTGATAAATCACAAGTAATATTTAAATAGCATGTTCAACATATAGCCCAATGCAATTAATTTGAGAATAACAATCGTTAAAACGCATTAATTTAGGCAAAACAATTGCATCACATGAATACTATTCCTACAACTAATCATGGCTTCATCTCAGCCCTAGACAAGGAATTTAGCTACTCATACTAAGGAATTTAACTGCAAACATAATAGAATTCATTTCGATATAACTAAAATCAACTTACAGGAATTTTTTTGAATAATAGAAAACAAGCCAGAAAGTACTGTCGGGTTACTGTTCTTCTTCTCGGATTACTGTTCACAGCTCCAAAACCAGCAGGACAATTTGAATGAAAACAGAGGAATACAAAGATCTTTTATTGGAAATTACTCTCGAAATAAAAATAAAAAAAACAGAAAATTTGAACTCCCGGTCGTCTTCTCTCTCTCGGCCCGTCGGAACTTCTCTGTTTATGGCAATGCTCTGTTTTTATAGATCCCAAGAACAGTTCATTTTTCCTCTTCCAAATCAGCATCTTTTCCAACCAAATCTTGTGTATAGTTCATCTTTCCTATTTCTGCTTTCCAAAGCAGTCGATTCGCCCTTCAATTTGCTTCAAATTCCGTCCAATTTATACCACATATTCCAACTTTAAACCACAAAGCAGAGCTAAAAACGCCCAAATGTGAAGCTTTCCCATTTTAAACAATTCAAACACTCTTTGTAATCTTCAATCAAATCCTAATCGGCAACGTACCATTCTGATTCCAGAGCAGAAGCTTGATTTTCCGATTCGACTTTGTTGCAGGAGATTTTTTTTCCAAATCTAAAACTTTCTAAATCGCGACCATTCCTTCTGTTGCTGCTGTTTCTCGCCGCCGTCATGCTGTGCCGCCGTGCACGATCATCGTCTCCGCCGTTCACGATCTGCTGGTTCACCGCCGTCGTCGCCTTCGTATGACCGACGCCGTCAATCGCCTCTGCCATCGGCCGAAACCCAGTCGTCGCTGTCAATCCTTCGTCGAGCTCTGCTCCTTAGTCCCGACTGAACACCCGAGCCTTTGGCTCGGGTTTTGTTTTTTTCTTTTTTTTCTTTTTTTTCAGTGAACCGGCCGAACCAGTTTGGTTCGGCCCTTTCTTTTTTTTTTTTCTTTTACTTGATTAAAACCCGTCGAAGCAATGTCGTCCACTTGATCAAATCTGAACCCCTGTACATTGATTCCACGCCCGTCTTCTTCATCAGTGAACATCAACGGCTTAGATCTTCTCTGCACGTTTAATCTCCGCTCCTGGGTCACTTCGGCACTTTAAAACACGTCTAATGGCTTCACTTTTGGCTGTTCTGCAGTACAAGTATGCGAACCTATACAAAATAAAACATGTCCCAAATTAGACGTACCAAATAATTTATAAAATTACGGAACAGTGTTAAATTGAGCAATTTAGAGAGCCTTATTTGTTTAATTCCTAATTACTAAACAAATTACTAAAATTCACTTTATTCCTTATTTTAATTAGAAAACATGACTAACAAATAGGTAAAAAGGCATATAAAAATGTGTATTTTTCATGCTTAACAAGAATATTAGTGATTTTTTGCATGCCTTCTTTTGCCTTTTTTTATTTGTAAATGTAGTACAAGAGGGATGAGCTACATTTTGATTCCAGATAGGATAAACAACACTTGAGTTAGACAATCCTTGAGAGGCAGATAAATATGTCCAAAGCTAATTATTAATCTAAGTAAAAAGTTTATTATTAATCTGAGTAAAAAGATAAATATGTAAAAAGCTAACTTTTGTGAAGCTGTGCTCCAGAAAAATTACTGGGTTTTGTGAAGCTGTGCTCCAAAAAAATTATATTATTACGCTCTTTCCAAATGAAGAAATGGTTGCACAAATTGACTTCCAAATTAGTCATGCAAAGTCTAGGAATGAACTCCATAACAAAAGCTGGCTCTCAAGATTATGATATATATATATTTATAAAAAGAGGCTACATAAAAAAAAAGATTAAGATATACTCACAATGGAGAAAAGGAATCTACTTCGGATAGGAGCAATCCAAAACAAATGCCAGGCATTCCCACAATCTTCCCTTACATTCTTTTCCTCAAACTTTAAAATGAAAAAAGAAAATTTGTCTCTTAATCCTTATGGTATTACAAGATATCATGTCTCTTGGCATTGATGGAAGAATTAATCCTTGAATGAAAAGAGAAAATGCACTGCCCTGTCCACCTTTTTGTCCCCTCATATGAAAGCTCACATAGCTCAAAGAGAATTGAAAGGATCATCGAGTTTTAGGGAAAAAAAAAAAAAGCTTACCAACTTCTGAGAACCAATTGCATCTCTGGAAGGTATGCCAACGGTGTCCCTTTGTGCCCAACATGGCACATGCTGAAATCATAAGATTTACACAGCGTCTTTCTACGATCCACATACTTTGTGAAGCTGTGATCCAATGTTCATCAAGATACTGAATCACTGATAAGAAAAAGGAAGGCATGCGGCCCATTAATTTGATCTAAAAGTCCATGGCGTGCCAAACCAATATGGGTGCGCATGCACCCAATTGGAGCTTTTAGTGATGTGGATATGCACGCCCTTTAGCCTGTATAGGACCATACTGACTGTACATTTGTTCTTTAGAATGGAGAAGCTTTTTCTAAGAGTACATACAAGAAGTGGGAAACTATATTAGTTGAAATTTGTAGGAGCACACAAGACATGCATTAGAGCTTTCGTTAAATGTGTTATGGAAACTAATAAAAAAGATAGTTGTTCTAGGATATATAAACAGCTATTAATTGTAAATGTATGTTAAGGTTTACAAAAGAAACTTCTCAAATATGATAAAATTATATGTTAGATTTTTTTTTACTGAACACAATCCTAGTTGTAAGTCACAGCAAATTCACAATAACATGAGAATAGTAATTCTTTTTTTTTTATGATTTTCAAACCGTTCATTTTATAAAAGTTAGATGCAAAACATTTATGGTTTGAGATTAGTGCATTTGTACGGATTACTTTGTTTTTCCCCCTTTTGGCTTGCTTGTATATATATGTGTATTTATGTGACTATGTTTCTTTGTATGGATTTTAGACTATTTTGATACCGATAAGAGTCAAACACGATATATAATCCATGTCGTCGACCTAGATAGATGGGATAAGGCGTATGATGATGATGATGATGACATTTAGTGAACCTAACACAGTTTTTGGATTAAAAACGTTACATACATTCCTCTATATTTTTATAATTTTCCATATTTAACCTTGAGTTTTTCTAAGTCTACATCAATTTATTGTTCCATATTAAATGTGTTTAAAATAGTTGGCTTTCAAAAAGCAATTCAGACAATTAAGTGGAACAGATATTCTTGAACTTTTTCCATATTCTTATCTTGATGTTTTGTGTCCCCACTTTTCTCTCTTTCCTTGCCAAATTGGTAATTAGGGTAGGGAAAAACCCTTTAATGCATAACTAATTTATCTAAGCCTTGATTTCCTTTTTCTTTACAACAACTGCCCCTCTCTCAAATGCTCGGGCTGCGGCTCAAGCCCATGACTCTCTCTAGTGGAGAGTTACTACGACTGCACTACTGCGCTTTTGGGGGTTCTCTAATCCTTGATTAACTGCAAAAGGGACTCAAAAAGCTTCATGGGCACTCTTTTAGCAAAAGTTTGGAAGATGACAAACTTGTGGCACATAAGCACCTCTGATCTTGGAACTTATCCTATTTTTCCACAACTTCACCTCTTGTCGGGTCTCCAGCAGACGAGAAAACATTAATCAGTACTCAAAGTAGATGTTTTGTCTCCTTGGTGCCCAATCGACTCACTTACCATCTAAGAATATGTCCCATCCCATCTTTATCTCCTCATATCAGGTACACAATTTCTCATCATTCTTCTATATCTCATGCAAAATCTCTTTTCCTCAATTAAGAAGACTGCTAAAATTGGATTAACAACTGAATGAAGTGAGCTTAAATCAGCCAACAAAGGAATTGAATAGCTTCATGTATTTCACATTCAGATGAGATCTTCCCCTTTTATTTCCAAATGAATGGTTCAAGAAAACTTGGATATATAGAGAGAGATGGGTATTTGAAGAGGAAACTCTAGTTTGACCAATAAGAGGGAGAAGTGGTAGCCGTATGGGGATTGGACTTGGAGTAGAAGCATGACTCCCGGAAGCAGGACATTGTTTGAGACAAGGAATGATGTTATCTTCTTCTGCAAAACAGATACAAGCCTAATTATATATCTGGTCCCCCCCAAATGATCTTTGCATCAGGCCTATGAGAAGCATTCACTTTGCAGGGCAGCCAACCGATGCTTTGGTTGGAAGAACTTAAAATGAGTGCTTACGTGCATATATACGGTAGATGTACCAAGTAAAGAACGTACACATCTCTCTCTCTCTCTCTCTCTCTCACAGAGACACACACTCAAAAGGAAACAATATGATGAATTATAAGTTCATTGCACCACGCCAAATGACTGTGTCCTTAGGCAAGTTTTCATTGCTTATAAGGAAGTTTTCAGTTGTTTGAAAACCCCAAGTGTAGGGATCAGTTTGCAGCCTCAATCTTAGGAGTGTGTTTTAGGAGTCTGTACCGTCCTTCTAGCCATGCCAGGTGACAGAGCATCTTATTTTACCATTTTGCATTTGCAGCTCTTCTCCCCTCCAGATGAAAACAGAAGAATCTATTAACTTAAGGTAGGCGTTTCCTTTTCCTTCTCATACGTACCATATCGAATTAGCTTCACCAGTCCTTTCATCTCCGTTGATCACCCTCTCAAGTTTAACTGAGTTCATTCTCTCTAGATCCTTCTCTCTCTAGATCTCTGTCTTCCTGAGATCAAATGTTCATTCAGTTGCAACTTAAATTCTCTTGCAGATTACTCTTATAACAGAGGTGATCAACTTCTCTAACAGTCTTAACTTCAGGAGATATTTATAATAAACATGCTCACAGTTCACTCATTCTCATCTCCTGCTTAGTTGCACTGAAGACATACAATGATATAGTCGAATAACAGTTTTGGCAAGTAAAATTTTCTCGTTGTTTGACGTACTATGATTTGAGATTAACGAACATCTTTTCCTTTGTGTTCATAGTCTTCAACAAAAACATGTAATAACATATATAAAGTAGTAAGAACTTAATTTACAGGCTCTCTGCAAAATGTTTGAGATGCTTTTTTATACTAATACAAGTTTCCCTTCTTCGGTTGGTCTCTCTCTCTCTCTCTCTCTCTCTCTCTGTTATGTGTGTGGCAGGAGATGTACGTTAATCTTATACTCTACCCTATTTTTTAGGATGTAGCTTTTATTTCAGGACAGAGGAAGCATATATACAAACAGTACTAGCAAGACCAACTTTTGAGAAAAAGAATGACATCGATTTCTTCTGTTTATTTTTGTTCTTGTACTCTTGCTGTCGGATTGAAACGTCGTCACTATGTCATGCATATATGTGCTAGTATCCCCACTCCGCTGTCGTACATGAAAGATGAATTTAACTGTACTGGGGAAGTCATTGAACAGGGCCATGATGTTGATTCTCTTATCAACCTTCAATGTGTTCTAGTCAGGGAAAATAGCTTGCACGCAGAGAATGTTTTAGAGCACGTGAAAACTGATGGTTCTACGAAAAAATGCTTTTCTTCACTAAAACTACTCCCTCCGTCCTGAATTAATTTCACCATAAGGATTTTCAAAATGAACTAAAATTAGTTCATTTTGAAAAATCTTATGGTGATAATAATTCTGGACGGAGGGAGTATAAAAATTCACTACTAAGGAACTCACGTGGAAGAAAGCTCGGCAGTATATTTTTGATACTTGAACCTAACTTTACTTTTAAATTGAGGATTTATCGACAATTTCTTAAAGAGCAGAAGAGAAGATGGAGATACATAAAAGTAAGACTTTATTCCAGTATAATAAAAAAGGACATCTACATATCAGTGATATATGATCATCGCAATTTACCAACAGCAAGAAAGCTTCATAGCTGCTGCACAATGGACCACAAGAACAAGACTACTTACAAGCTGACAGAGCTGCTGCCTCCAGGCACAGCACACTCAGTTGAACTGTTCCTCCCACATGTCTTGGGATTCAGCTAGATTATTATGTACAGCGAATAACCATTTTTTTTCAATGTAAATATAAAAAGATAACCTCCTATGATCAGGATGTATATATAAGTTGTAATATATATAATCAGCTGCCTTCACTTCCAAAGATCAATCTGCCAGTTAGAGGTGGACGTTGAAACATAATCAGCTGCTCCTTCTGTTCTTTCAGGTACATTAAAAACATTGGCTGGAGTGGAGCAATTGGGCTCTTTGGGAACATCCCCCTGGCTAAGCTGAGAAGCAACAAACTTGTCAAGAACTCTCCAATCTGTCACCTGGTCCACAGCTTGTTCAGTACTGGTGCAACTACTATACAATAGTGTGTTCATCTGATTTTCGTTCAACTGGTGTTCTTGTCCAGTAGAGTATTGAAGCTTGGGGCTCTCCAGCTGAGGGAGCTGGAGGAAGGGGTCATGGGGGATGTGGTAGTTGAGCTGGAGCTCTTGTTTGCAGAGAAAGGGGTTGTGAAAGCCAACGTGATCTGGATGGGGTACTATTCTCTTTGGTGACTCAAGGTCCGGCATGAAGGAGACTTGTTCGTCGTACCAGCATGGCGACTCGTGCTCCGATAGCCGCCTGACCGCCGGCATTTTCTTTTTGAATACCCTGCAGACCACCCAGCCTTCTTCCTGCAAATGCAATCAGGTCGAGCTCGATTTAGGACAAGTATACAGCCTTAGAAGATAATGAAATTAGTGATCAAGTTATATATAAAACCAGCTAGTAGCTCTACTCGTTGGCATTCCCTCCGATCCTGAAGTAGTAGTAACATTTGGTTTTCCTAAATGAACTTCGAAAACAAAATGATACTAGTAATTCCGACCGAGTAATTTCCCGCCTACTTCAATATTTTGATTTTTGCATGTTAAAGTCAATACACTATTTTACATTTTTTGTATTATACCAATCCTTTCTCAATCTTGTTTTGTGTTTGGCTTTGAGCCTCCATCTCTTGTTCTTCCACATACTTGCTGCTCCAATCTTTATATGGTAATTCAATTCTATTTCTCCATTATACGTGTGCATACTTTAATTTGTAGCCAACATTATGAGTTTACTATTCATTTATTAGCTGCATCAATTATCGGCCACCATTGAGTTGAACTACAATTCGTCACTCATTAGTCATTATGCACTAAGTAATACTTTGTCACATTTTAACCTACACCGTCTCTTAGTCTATGTACGTATGGGCTATACCATATACACGGTTTTTTATTTGGTTTGATGTGAGAAAAAAGTTACTGCGTTTGAATCGCCACTCATTGGCTACCTACCCAAGATTATATATTAATTTACCCCGTGTGTATGATATGTGGGACTTGTGTGTACCCAAGGGGCTTGCTGGCGGGATATGGTGCTCTAAGAGGCACGGTGCCCCGCCCTCTAGACACCCCTTGTTATAAAAAAAAATGATGAATCATAGTTAAGAAAAAACACGGTACGAGGAAGTTGAGTAATTGAACTACCATATGAAAGAAAAACCCATGAAGCATACTCGCCTGAGGAGTTCCATTTTCGTTAGTTTCCAATCGGTATTCGTGCATTATCCAATCTGATTTTTGCCCGTTTGGTGCTCTTCCTTTGTAAAAGACCAACGTTTTCCTCATGCCGACCAAACTATGCTTGGAGTATATAGCTTTGTCTCTTCCAGTTGCCTTCCAAAACCCTGCTGTGGTAGCTCTATTTGTCCGAGTCCCAGTTGGGTACTTTTTGTCTTTATGACTAAAGAAGTACCATTCGCTTTGCTCTTCTGTTCCTATTCTACATTTCTCTGTTTAGATTCGATAAATGAAAGTTAACAATGGTGTAAGGATATCAAGAAAATGTAAATATGGTTGCACCAAGAATTAAATGAGTTGCCGGTAAATGTATATTACCTTGGAGATCCCATGGCTCAATTTTATAAAGATCAATATCCTTGATGACATCTAAGTCTATCCTTCTTGAAGCCACTTTCTTTCTTAAATAATAATCAACCAGCTCCTCATCTGTGGGATGAAACCTGAAGCCTGGGGGAACATTGGAGAAAGTGTTCATACTGTCCCGTCAATGTTAACAGCTGCAAAGACATCCCATATTTGGTTAGCTTTGATGGCTTTTGTTACTGTCACAGTTTTGGATACATCATTAGTGCCATCTAAGTAGGTATATATACATTAGTGTTTAAGAATGTATGGTAATTGAGGTAGCTGGCGAGTTCAAACTTTCACTAAAAATGTTCTTTTGTGCAAGTCTGCCATGCAAGATGTAGGTTTACAAAATGATTCTCTATGTACATCTATGCAAATTGTGTTTTTATCATTCAAAACCATAAGAATAGATAGCCTTTAAAGAGTTAAAAAAATCTATATATAATCAAAAGAAAATTGCAACATGTTTGAGATCAAATAACGATAGCACATCCACATTTTGAGATATGTACGAATGATGCATCAAGATAATAAAACCTCCACTATGTTGCAAACTTGCATGCGCCAAATAATAACTCTTCAACCCTAAATTTAACATTGAAGTTATGGATCCAGTACCTCTTATCAAACTTTTTGATGGATTTTAATTTTTTAGTATGCGAACAAAGAGGCATTAGCCAATTCATGGATGGTGCAACTCTTATCTACAGTGGTATCTATTTATGGCTCTATATGTATATATATTTGACAAATGAGATAGGTGTAAGCAAACGAGAGTATAAAAAGACACCGCATTTCATTAATCAATAACCATCTTTAATTGCATTTTATCTTACTAAGCCCCAGTCAAATCCAATGGAAAATGCGAAGCAGTAAAAGAGGCGAATACCATAAAATAGTTGTGACAGTTCAAAGGCAATTCAAAGTTTTTTTAGGTTAGAAAACAAATTCAAGTTCATTTTTTACGCTAAATAAATGTTCATTTCTTATTCTTTTGGGGATTAGCAAGCACAATTTCATTAAAGCGCAAAATGAAAAATCACAATATCGGAAGAACAAGGCAAATAGTTTTAAAGTTCTTGTTCAATTGACATGCAATGTGAACAAAGTTACCATGAATTTTTTTCCCTACAACTGCTCAAGGTAGCAGACAACTTACGCACACATAACTTACTTTCTAAAATTCCTCGTGTCTGGGTCGAGATTCAAGCCCGGATCTTATCCATTACACCGGAGACTGAAGACCATTGCGCCAACGGTTTCGGAGGAGTTCACCACGAATTATGATAAGAGAAAATTATTTTCTTTAGTACTTTTTACTGAGAAAAATTCTTTAGTAATTTTAGAAGTAAAATAGTTGTTGAGAGAGAGCGAGAGAGAGAGAGAAATCATAAACACTACAATTTCTTCCAATATTGAGATGATCTTTTGATCAAGAAACTGATTCAGCTCAACATTGAAATTTGCACTAGCATAGAAGACATCAAATCACTCAGGACCAACATAAATATGGCTCAAGTTAGATGTGTCTGACAATACATGCCAGGCAACAATGCAAATTTAAATAACAGGTAGGCCATTTATTTTTATTTTTGTTTTGTGAAGATACACTAAGAAATGATGTAATTCCAAAATGAGAGATAAAATGATTTCATGCTCTTGATCCCTTACTTTGATTATAAATAGAATCAAAGGTGAAAGTATTATTGACAACACCATTGCTTGATGATCATATTGCTATACATTTAACTGTCTATCTCTGGCATGTAAGTTTAAAAAATTCAATAAGCAATGATATAGTGCAATTAAATCCAGCACTATTGAATACTTGATCTCCATGTCTATGAAAACATGAAATGTTATATCTAAAAGGCCATCATTTTTGTGGTCCTAGAGATGAACATTAGGACTACCAAATGAGAAAACAGCTTTAAAACAGATTATGAAAAGCTGAGGTAAAAGATCTCACATAAATGCCAATTATGTGCAATTGCTCTTTTTCTCCAAAGAAATGGAAAGAAAAGAAAACATGCGATTGTTCTTCATCGTATTGATAGCATCCGCAGACCAAAGATTAGTGAAAAAGTAGAGAGCTCACAGATAGCAAAAGAACTCTTCTCTAGATGCACTTCTTGGATCTGATGTATCTCTCCTTCAAGACTCAGAGAATGATCAGCTACTATACTGGCAGGCAGCAGGCAAAAAGGTTAAACTACAAGTCCTCTTTGTTTGTGTCTCAGGGATCAGGCAAAGGCTTTCAAAAGGCAAAAACACAGCCCTCGGGAACTGATCCAACAACAAAAGACACCCAACCAAAGCCTCCCAACACTATAACTTCTTCCTCAGAGCTGGTCTCTCTGCCTGACAAACTACTATTCTGACCACCTTTCCTCCAAAAACCCAAGTTGACCAACCAACCAGCTGAAAGGAAGAAGACAGAAGAGCTAGAAGCTGATGATCTATCTAATGGTGGCCAGAAGGTGAGGCAGTCGAATAGGAGAACGGAAAGCAGGTAGGCTTATATAACCTCCTCTTCCAACATCCCTCCCAGTTCTGCTCTTTCTGCTGGATTGCTGGAAAAGCTTGGAACCAAAAAAAGAGATTCTGCGAAAAGACAGCAAGACAGAGAAGGTGGCAAGAACCTCAACCGCCACTGACAGAGACCAAAAACAGGAGATTAATGTTGTCAGCCTGACTGAGGCCAGCCCTTCCTCCTCTTCTCCGGCCAGTGGACAGCAACAGCCCTCCCTGCCTCCTTCCCCCCACTGATACCATGGCCAAGCTCTAATACACTAGAGATAATGTACAAAAGGGTATGTGCCCCGGGACCCACCTCCCCACTCTGCTATCCCTATCATTAGATTCATTACACACATCAAATCCACGTCTTGAGCTCCCTAATGAGCCATCATTTGCTTAACACTAATGAAGGGTAGTTTTGGGAAGTTTGGGGGGTAGAAGTGGGGCCCATGGGGGAGATGGGGGGCTGTGGATGGTTGGTTGGGAATTTGAAAAGTGGTAATTACGATAAGGGTAGGGTATTTCTGAACGGGTCGCTTTCTGGCGGGCAACCGACCGTGTGGCCGTCCGAACGTCCGACAGCGACGCCTCTCCAAATTGGGTGAGCCAAGCCAGGCATTTATGAGTGTGGGGCCTGGATAAGGTGGGCCCCACAGGTTTGAGCTGGTGTGATTGGGTAGGCGGTGCCCGGTGGGTGTGGCCCTTTCTTTCTGGCAGTTCCCATGCCGGCGCCTAGGGAGATTTAGTCGATAAAATTATGGATAAAGATTAATAAATAAATAATTAAACTTTTTTCTTTGTTTATAGTTTGAAGTGGTAGAAAAGTAAAGCAAAAGTCTCAAACGTGATCCAAAGGTCATATACTCCTCCCATGAAAGGTTTCTCCATTTTTTCATGTTGATGATGACCAAGGCTCAAGCCTTGCAATGAGCTAATTGGAGTGTAACTTGCTCATTTTTTAATTAGTGTCAAAGGAAAAAAAACTCGCTTAACTTGACATGATTAAGTTATTAATGATCATCTTACTACATTGCTAGGAATGCTTGTATCTTATCCCACAAATTAGTCACTTACCCAGGAGAGTGGTTCATGAATATTATTGATAACGAGTACCTCAATATTATTCACTTTACTCATGACACCATCATTTCTATTACTACAGCCTACATTACCATAGAGTTTATTTTGTCTTAATCGTGAACAAGCAATTCGTGAAAGGAAAATGCTTCTCCTCCAGCTTTTTTTTCCGCGGCCACCTCACGTACTAGTGTATTGCAATGGTGTGGGTCACATTTTCATTGGCTTTCTGTTATGAACTTAATTATCCTTTCTTACTTCTATTAAGAATATGATTCCTTCTTTAATATGATTTCCTAGTTAGGATTTACTACTTCTATTAGGATTAGGCTATTTTTACTCTTTATATATGTAAGGCCTATGGCTAAAACGGGATTATTAATGAGAATCACAGATTAATTTATGCTTATTTCTTTTGTTCTAGTTTAGTCTCGTTCTTCTCCGTTGTAGACGCCGTGTCTACATCATTGGATCAGAGCCGTTTCGACCCTGGTTCCCACCCACCCACCCTTACTGTCGCCATGACAGGCGACCATCGGAAGAGTCCCGACCCACCGCCGACGTCCTCCGGACCCTCGTCCGTGACGACTACGGCCTCGGACTTTTACGACGTCCCCATTACTACTCTCCCCCATGCGACTACCCAAACTACACAATTGGAGGCAAAATTGGAGCGAGAACTTACCGATTTGAAGACGGTGATTGCCGAGATTGCAGAGTCCAACCGTCGTCACGATTAGGAGAACGGTCTTCGCGATCGTCGCCTTGAGGCGCTCCTGCTGTCCTTCCATCGCCAGACGGTGTCGGCTCCTCCTCCGAGCTACGCTGTTTCTCCGTCCGGGTTTCCACCACCGTCTTTCCCCGCCGGCACCCACATGCTGCCTGCCGGCATGCCGCCTTGGCAGGGCCTCACACCGGCGGGAACCAGCACGACGGGCTCCGCTTCATCGGGAGTCGTTACATCGGCCGCCTTCGGCTAGCCGGCGCCACTTCTTTCCGTCGAGTCCCTCCTTCCGACCACCGGCGTCGTGGCAGCTGCCTCTTTGCCGCTGTCCTCTCTGCCCGGTCTGCAAGAGACCATGGCAATGGCCGTCCAGACCATGGCGGGCCTCATTTCCCTGAGGCCCGCGCCTTCTATAGCTTTCAGATCACCGCTTCCATCGCCGCATCACAGGCACGGTCTGCCGCCAGCAGCCCATTGGCCGCCTTCTGCCTCACACCTTCCCCAAAGGTGCGATCTTTGGTCACCAAACGACATCTTCTTCCGCTTCTTGCTCCTTCCGGTGTTAAGATCCGACTCCGACGACACCTTTCGCCGCTTCCGATCTGTCGCCGCTGCCATGGCTTCCGCACGGTGTCTGCGATCACCGCCTTGGCTACCCCTGTCGCTGCTACCGTCGCCCCGACAATCTCTACGTCCTGGCTCTCTCTACTCCACCACATCCCTCGATTCTCAGGGTCCTCTCTACTCCCACCGCTCAGGACCGCCATCCCTCTGTCACGGATGCGGCGATCGACCCAGCTGCAGTGCCGAGAGCCTCAACCCTCACCTCCTTCGA
The DNA here is from genome assembly GCA_039654745.1 of Houttuynia cordata. Lineage (NCBI taxonomy): Eukaryota > Viridiplantae > Streptophyta > Magnoliopsida > Piperales > Saururaceae > Houttuynia > Houttuynia cordata. The sequence goes on from CM077511.1 coordinate 9,480,428, forward strand.
ACACGGCCTCATCGGTGACTTTGCTACCACCGTGGACCAACCCTCCGCTGTAGGGCATGGCCATTCCTTCATATGGCCTGCTGTCCGGACCAAAGCCCCAACCTTTGGAGTTGGTGTCGTCAACCTCCAGTCCATCCGCCAGATGCGCGCCATCCGTGAGAAGCCCGTTTCTGATTCCCTCGATGGCCGTTGCAACCTCCTCCAGTCCTACTTCCGATCCGACGGTGGCCTCCTCGCCGCCGGCTGCCACATGGCCCTTGCCGCCGCCAAGGGTTCCCTCTCCTCTTTCGCCGTTCAGCCGCTGACCCTACCGATGGGTCACATCGACAGGGAAACGGCCATCGCTGCCCCGATCGGCAACTCTGCCACCATCGCCTCTAGAGCCTCGGACGCCCACGCTGACCACTTCCCTAGCTCCTCCGCTATCGGCCATGGCCGTTCCTCTACTGCTGCCATGATCCTCGACAATGCGGAGGTCAACCAGGCGGAGGACTCGATGGACATCCACGTTCTCCCCGCCACACAGATTGGCTGTGAGGGGGCCCTCCACAAAAGCTATGCGAATTCCACGTGCAATCCAACGGCCAAGATCATCCACGGAGGGACCGCCATTGGGAGAAACTGGGGCCCGGGTATTGCTCAGTTCTCCTCTCCTGGGCCGAGTGTGAACAACCTGTCCATCCCTCCTCGCACCGAGAGCCCAACCTGCGGCGTCTTGTCCATCCATCCTCATGCCGAGAGCCCGACCGGTGGCATCTCGTCCAAGGAACTCCTCTTCCGCACGCTTGAGTATGCCACCACCGCGGGTGCGTCTGCCGAGATGTTCGCCAATGGTCATCACGCGTTTTGATGAAGTTGAATTTTTGCATTTCTGCCATCACTGTAAAAAGTCAAGAGCACCTCGAGGACGAGGTGATGCGGAAGCATTGGTGGAATGTTATGATCCTATTAGGATTAGGATTAGATTAAATTAGGATCGTATCTCAATTAGGACTATAGCTTAAGGCATAGGATTATGGCTCAAGAGCCTATAAATATGTAAAGGGGTCTTCCCTAATGGATAATCCAAGAATCAATAAAGCTTTAGTTTATTTTATATGTTTTACTTTCTTAGTTATAGATGTATTTCTCTATGGATTCTCTTGTAGACAACGGTCTACAACACTTTCACCACACTAGCATGTAAGGTTGGTCATGATAAAAAAAGCTGGAGATATAGCATTACTCTTCGCAAAAACCCTCTTCGGCTCTTCCTACAGAGTTAGTGCTAAAAAAGGTCACTAGACTTCATTAGTGGAAAGAGCTTGCTTGAGCTGGAGTTGATGATCTCTGGAGAACATGGGAAAATTAGGGTATGCAATTAGGTAAATGACAAGTTGTAAGAAAATGAGCTAAGCCCCCCAAAAATAAGCAAGTACACCCTCTATAAATTCAATAATAATAACTTCATTAAAGGTGTATGGTTAAAAAAAGTTGCATGTAATTCACTTAAGCTTGTTAAGTCCTTGCTTGTCAAAGGGTAAGTGAATGAGATTAATCAAAAAGTGGGGATTTGAGGCCCCTGAATAGCATGTGTTGAAAAGGATAAAAGCTTGAAAGGTGTAAATGGGCCCGGAGGGCAATCATTAAGAACGTAAGCCCATCATGTCATCCCCTTCTGCTGCGTTCCGTTTATGGGCGAAGTGGGACCCGCTTGAGGTGGCTGTATTCGACCGCAATGCCATCCAATGCGGTTTCTCTAATACACCTCGGGTCCCACCACACACTCTTCTACCATCATGTCTTCTACTAAGGGCTTATCCCCCTAGGGGCTGGCCGTTGGGAGATTGACAAGCAGAGGATTAGATTAACCTAATCCCTGATTAAACAAGTACTAGATGTGAGACAAGACTGGTACAACTTACAAGCGTGATGGTGTAGTCACACTCTTTTAGTGTTAGAGAGAGAGTCTAGATTACTAAGTGCTTATTTTATATTGGAATTGTTTAAAGAAATGACAAGGGGTCTGAGTCGTCTGACTGGTTAAATTAATTCTGAAAAGCATTGATGGTACTTGACTATTTTAAGCTAAATTACTTAGTGTTTTGGTTAATGCAGGCAGACTATCTGCAAGGGAGAACATGTGTTTGCAGACAAACCAGTATGGAAATTTCATGTTATATGCGTATATAATGGTAATGGTGGGTTGACAATTTCAAAGAAAAAATGTATTAATTGACAACTACTATGTGATATGTTATGATGTTTTCAAGGAATAAAATTAAGCAGGTGTAAAAATAAAATGTCCCCCCAAGTGAGAATTCATTTTGAGTTAATATATTACGATGTTAATTGATGGATCTCATTCATAATTTCAGAATAATGTAAGTCTTCTAGATTTATGAAAATAAAAGTAGTTGGGTATAATTGCGAGTTTCATATACTTTACTATAAAAATCTAAGCTGATAGGGAACAAGCTAACCATGTATGTATGTAATCCCCCAAAGTTAACTGCGTCTCACTTCTCATTACTCTCTCTCTCTCTCTCTCTCTCTCTCTCTCTGGAGGTTGCTTACTAGTGGGAAGATCCTTTTTCCTGATCCATATGACAATACTAAAATAATTCAACCTACTTAGCCAAGTGTTCATAGACAATGAACTAGTATAAATTAATAGATATGTTTGAATAAAATGATATTGAGACGGAGTGGTTGAAGGCCAGATCTTTGGCATTCCATGGCCGTCAAAGGTGAAGGGACAGAAGCTCGGCGCGTGAAGGCAATGTGCTGGCTCTAGTGGGTTGCTGTCGACAATTCCAGTCTCTTGCTTCTCACGGGCAGGCCCATGCGCCAGACAGCCACATCCCTCCCTTATCATTCCCTCTCTTACAGTCAACTAGCCATCCATTTTCCTCATCTTCTTTACAAAAAAATCTCATATAAACCACTGCATTCCCACCTACAAATTCTCTTTTTCTCACTTGTACATTATTTTCTGTGTTAGATTTTTTTAGATGGATTAACGAAATTATAGTTATAATTACACATGATATGAGTGCAAGTTGCCTTTTTTTGTTTTAAGTCCATATGGAGTCCGTAAGCCTGATTAAACGGCCAAGGCAATACCAAACTCTTAAAGCACCGTGTCTCATGTCCACTATCTAGCATCTACATATCACACGCACTAACTAGGGCCTGTACATGGCCAACATAACGGATTGAACTCAGGATCTCCATGTCTTTGTGATTGTTAGACGTAAATACTAGACTCAGGGACATCAACATTTAGGACCCTTGTGCAATAACGTGTGCGAGAATTGGTATTTGATGTAAGTACTTCTGTAGAATGCATGAGATAGTTTTTCTCATTCAAAGAGGTGAGACTTTCAGGGCTTTGACTTTGAGCTAAACACGCCTGTCAAGTGTCATCTCCTTGTTACCTCCATCTGGCATGCCCCTTAGCAACAAAATTGTGGGGGTGGGGGGCTTAATGGCTACCATAATTGCGATTTAATAGTGTACTTCATGTAACGTCCCTTTTAGGGGTCAGTGACTGTGATATGTGTCTGGCCTATGTAGTAGGGAAACGTATGAAAACTTACCTAAAGGTGACAACAATAATAACAATTGATGATGATTGCATTTTGGTTTATATGTCTCCTTCAGAATAATGATTTATAACAATAATAATAAGAATGAGAAATTTGAACAAGAAAAGACGTGAGAGTGGAGCATGAAATGATTGAGCATTTTGTGGAATTGTCTCCACGTTGATGTTCCTTGATGTAACTAGGGAGTACATGCATTTTAGACATATTAATGTAACTGCTAGTTCTTAGTGATCAAGTGAATGTAGGATGTGCAACATTATCAGCAACACCATCTTAAAAAGACTGTTAAGGCATGCATAATGACCCTAAAAAGACCATAATGCAATTTAGCAAAACTTAATGAAACAGACTAGAAAAAAAAAAGAAGAAGAATACAGTTAGGACAAGTAAAAAATATTTGAAAATTTTGAAATGGAATTTTGCAATTATGGTTCACCAGAGATTTAGGGCAGTTATTGGGTTTTTAAAATTCTTCAATCAGGTTCAAGGGTTCGCTTCGGGCATATCGACCAAAAAAAACAAGTTACTAATCTTCCTACTGGCTGGCGCAAATGTGACCTTGCCACCAAAAAAGAGAAGAGTCAACGACTTGTCCTATATGGGGCAGTCTTGCTGTCACTGATAGTCTCATAGACAGTCTCTGAGTCTACTTTGTTGTCATGCCCATGGCTGGTCCATCACTGCGAGGGCAAGTACAAAAAATGTTTAGACATGAAGGCATGGCCATTGTTCGTGTAACCTTTTTTTTGGTATACTCCATTGTTCGTGACTTCGTGTAACTTAATAAATCAAGAAGAATGAATTCCTCTCATTTTCTCGAGAAACAGTATTGAACAATGTTCGAAAACTCAAGGTTCCGGCTCGGTTCTCAGTCACAACGTAGTTAAAACGAAGCCAAATACTCCCTCTCTCACAATTAACAGGCCGATTTGATTTTCCAAAGTGAGCTTTTTCAGTTTACTTCAAAAAACCAAATCAGACTATAATGATGGATGGAATCTAAAAAACCAAATTGGACTATATGTGGGATATCAGCCAAACTACTAAACCACTATTTGAAACCCACCCTATTAAACTAATGGAAGTGCTGAATTTCACCTACAAGAGAGGCTGCATCCACTTAAACCCAGGCCTTTCTCTTCAAAGATACTTGTGACTCTCTCAGCTGCTTGGTATCCCTCACAAAAGTCATGAGCAAAATTGGACTGTCTTGCCAAGTCCCCATCATTTCTAAAAGAGCTCCATGCTTGAGGCCAAGACTTCCATAAGCCTGATTTTCAGTAGAACAAGCAAGAAAGGGAACCACCATGAAGTCTAAAACCTTTTAAAAGTCATGACCTGTTGAGCTAGTCGGTATTGTTGGCTCTTTTTCTTGCCACTTCCACGTTCCAAGAAGGTAATCTCAACATCAAAGTCACCTTTCTCAAGTCGTCGTCTGTATACATTATGACTTATGAGTTACCAAAGAGAATATTGTAAAGTTACAAAGCTGAATGGACGATTTCTATGGTTGATTTTTGGTAGTGCGGATGTTTCTCTTTTCTGGTTAATGAAGCAAAAAAAAAAGAATCTGTTCGAAGGAAATGTAGCTTTGACTCTCCTTTTGTGATGAAAAAAGAGTGCCACACATCAGTCTCAATGATGCGAATATGTGAGATGCGGTAAGTTGTGGGAACCCAGTTCTGAATGAGTCAGAAGTAAAGTTCTTAGAGGATGGCCACTTGAATGGAAGCTGAAGATAGGAACGGCATCTATTGTTGTGTAAAAGAAACAGCTTCTAGTGGCAGGTTTATGGTATTAGGCCGTTTGGGGCGTGATTAAAAGCAAAACATCCACGATGTTTTGCTACACTGTAGCATCCATGTTTTGTCGTGTTTCAGTTGGATAAGAAAAAAGTAGATCTGAAAAATCCACTGTGGATATTTGCGAATAATCACTCCCCAAATGGCCCATTAGACTTTCTTGTAGAAACTTCCATGTGGGGACTGGTGGCACCCACAGGTGGATGGAGGAGAACCTTGATTTCAGTGCTTCAAGTTGATCATCATTTACATGGGATTGATGAGAGTCCTTGTTCCTTCATTAGTTAGAGAAGCATATGGTCCTTTTATGAATCTATATATTTTGCTGAATGGGCCTGGGCTGAACATCAAAAGGTCTAATTAGGAGACGTTGCCGGTTAAAAATTTACCAAACAAAATTCCAGTGTTTAAGATTCAAGGAGACTTAATTTTGCTAGAATTGACATCTCTAGCAAAACGAGATTTTATATTTCAACAGCCCCTCAATACTCAGCACTCACAAATTACAATCCCATCTTGATGCTCCCTCTGTCTGGCAATATTATCACCACAAGGTTTTTCAAAATGAACTAAAGATGATAATAATTCCAGATGGAGGGAGTAGTAGCATATACATTCAGTGTATCAGTGATGCTAATTACACTGCTAATCTTTTTCCTGCCTCTAGTTCACTCGCCTAAAATTCTTTCTATGCATTAGACATCAATATCGCGACAGACTATCTGTTCTCCACTTATATGTGAGAATTCACAGATATGAGGAAAGAAACTGGCTCGAAGGTATGATTTTTGAAAGATCATTTTCCTCCATCTACAGCACATCTTGATGGGGGATGCTTATGCTTCATACACACTATTTTATCTTTCGTTTCTCTTCATTAACGGGCTAAACGCTGACTAATACTCCAAGACCTTACTTGTTCTTACCTGCATGGCTATTATAAGCCAAAAACAAAATACCGTACATGTACTTGAGGGAGCAAATGCTGACTACAGTGTGATAAAGGCAGATTCGAGGCTCTTTTCGTAGGAATATTAATATCTGAACAATCAACTAAGCTTTTATTGGATAGGGATATAATTTATCAAAGAATCAATAGTTACAAACTAATCAGTGAACACCTGAATACATGTTCCGGACCGTTAGTCGAATGCACTAACAACCATTTGCCAATACAAAGAAACTAAATCTCTATGAAGAAATTTTATGAAGATTAGGTAACCAGATCAATCACCTGACCAGAAGCTGATCAAAGCAAGAAAGAGAAACAATATCACTTGCCTGGTTTTGCTACGAAAAAAATAAAATAAAATGTATCGCACTGTTCATGTGAAACTTTCAATCAGTGACGAAGATTTCATATCATTAATACAATAAAACAGGTCGTCTTTGAAGCAAATTCTATATATTGACGAAAGGCAAATCTGGTGCTTACTTTAAATTTTTTATTTATTTTATAAATGCTTACTTTAATTTCTAGATGGGTACTAGATTATAACAAACTTCCCACACCCACCACCAGCAATTTCAATTCAAAAAGCCCTACCATCCCTCTCCATGCACCATTTTCTTTTATTTGGTTAAGCTAGGATCAACAACCTTTCAAAACATGGGCCATCTTCCACTAAATTATGGATTCTTTGTAAAATTCTTGAAAGATTATTCACTTCCACTATGAAAAATACTACCATTTGGTTGATACATGTCACTAGTCTCTATCCAGTTTGATCAGATGGCTTAGTAATAAGTGATTGTGATAAGGTTCTTTTCTTCTTCTTCTTCTTTGTTTAAGAAGGGATAGTGATAACGATCATGCATGGCTAAGACCACCACACCAGATTATTTAATTTATTTATTTTTTAATAGTAGATAGTCACAATTTAATACTCCCTCTGTCCAATGAATTGAGAAGGTAGGTGTGGTCCTACAATTTTTTTATGGAACAAACCCTAAATAAACTTGACTATGATGTTTAAGAACAAAGCCAACGCTGGTCTTTGTCTGTGTCTTAAATAATGGGCTTGTGTTCTAAGCGAACAGTCCGTGACCCAACGGAGCCCAAGTGCAACTTGTACGATGGTATCCTCTGCTTTTGTACTGCAAAAGTGACGAAACCTTCAATCAGACTAATTAATTAAATTTTGGGTAGATTTCAATCAAAAAGAGAAAAAAATTCTGGGGAGACCTTTCTAGAAATAAATCAATTGGTGCTGATGGATTTAATCAAGATTGTCTTGAATAGGAGATGACAAGAATGAGTTTGCCCCCTCCGGGACCCCACTGTCAACGTTTGATAGATGCCTCATTCCCCCATTCATGCACCGATCTCCATCTGATTTTATGATTTTATCCCTTTTCATTTTTTTATTCTTTCTGAAATTTAAGAGAAAAGATAGAATTTATGGTTTATAGATGCCGGATTCAGCATACTTTTAAAATGTATCCATAACAAGTACCCTCTTTTTAATCTTAGACGTTCATTGGCAAATAAATGTATAAAATATATGCACAGATTGAACTATTGATGGAGCCATAGGTGAGGCCGGTTTCTTTGCCCTTTCTAGTAAGTGCAGTGTCCATACACAGCTGATGTGTATGGAAATGAGTGGGTGAGTACACATCATCCGTGTATGGAAATATGTAGAAAATTTGATGTACAAATATAGTTTTCCTTTTGGTAAGGTCTTAATGATTCAAACACCCTTATTACAAAAAAAAGGCCACCTATCTTGCCACCCACCAAAGTTGCATGCGCCCCCATGTTGCAGGTCCCGTCAAACGTATCCATCATTTGCATGGGCACCCTTTTTTAAAGAAAAAATAGTAGCCTGTAGTCTACCATTTCTTCACCATCTATTTATAATCCCGTAATAAATATTGCAAATATATTTCTATTGTGTGGGTGCCCTCTATTCTCCTGCTGACCACCCTCTTTTTACCTAAGCCTTCTATGCCATCTGCAGGTGCTCTAGAGTGCCCCCTATTTTTCATTAAATTATTTTTTGTTTAATTTAAGAATAACTTTTGTTAAAAAAAAAAAGCAAATAAGTGTCTCACGTGTTTTGCTCCTTATATGCTTACCTCTATAAGGGTCACCCCACTATATTTGATATTGAACTGATTTATTTTTGAGTAAGGGTCGCCCCATTATATTTGATATTGAACTGATTTATTTTTTAGGAGTGAAAGGACAACAATACCAATCGATGTCTAACTCCTCTGCGCTTGATAAAAAGATATGAAATGCATACACTACCTATTTTATTTGTGCTTGAGAAGAGTGCAAGGGAGATTCAACGGATGGAAAAAGTGGGAGATGTTTGTAGCTTCATTATCTTTTGTTGTTATATGCATGTAAGTTGAGCCTATAGGCAAGAGACACCTATGTAAAAAATAATTTATTTAGTTTCTTTTATGAAATATTATATATATATATATATAGAAAGAGAGCATGTTTCAGTTTCTTCTTTGGTGCGCTTAATTGTCATGGAGGCCTACTAATAATAAATGGATATTTAAAGATGGGGCCTTGCAAAAACCCATTATAGAGCACGTGTGCCCCTTTCAATAATAAAAAACTACTTGAAATTTTTTAAAACTTGCCAAAAGAACAAGAGAATACAGGGGCACATGCAACTTTGGTGGGTGGCAGGATAGGCCATGGAATTCTGTATCGGATATCGGTATTGTATCGGTCGGCTTAAGAGACAAAATATCGGAGATATATTGGAGATATTTGTAAAAAAATATCGGTAGTTAAAAACTAGTTTTTACCATATAATTTCATAATCTAGCTTCTAAAATGAGTTATATTAATTTAGACAAAGCATAGATTTTAAAATATGCATATTAGGATGGGAAACAAGTGGGAAAGTTACTTTTTTTCCCCTTTTTTAAAAAAAAAAAAAAATTTCGAATTTTTTTTTTCCAAAAATATTATTTTATTATTAAATAGCAATATATCGGTCCGAAACCGAATCGCCGATATATCTGAAAAAAAATTAAAAACGGAGATTTATCCATCTCGTTTTATCGGTGGGGCCCGATATCGATATATCGGCGATATATCGCCGATATGGAATTCCATGGGATAGGCAGCCAAAAAAAAATTCATTTGATTTTGATCAATTCTCCCTTTTTGGAATTCCGAACTGAATGTCACTTAAATCATATCCCCCGGTCCAATTTAGAAAAAACTAGTTCCACCATTAGAAGGCTGACTTTGCTCCCTCCTGACCAAAAACACAGAAGAGTGGGGAAAACTCTGTATTTTGTACAGGCCTTAGGACCAATAAATTTCACTCATTTCAAATGCAGATAGGCTGTGGGACGGAAGGAGAACCAGAATTCTTCAATTAATCTTACAAAAACAAGTCATGAAGATAGGAAAAATTATCACCACTCTGATGAGGGAAAACAGGTACCGCATTGCCACAATCAAACAGGCCCAAAGATCTGGTGGATCACCACTGAACCACTTGTCTTAAATTTTGTGATTATCTAGTTGCTTACTAATGGAACTTGGTATATGGACAAGCATAACATAGGCTATTGTTAAAAAATCCGTGTTTTTTGCATTGATTTTGTCTTCTCTGACCACGTTTGTGTTAGAAAAATCAAATGTAGTTATGTGAATAGTGTAACCGTATAAGAAAAACAGAGTTTTCCTCACTTCTTCCGTGTTTTTGGTGGCAAAGCCAGCCATGTAATGATGCACTGCTCAAATGCAGATAGACTTCATTGGACGAATGGCGCATATCTCGTAAGTCTCATGGGCAAAGTTATGAAGTGTTTTTCTTTGGCATTAAACAAGGTTATGATGTGTTTATTTCGATTAATTTACCCTTTGTGTTACAGTTAGGATTGGAAAATGTCTAACTCTGACTATGCCGGTGGCACTTTTTTCTTTTTGATACAACAAGTGTGCTTAAACATGAAACTTGATTAATTAGCGGGTTAAAAAGTGTGAACCTTAAGAGTAATTTTTCACGGTAACACCATAAAATTAAAACCTTACTGTGAACAACTAAAAATAAAAAACTTACGGTGCACAAAAATGGTCGGGCAAGCGAGGATTTGAGCCCCTTACTAGAATTAGAGCAAAATAAAATAATTTTAGTTCATTTTCGTTTTTTCAATTAGAAATATGAAAATGGGACAGAGGGAGCTAGTATTAACAGATTAATTTGATCTTTTGTCCCGTTTTCATTCAGGCAATATTGAGCTAGGACCTTATGGATGTGCCCAAGACGACTTCTCCCATCACTTGTAGAAATTCGCACTTGCCATTAACTTGGGTCAATCGGCCACGCAGTTGACTCTTTCCCTTCCCCACTCTTTCCCTGGTCCTCATTGGCTTATTCCACACCTTCACCTTCCATCTCCTTTTCACTCTTTCTAGCTCCAACCTTATATAAACACCTCCCTTCTTCCTGCCCAAAAGAGAGGAAGAGCAGGAACCCTTTTGGCTACAAAGTAAGAGAAAGGGGGAACATGGTGAATAGGAAGAGGCAAGAGTTAGTGAGGAGAGAAACAATACGTGAGAGCTCTCTAGTCTTCCATCTATACTGAAGTGAGGGGGCCAGACCATGTCCACCATCCCCTCCTCCCTCTCCGACGTCTGCCTCACCCTCTTCCGCCTCGCCATGTCCGTCGCAGACCCCTGGCCCTTCTCCTGGTCTTCAGATCATTAAACAACAACTCTGCTTCTCCATTTTCATCTCTTCTTCTAGTCTTTGTACATTAGTCTTGTTAAGTGTATATTTGAAGAACACATGAAAAAGTTCAAGGTAGGGAGGAAGGTCATCAAGCTCTGGAAATGGGTCCGCCACCGCACCCGGTCCGGGCCTCCCCACTACCGCCGCCTAGGTGGACAATATTCCCAGCACCAAAGCAAGACACTGGCTAGGATCTGCAGCTGGGGCCGGAGGCTAGGCGATAAGCTGACGCGGCCGAGGCTGCCGCCGAAGCTGTCAGGCTACGAGCGGCTCGCGGGTGAGCATGAGAAGGCGGAAGCCCTCCAGGCGGTGCCAAAGGGGCACTTGGCCGTGTACGTAGGGCAGAAAGACGACGATCAACACCGATACCTAGTGCCGGTCATCTACTTCAACCATCCGCTGTTCGGCGAGCTGCTGAGGGAGGCGGAGAAGGAATTTGGCTTCGACCACCCCGGCCGCATCACCATCCCTTGCCGGGCGTCCGAGTTTGAAAGTGTCCGGATGAAGATTGATGCATGTGCTCACAACTGCAGGAAACTACTTGCATGGAAGCCTAGGTTTTAATGATCAGTCTTTAATGTTTGAATTGAATGAACATAATGCAAAATCAATTCAATCTTCTGCTTTCTTTCCTTTTCTTGTTTTTCTTGGCCATCTTGGCGTGTAGATACTCTCTTTACTTGATAGTAGCAATTGATCGAGTAGAGGTTTTTGATCAAATTTTGTAATTAAGTATTGTTTGAGTTACGTACATTTGAGGGGTTAAATGGAAGGATTTGTGATAATAGGTGTTGGTGTTTCTTTGTAATTAGCAGTTTTCGTCACTTCTCATCAGCTAGCTGGGAATGTCATTTTGTCAATCATTTTCGTTAATAAAATTGGAATCTTCCACTATCTTCCATTTTGTGGTGGTTAATTTATCTCCCAACTTTGAAATTTTCCTGAAAAAAGTTCTAGCATCTTTGTGAAAATCTCCATGTTGACTTAATTCACATGATTTTTAAGTGTAGCTAGGCTGATGTTTTTGAACTGCTGATGGTTGGTGGGTCAAATTAGTCTAGTCATTCTTGTTAGAAAGAAGTTATGCAAGATTAATATTCAATTATCAGGGTGATTTAGTAATTAAAATGGTGCTTAGGAAATCTCTTACCAGTGGGATCGATGGTTAATTCCTATGGACATTGCTGATTGCACACATTGAAATTTGGATAATTTTATCAATTAGTAACTGACCTTAACATGGTCAGGTGGTACATTTGTGCAATCAGGCATATATATTTGATTCCTCAAAAATCCTTTGGGCTGTCCTGCACATCGTCACCGCATATATGTTGGATGGTCCATGACTGGCAGGAACAAGAGTTTTGCAACTTGGAAATCCAAGGAATGCGGCAATTTCCGTATCAAATATGTTCCACAAAGGTCTAGTTAATGGATCTTTTAGCAACTAATTCAACACAGCTGTAACATTTAGCAATCAGTGTGTCTCCCTCTGGTCTATTATGAATTTGTAAATTGCAGTTACTTTCAATTAGATATCTCGAATCCACTAGACATTCTTTCTACTTGCAACCAGTCCTCAAAAAAATTTCTCTTTTTGTTTTTTTCCTACTCCCTCCGTCCAGAATTATTATCACCGTAAGTTTTTTTTTTTGAGGTGACAATAATTCCGGACGGAGGGAGCATCTTTTGGATCCAACTTTGTGAAGAATGTGGAGGATAAAATAACTTAAAGAAAGGTCCAGCATTTGCACTAATGGTAACCACTTGATTGATGTGGTGCCTCCCATCTGCCCTAATAGCTAGATCTTTGAATGAGTGGTCCTCTGGGATAAAAGATTAGGCATGGAGGAAAGATAAGGACTAGAAACAAGAAGATTTGGTTTAGGAATTCAGAAGAAGGAGATTGACGACTTTAGGACCTTTTGCTCTACGGTTGTGTAATTGTGAATTGTGATTATGATATTAGTAGGCAGGCATTTGGGCCTCTACCAGGACTTTTGGAACTGGCTTCGTAGCCAGTGGCCCAGTACATAAGAGCTGGACGTCATTGACATTTAAATGAGCCCGAAGTCTTCCAATTACAGTTCAAACTCCAGGAATGGAGAGCTTTTTACGTCTGACCTGGCGCCAAACATCGGTTTCTCATATTACCCGAAATCCTTTTCTTCCTTCCATATGACCCGGAAAGTACCAAAAATGCCCTTAGGTTTAGGTATAAGGCACCCACACTTTGGTTTTCCATATTACCCGGAAAGGGAGCGACTACCCGGAGAAGCTGCCGTTAGTCGGAGAAGAAGGCGTTCCGTCCGGCCGCTCCGCCCATATCATCGCCGGCGCCGGCGCCGTCGAACTCCGAAAAGGTCATCTTCACGGCAACAAGCGGAAAAACGAGCGGGAAAGATCGGGTATTGGAAAACAACTTCAACGGAGGCAAGGTACATCGAAAAACTCTTAGGTGAAGTTAAAATACGACGATTTCTATCATGAAAGTTGGTTCCAGAGAAGAAAGTTCAAAACTTAGCAAGTTTTCAACTATTGTTACAGTCGTGTTGTCGAGAACACGACTGTAACACTAGTCGTGTTTGATGAAACACGACTCATAGACGTTGCTTTTCACTCATATACGGTTTTCAATATATCGTGTCTCACGGATTTTTAACCTATTTCGGTTTTTTAATGGCAGGTACGGATGGAGAAGATAGTTCTTTGTTTACACTACGATGGAGTTTTGACAAATTCTGCTAAGTACGTGGGCGGGAAACGGAAGCTCCTGCCTATAGATACACGAGTAAAGTACCTAGAACTGTTGCAGCTAGTGGAAGAAAGATTACCGCTTAAGTCTACACCTGGTACATTAACTTTGTCATATCGTGTTGACTCTAAAGAATACACATTTGTCCTTGAAGACGATAAAGACGTGGAGTCAATATTTTTACTTCATAAGAGCAAGCAAGGCACAAATGGACTACTCCGCATGTACGTGGAGTGGACTTCTACGGGCAATAACATGGAGACTTCGACTCTCAATAAGGAAATAAATGCCAATGCAAATAAGGAGGAGGAGAGGCTACCAGAGGCAGAAGTGATGCCGGCCAGTAACACATCGCCGGAGAGGCTGTCCAGCCCGGGCAATAAGACACCCGCATCAGCAGTCGAAGGAGGAAGAGATGGAGACTATGCGAGGTGAGACTTCTAAGGCGCGGATACAGGCAAGTCGTGTGCTATTATAGTCGACTATAATAGTACACGACTAAAAATTTTATCGTGCCGTATTGAACACGACTATATACCTAGTCGTGTTTCATCGTAGACGACTATAAATCAATTCGTGTTGCATAAGACAATACCTCATAGTACGTGCTATCGTTTTGTCAAGTCCATTCATACATCTTTTTTCCCGCAGTTTCGGAGATGGAGAAGAAGGTGAAGATGAAGATGAAGATTCCAGTCCATATGAAGAAGAATTGTTGGATGAAGATGAATTACCGTGGTCTGCAGATGAGTGGGATGAGCCTCTTACAGTACCACATTTCAGCCAGCCATATCACACGGGAACATCAACTTCTAGAGGTCCCACGGCAGGAGACACATGTAAAGGGAAATCTGTCACGTCGGAGGACGATGACTATCTCAATATTGAGGGTGATGGTGGTTGGGATTGGGATACCTATTCTGCACAGGCCGGTCCTTCAAAATATTGTGAAGAGGAGACGATGTTGACCGGAAGTTTGCAAGCAAAAGACTACGAGGCACAACTTACCTTAGGGGCTAGATTCGAAAGCGTCAAGCAGTTCAAGATGGTTCTAACTGATCTGGCAATCAAGAGGAAGTTCATGTTCAAAGTAGCGGATGAGAGCAAGGACACATTCGCTGCAAGTTGCAAGGTTTCGGGGTGCAAGTGGTACATACGAGCGTCGAACAGACTTGATGGAGTCAGCGTAACAAGGAGAGAAGAACGGCATACATGTGACACTTCTCTAAGTTCGAAAGATCATCCATTGGCTTCTCACCTCTGGATTGCGAGGAAGTGTCATGGCCTCCATAAGGATTCAAACTCCATAAAAATCTCAAATATCCAACAATACATTAAGAAGCATTGGGGCATCACAGTCAACTATAAAAGGGCATGGAGGGCGAAAGAGGAATTGATCCGATTGATCAATGGCAACCCTGAAGACGCTTATCGTATTTTGCCACATTACGGAAGGGAATTAGAGCGGTCTAATGCAGGTACACATGTGGCCATAGAAAGATCAGCTGATATACCTGATATCCCAATTGAGTTAGCCAGCTACGACTTCAGACGTGTGTTTTGGATGTTCGGCCCGGTTGCAAGAGCATTTCGAAGAACACTGAGACCGTTGCTCACGCTTGATGGAACATTCCTAAAAGGAAAGTACCCTGGAGTATTATTGGTTGCTACAGCAATCGACGGCAATCAACAATTAATGTGTCTTGCATATGCAATTGTGGATAAAGAGAATATCAAAACGTGGTAAGTTTAGAAGCAGGAAAGACGACTATTCTAATAGTCATGTTTTGGATGACACGACTGGGCACACATTCGTGTCGTCGAAAACACGACTACTCATACGGTCGTCTTTTGCTTATAGACGACCTTGTAACAACCTGCAGCATTCTATGTTTAATATGCTTGTCTCTCAATTGTACAGGACGTGGTTCCTCACCTTACTTAAATGTTTTCTCTTTACGGACCCCCCGGCATCCCTGGACACTATTGTCTCTGATAGACAGAAGGGCCTTCTGAGAGCGGTCGGCGATGTCTTTCCCGAGGCTCACCATGGGTTTTGCCTACGGCATATGGCCGCAAATATGCTTAATACTTGGAAGGATAAGTACCTGAAGGAACTTCTATTCCGAGCTGCAAAATGCTTCAGGAGACCAGAATTCGACGCAACGATGGAGAAGATGAAGGAACACAATGAGGCGGCCTGGAAATATGTTGACAATATTCCGAAAACACATTGGGCGAACGTAGAATATCCGGGTAAAAGGTACGGCACTCTCACGTCGAACGCGTCAGAAAGTGTAAATAATATGCTTCTAAAGGCAAGGTTTTGGCCAATAACTCGGTTGATCGAGCAAACGCGGGCGACCACAAGCGTCCATTTTCAGAGACGCCGAATAGAAGCAAACGGCCTACCGACTCCGTTAACAAAATATGCACAGAATCATATCAATCAGATGAGGAATCAGAGTGCTGGAACAGTTCGAGTTCAACCGCTATCATTACGCCAGTTTGAAGTGACATCTTTATACCATGTGGTAAGCATAAATTTGTTTTTCTGTAAGAGACGACTATAACAAAGTCGTGTCTTCGAAGACACGACTAGTCATACAGTCGTGTCTTCGACGACACGAGTATCCTTGGAAGACACTGATGTTGTTCATGTTTTCGCATCAGGATGTTGTTGACCTTACGAATAGAACATGCACATGCGGCTTCTTCCAGAGCATGGGACTTCCATGCAAGCACGCCATGGCATGTATTGATGAGAGGAGTCTGGAAGCGGTAGAATATTGTGAGAAGTGGTACTGCGCAAGTACGTACCGCAGCACGTGCGAAGAAGTAGTGTTCCTTACTTTAGACAGAAGTCAGTGGGGAAATTACGGCGTTTTATTCAAATGCGAACCGCTAAGGCTTGAAGCTCCAAAGAAGGGCAGGAGAAAGACAAAGAGAATTGAGTCACAGTCCGATCCACCTGCAAGGCCACGTTCGAAATGTGGAAATTGTCGTGAAGTTGGTCACAACCGTACAAAGTGCACTAACAGCCCGGTTCCAAAAGAAAATCGGTCGCGCAGGAAACGAAAACTTCCGCAACAAGGCGAACTGACTACGAACGAGACAGCGCATGTACGCCGCTCCGGCTTACCTCAGCCCCCACCATTCTTCACTTAGGATGTAGTCAAATTCTTGTATAGCGCAGACGGCCTACCCAAATTAACATCTATACTGTCGTGTATTGTGAAACAGGACTATATATAAAGTCGTGTTCCATCAGAGACGATTATATACGTAATCGTGTTGTACCAGAGACGATTATATGCGTAGTCGTTTTCCATCAGAGACGATTATATACGTAGACCTGTTGTATGAAGGCCGTATTCACATTCATGCTTTCGATATTTTGTCTACATCTGGTATGAGTCAAAAAAAGAATTGGAATTATGTGAACTTTGTACATTAAAATGAACTTTGTACAGTGAAAGAGTACGGTATTTACAGCAAATGAACTTTGTACATTAAAATAATGTGAATAAAATGAATTTCAATTTATTCTTTATCCGGAAGCCGCAAAAAACCCGCAACTGTGACGGCATCTTTTGTGCCTTGTCCGGAATCGTCGTCAAACTCGCTGTTAATAACCCCCCGAATCAAGGTTGAAGCGATGACTGGTCGCCACAGTCGTGTGATTGTGGACTGATCAAACTCCGGTGGGTTCACATTGGACGTACATCATGATGAAGATGCCACAGTCTTTCGAATTTTGTTGCCACGGCGCTTTGGTTATCTGAGTCATCTTCCAGTCTAGCAAACCAAACCACCCCAGCTTGCCTGCCATCACAACGTTCATGAACTGCGTGAATTTGTCAGCAGCTTTTCTGTGATGCGGATATAATTGGGATATGCCAGACAGCAGGTTGTAGAAGCGCCATACACAGTGCGGGAAATGGACATACACGAGGCAGAAGTGGGAGCCGGTGCGGATTGGGAAAAATGCGTAGAACATGTTCCTGTTCAAGCCGTCCAGCATCCTCCCGAGCTTTTTAACCAATTTGGCATTATTTCCCCCTTCCTGGTGCTCCTGCGAAACCGAAAGAGATTTAGACAACGATGCTCATAATATCATACTTAATTACTTATCACTCCTTATGCAGGGAACACTTACGTTGTCGAATATCTCTTTGAATGCGTGGCAACCAAAAAATGCCCACGGATATTTCATCGGGTTTCTCTCATTGCGCTGGCTCAATAGACTTAAAAACGCATCTATAACCTATGGAAAAACATCCACAAGAGTCATTACACTTCGGTAAGGCAACATACAACTTCCAATTAAAAGTCGATTATTCTAAATATACGATTTTCATGCTAGTCGTGTCCTCAATAGACACGACTATGCGTATAGTCGTGTATTTCACAGACACGACTACGCGCAAAGTCGTGTCTTCGAATACCGACTTTACGTCAACAAAAACATATGAGGAGCATAAGTTTACTTACATTGGTGTTTATTTCTGTTGTTTGTAGGAGGGATAAATAGTCGTCATCACATAGCGTTGGGATTGGATAAGCCTTCATCGGATTGGCGATCCATCCATCTATTGCCACTCTATCCCGCTCTAACAATACCCCCATGTCGAAGCATAACTCCGAATCGGCATAGTTGTTGGGGAGTGCAATTACAGACTTAGACTTTTGAGGGGTTAGGAGGACATCGACGTCAACCGGCTGTGATGCGGTTAAGCCAGTGCCCTCCGTGACCTCCTCCTCCTCCCTCGCCTTCTCCTCCTCAGCCTCCTCTTCCTTCACCTCCTCCGTCTTCTCCTTCTCCATCGCCTCTTCGTCGGCCTGCACCTCCTCCTCCTTCCCCTCCTCCTCCTTCGTCTCCTTCTCCAGAACATCCGCCTTCACCTCCTCCTCGTCGACATCCCCGCCCTTCACATCCTCCTTCACCTCCTCCTTGACGGTTTCGATATCCGACTGCCGTATGGAAGAGATGACCTCATCGATGATAGAGGTCGCTTGTCGATCAGATATGGTTTGTTCGGAGTCGGCTTTCGGCTGAGGGGACCTATTCCTTCTTTCCTGCTCCTCCGCCATTCTCCGTATATGGTCCTCTTCTCTAATCCTCTGCAATTCCCTCGAGCCGACAGTCCTCATTCGCTTCCTTTTCACTACACCAGGGGGGAATAGGTCCCGGCTGTACGTCGGACGGGACTCGACTTCTGCACGCTCCATATCTTCCTTGAATTCTGGTTGGAGCTTCTTCAAAAACATCTTGGCAGAGGATCTCTTTGCAGCCCGTTCCATCTTGTCTTCCTCATCCGCGCGTTTGATGGGAGCTAAAATGACATTTTACTTCTTCATGTCAGTAGTAGCAGCACGATAAAAAACATAGTAGTGTTCTATGTAACACGATAAACCACAAAGTCGTGTCTCATTAAACACGCCAAATATAATAGTCGTGTATCATGGGGCACAAAAAAATAAATCATCGTCTACAACTTACCTTTACCCCATTTTGTCGAATCCAGATGTGACTTCCTTGCCAGCTCCTTTGTCCGCATACCAATATGAGTGTTCTTCTTATGCTCCTTTTCACGGGGCCGCTTCTTTGGGTCCATCTGATGCACTGATGACGATTGTGGCTCCATTTGGGGCCGCTTCTTCGGCTCCATCTGATGCACCGATGACTTCTTTCGCTCCATTTCGGGGCGCTTCTTTGGCTCCTTCGTCGGCTCCTCAGTCATCTCCTCCTTTGGATGCTCAAAGATCTGACCTTCTAACAGCATTGACGCTGAGGCGGCAGAGGACTTCATAGAGTGGAGAATCTCTCGCAGAGGTCTGACTCTCCTTCCCATCTCCTCATACGAAGACAGAGCTATCTCAATTAGTGACTGTATGCCCTGAAGGGCACCCTCCAATCGGCCCATTGCAGTTGCAGTGGACTGGGCAGCCATCCTCGAGGAAGTAGAGGCAGGTTGGTTGGGAGTCCTCTTCATTTCCGGCCTCTCCGGCCTCTGCCGTCGTGGAGGAGGGGCCCCTGAGGTTGACGAAGCAAGGAGATATGCCTCTCCGGCCATGGGGCTGATTACGTCGACGAGTTCCTCCCCTATTTGAAGATTGTGGAACACTCCCGTCCAATAGTCGGCCATGCGGTGCTTCTTCTGTGCACCTTTCTTCACCTCTTTAATGAGGGCCCCACTTCCTGGCCATCTGTTCGCCCGTGGGCTGGTAGGGCCCATGACAGGATGGAAGATTGTCGTGTGCTCGAAAAACCAAATCTGCATATTAAACAGATGAAAACATTATAACAATGCGCGGTTGCCTTAGTCGGCTATAAGTTCAACACGAATTGAACTATGGTCGTGTCGTAAAAAACACGACTATATACGTAGTCGTGTTCTATCATAGACGACTATAAATATAGTCGTGTTCTATAATACACGACTATATATATTGTGGTATTGTATAAGACTTTTTCCCGATCGAAGACTATGATTGCTACATACCTGAAGGACATATGCGGCGCCATTTAGGCATCCACCGCCCAGGCACTCTCCTTGCGATCTCGCACCCACTAGTCGGCTGGTATGGGTTATACCAGAAACCAACATCTTATGTATAGCCCCAGCCCAATTGTATGACCTCAATCTTGGGAAGTCGTCAATGTAACGGTACAAAGAGGGATGAACCGCTCTAGTGCTGTGTGGAAACAGCACCGTGCAGAAGAGGAGGCAGATGATCATCCTCGCAATGTCCTCCTCTTCCATCTTCAGTTCGCCCGCGCTAAGCTTGTCTATGATTTCCTCAATGTGTGGAATTTCCGCTCTCCTCGCGGCGAAGTACTTTCTGAAGAATTGACCTTCCGGTCGGCGTGTCAAGGAGGGGAGGACCTCAACTCTTTCGCCCTTTGCGGGCAATCCGGTGATAAGGGCAACATCTTCCTCTGTGAAATGTAGCGTCCTACCCTTGATATTGAAGACCTTCGCCGACTCATCCCAGTACCTGACCAAATGGTCGAGGAGGTTCCGAGATACAACTACGTCCTCACCTTCAAAAATGACAGCGAAACCAGCCTCTTTGATCACTTGGGCACATCTTTGGTGACACTGTAGGAGAGCCGCACACTTTTTCATCGCTCCCGGTTGACAACACGTCTTCAGCGCCGGTCGCGCATTATATGTTCTCTTCACTGGTCGGTCCATCGGAGCCTTCCTTTTCCTGCCCCTCTGATTTCGCTGCCGTGGTGCCAAGACAAAGTCATGATCCTCCTCCTCTTCCGATGGTATTTCCTCCATAGACTCATCTCTTTTTTTATCCATCTGCAAGGAGTGAGGTATAGTGGTCAGTAGAAATGTCTCCTCGGTGCAACACGAAAATATAAAAGTCGTGTCGTCGCGGACACGACTAAATACAAAGTCGTGTCTACTACAGACACGACTTTATAGTTCATAGTAAAAATTAAAAATTCAAATGTCGGACCTTATGAAACTAAAATCAGTAAGGATAGTTGTAACTTACCGCAGTTTATTCGTCTGTATGTGTGTATTTCCTCGCAGGTGCCTTTCACAGTCTTCCTCGCCGTCAACCGAAGCTCAATCCGGTCAATCCGCCTGTTGCATGCAGGCTGAGGGAGCCGCGGGGGTCTTCAGAAGGTTGAAGATTAGAAATGCCGACGGATGCGCTTCAAATCGCCGCCTTTGTCCACTCTCCCTCAGTCGTGTCGTCGAAATCCAGCAGGGGGGCAGCTTGATATCGAGATTGGGGACGCGAATAGGCTCGAACTCATCCGTGTATTCCGCCGGTTGAATCGCCGCTCCAACTCGCCGGTCGCCGGTGACGTCGCCGATGTAAATCGCCGGAGAACTTCACCCTCTTTTCGTGTTGTACACAACACACCTCTTCGCACAGTGTTAGCACGAAAAAATAGAAGAAAGGGCATTTTGGGTACTTCAAGTCCAGATTCCGGGTCATATGAGATTTCACGGGAAAAACCTGGTAATATGGGAATATTCAATTTGGCGCCAGGTAATATGGAAAAAACTCAGGAATGGACTATGTTATTGTTACTGCTGTGTTGAAAATAGGAACTCCACAAATAAACAGTTTTGCGGAGAAAGTTCACGTAAATGAATAAACGCCGTTATTGCCCCCCACTTTTTGCTCGCTTACCCCAAAGGTGACAAAAATAATGACAATTTTTTATGCTCACTCACCTATGCTGCTATGCATCACCAGCAAGGTTTTAAAAACCGGACCGGTGACCGACCCGGAATTCCTTCCAGGTAGGTCCAACTGGGGGTCAACTTGGGTTGACCCAGTGTTGACGTCATTAAAAAAAGAGGGGGGTGGGGGCGAAATGCAAGAGGTAGGTCATGTCGAACTGGTCCACCACCCCTTCCAGCAATCCCCTAGCCTTGAGCTTCTCCAGCAACACCTGGTTGAACGCCTCGAGCTTGTTCGGGTTAAACTGCCTAAAATCACTGTGTACTCCGCCCCCTGTGTGTACGCCCACAAGCTGCTCCAGTGCACCCTGTCGTGCAGGCCTGAGTTGACGATCATCACGTCCGGCACCCGCTCCTCCTGGAAGTACTTGGACCCCAGCTCCCTGAACCCCTGGTTCTTGAGCGAGTCTAGACCCTCGTAGTTGAGGCTTGTGTTCCAATGGCCGTTGAAGATGCTCGTGATCCGCACCGTCTGCGAGGCGTTCCTCGGATTGTTGTATGTTTTGTCGAACCGCCGCGGGACGGCCTTGATCTCCGGGTGGAACAGAATGAAGTTGAGGATGTTCCAGATGGTGGGGGGCCTCTGGTTCGACGCGGCGTCGCCTCCCCCTTCGGCGGCCCTGCAAGGCAAATCCCCCCCCTCCCCCACCGACGTGGCGGCGCGGGGGGTCTCAGGCTCATAGAAACGGGGGGAGAAGAGGGGGCGTACCAAAAGCATGGAATGCCGGCTCGCCGATATATCAGTATTGGGCCCCACCCGATACACCGATACGACCCAGTATCATTTTTTCAAATTTTTCCAAATATCGCTGATATATCGCCATTTAAAAAAATGTTTTGAATTTTTTTAAAAAAAAAGGAAAATAAAACAACTTTCTCCTTTGTTTCCCATCCTAAGATACATTTTTATGCGTATTTTGAAATCTATACTTTGTCTAAATTAGTATAACTCATTTTAGAAGTTAGATTGTGAAAATATATGGTAAAAACTAGTTTTTGACCACTAATATTTTTTTACACAATATCTCCGATATTTCGTCTTTTTGGTCGACCGATATTTTACTGATATCCGATATGGCATTCCATGGCCGGAAGTGGTGACAAGAGGGAGTGGGGGCCGCCGGAAGGGGGGGAGAAGAAGAGAGGGGGGTGTTAACCCGGACCGGACCAGTCGGCCGGGTCACGAGTTTTTAAAACCATGATCACCAGTTATATTGCTCTTGCCTACCCCAAAACTTATAACTAGATGAAGCTAGCAGCCACTTCCCACCGCTAGATCATCAGTAACTAGGATGAAAGAGTGAGACTTTTCAGTGCCTTAGTTTTTCTCAGTAACACCAAATTCTCGGTAGAACCCAAAGTTTTCAGGCATTTGCAAAAGTCACCCTATTTTTTTGGGATTTGCTAGTTAGAAAAGTAGGTGTTACCTAGAAAATTTGAGGTGCTGAAAAGTATCATCCGGAAGAAAATCGATTTTCAACGATATAGTTGGGGTGTCCTAAGTAAAGGGAGAAAGAGCAAAAATTGGGGGCAGAATAGCACCATTTTAAAGGAATTTATCCTTAGTCCCATATTAATAGCTTCATTTGAAAAATGACTACTCCCTCCGTTCTAATGTGTATATTTGAGAAAATTCTCATTTTTATTGGACCATGAAGACCACAAGGAAGTCACATGACTCTTTCCTCTTGATATCCCGTCCAACTCATATGCTCGTTTATAAACCAAGTTCTCAATCCTCCTAACTCTCATCCAATTTTAGAAAGAGGAAGTCAAATGTACACAATATTTTAGAACAGTGAATATTTCCAAATGTGGAACATAGGGAATATTTTTTAATGGTGAGTGGGACCCACAACTAAGAGATTGGTGGTCCACTTTACTTGTTTCATCTCTTTCTTATTCAGCCTCATGTAAAGTCACATTCGCGGAGTCATCACCAGTTTCTTTCTTCCCTTTGGTTTGGCCTTTCCGGTCAGCCAAAGTTGTGGTCTATTACCTTCTCCCCGGCGATTGCTGTTGCTTCTGTTGAAAATTATTGTGACTTGAATTAAAAGATTTGCAATCGCAAGAACGATCGATTGTAAGTACTGAAATAACAATAAGCAGAGTCCGATTTTACAATTTTTTTTTAAAAAGTTGCGTTCTTTCTTTTCAGAAAGAACCCATTAGAGTTCTCTTATAAATAGTGAACGTGAAATTATAGAAGAGATATAGAGAAAACACAAAACTCTCTTTTTCTCTTAGAAATCATTGAGCAATAACATTTCGTTTGATCGAGCTCGAGTTGGACTGATTTTTGAAGTGCAATTTTAGACCGATAGTGTGGCCTGTGCATAGAGGGCAGCGTAAAGGCCTCGAATCAAATTTCGTTATTTCGGGTATTTCTTGGAGTTTCGTCGAACGGGTTGGTGGTACTCGTTGTTATTGATAATTCCCAACAGCTTCAACCTCGTCCTCATCGCCTACCATGGCAATCGTTGCTCCTCTCTTCTTCTCTGATAGACATGGCCTTTCCGTGTAAGACACCTCAGACGAAGTAATGGTCGATGATCTGAGTTTGTCAAGTAGCGTATGCTCTATTTGGGTTGAAGAACTTATTGTTGGTTTGTGTTTTGGTAGGTTTGATGATAGTGAGCCCTGAATGAAGAACCCAGTTGAGTGCCAAGGTGTTCTTTCTTAAATTTTGTTAGCATACCAATACTTTTGAAAGTGATGGATTACATCGTACAGGACTTTCTAGGATTATGAAAAATGAGTTCATGCCATGAATCCTGTTGTGCACTTTTACTTAATTGTTGACTATATCCACATCTACATGAGGCTTTCAATCAGTACATGCATAAAGATTATAAAATCGTCTATAAAAATGTTTTTGTTGAGAACTTTTGAAACTGCCTGATTCAATGACTCAAAGACAAATTATATCAGCTAGCATTCTGCAAGAAGAGACCAGAGGGGAAACCCACTCATAACCTCAACATTGAGAGAAGCTGACACGATAACGATTAAAAAAGAGAGAATTTTCGACTTTGAGAACTTTGAAGGTGAAATTCTTCTGCATTGAAACTGCCTGCATAGCAATTCTTTAAAAGTGATTTGGAACTCGCAAGACAAGGAAAGTAGCCATGTGAAATTCAATGATGAGTGACAACTAATGCTCAGTTAATACCGAACTATGTGAAAATTGCACCTTGAGGTTTCATTGTTTTGGGATTGAATATTCTTCTGAAATGGTTGTTTCCAGATCATTGAACTATGTTGCAACTCAAGAGAACACACAAAACCATTTAGACCATTCATCAATATAATTGAACTGCTCATCAGTTGACAGACTGTAGATATGCTCATTTGTGCATGCAGGATGGTTTACTGGTTTACGAGGTTTCTTGTTACTTTGGCTAGAGACTGATCTATCTTTCCCATACATACTGCTAAATGGAAGGGATTTCCAAGGAAAAAACAGATAAAGCCTGGAAGGGGGTTGCCGTAACAAATATTCCTTTCTGAATGATTTTGTTTTTCTGGTGTTTCAGATCCTGTGGTTATTTGAGATGATCAAATTTAGAATAAAAATGGGGAAGAAACAGTTCAATTTTAGTAAACAACCAGAGATTTCAGTGTTGGTGATGTGAAATTAAAATCTACTTTCATGTTTTGTGATTGCCTTCTGATTGCTAATGATAACATCGTCCAATTCCGTGTATTTCTTTTGTGCCATAGTATATCTTTAATTTTAATGATGTCTTGATCTTATCTATAGATTTTTCTACTTTTCTACCATTTTTTTATGGTTTTGATTCTTCCTTATCTCTAGATCCATAGTATATATCTTATTTTATTGATATCTTAATCTTATCCATGGCTTTGTCTACTTTTCTACCTTGTGTTATGGTTTTGATTCTTCCTCAAGTCTAGATGGGTGCATTTCTCGTCTGTATGTTGCATGTTGTTGATTTGAGTGTATATAGATTCAATTACATCAAACATTCTTTTTTTTTCGTGAGATCAAATTTGTCATATATTCATGACTTTAGAATTTTTATATGAGTTCATGAGGTCAGACACAATATATATGTGACAGTTACCATAATTGCCATGTTTCTGTTGATTTCTTATGAACTTGTTGGTATTTTGTTATGTAGAGTACAAGTTACTTGAGCCTTCTCAAGTACCCTTTCTACGACATGTCTCATGTACAACACCACCAGAGCCAATATCACTAACACAGTCTTCAGTATCCTGAGCCAGTTCAAATGGTACGAATATGATCAGTGATCCAAGAATTAGTTCTTGACTGTAGAATGATACATTTAAAATCCAGGATTCGAGATTGTTTGAAATCTTCACATTGTCATGCAAAAAACTCTCAAATTTCATATACAAAATAAAGAAGAAGCAGAGCTTTCTCCAATTCTGTTCCTGGTTGTAGGGAGACAAAGAAGTGTATTTCCATTAAGATGACGGATAGCCTAAGAGATATAATAGCCACATGTTGGAATATTGCAACTCCTATGAAATTTTACAGGAAAGAATGAAGAACTTATAGTATACTTGGCCAAGGAGTGTTGGGTTTTTGTTTTGGGATTACGGGCCCTAATGTAAAAGATAGGTTTTGGTTTGGGTAGTTGGGCCCAAATTAATTTAGTAGTGTAAGTTCACTAAATGAATTACATCTAAGGCCCATCCTTTATTGATTGATTGAAATAAGATTAATAGGAATTTTATTTTCATTAAATATAATCATTTTGCTAAGTTATTTAGGAAATGAAAAGAAATCTCTAAGATGTGAGATTTATTTAGTCTCACATAGTAAACACGCATGAATGTAATAGGGTATATATGAAGAAGGTTTCTTCCTCTTTGTATATCTTATGGGTGTGGAGACTCCCCAAATAATGGTGTACACATTCGTTGGTGTACCTAATGGTACACACACACGCGTGGGCGAATGGGCACATTGTGGTGCACTTCACACTTGCATCTAGAGCCTTTGATTTTTAATTAAACGGCTAATTATTTTTGGAGATTAAGTGCCGTTGATTATTATCTAACGGTAAAATAGGTAATTGGATGGACAAATAAACTCGTTTAAAGATTGTATCCTCGATCGATCGCAAAGAACGATCACGATCGATACCGCGATCGATCGGCCTTGCATCGATCGATTGTATATACTGTGATTTCGCAAAACTGAGGTGCGATTGATCGCATTTAGGATGATCGATCGGACGATCGATCGTAAGTACTGGAATATGAAAAAAAACATGAGGCGATCGATCGGTTATCGTAGCAATCAATCGCACCGGCGGTTACAGTACAGGATTTTGTCGTTTTCCTTAAAAGTTGCATCATTTTCGTTCTGAAAGAACCCTTTGGAGTCCTCCTATATATATATTGTGAACGGAAAAATACAAAATAGATATATAGAACACCGTTCGTTCTGGATTTCTCTCCTTCTTTTTCTGTGATTCTTCTTCCTAAAGACAACAATTATTTTTCTCTTAGTTCAAGTCTGACTTGTTGGAGTACACCGCTTGTCGATTGGTCTGCTATATCTTGGGGACACATTGCCGGAGAAAGCCCGTGCACGAGAGGGCGGCAATATCTATTTCGAAGTCAACAGTGCTGAATCACGGTGCCTCGGATGAATTGATTTCGATCTGCAATTTCAAGTTCAATTGGAATATATTTCAACACAAACGGATAAAGTGCAATCCCTCTCATTTACAAATATTTGTTCAACAAGGAGATCAGACATGGACAAGGATATGTCCGAGATGTCTGTCTATGGCAGGTCCCTGCATATGGCAAGCCTCATGCCAGAATATGCTTTGTAGGTTTGCGACAGAATATCGATCAAATGAAATGGGAAAATCACTGGTTCTAAACTAGCTCAGGCAGTGGCTTATAGCAAAGCTGATAATTCTATTGGATTCCATTATTCGACACCCATTTCAGCCTTCAGTCTCTTACCTTCTAGATTCTGCTTTGTTCATAAAAAGCAAATAGGCCATCTCATCTTGCAGGAGACCGATTAGTATGGGGACCTCCAGGCTCCCAGGCCACAGAGCTAAAACACATTACAGTCCTCATCATACATCTTTACCTTTTGACTTTGATCTCTCCCTCTGATCTTTAATTTGAATACTGACCAAAGAGCAGTAACAAAAGTTACAAGCATTATTGTCTCAAAATAAGCACATCCACCCAGTAACAACCAAAAAGCAAAACCCCACTCCTCTTTAAAGCAAGGATTGCTTAAGTCCCTCAATGAAAAGAACGTTTTAAAATGTTAAAGACCAAGATGTGCAGACACCCAGTCCCAAACAAGCATCACTTCTCATCCAACACCGACCAAACTTTGAAACTCTCCTCCTTCCTCTATGTCATACTTCAGATCCTCACATCACACACACAGCAAGCTTCAGCTCAAATTCTCATCTATGTGGGTTGCTCACAAACCAAGGTTCAGCCAGACTCTCCTTTTCAATCCAATCTTAATTCCTTACTTTCCTCTGTAGTTGCCTCCGCTTCTCAGACCTCCTACAACAACTTTGTAGTCGGCAATGGAACCTCAGACTCCCCGGATGTCGCCGTCTACGGGCTTTACCAGTGCCGAGGAGATCTGAGCATCGGCGGCTGTGCGACCTGTGTGCGGAACGCTGTCGGCCAGCTCGGCTTGGTGTGCGCCAATTGCAATGGAGCTCGCTTGGAGCTAGACGGGTGCTATATTAGATACGAGAACGGGGACTTCTTGGGGAAACTTGACATAACACTTGTGTTTAAGAAGTGTAGTCCAAAGTCTAGTCGTGAAGAAGAGTTTTTAAGGAGAAGGGACGATGTTTTAGCTGATTTGCAGTCTGGGATTGGATTCAGGGTCAGCACTATAGGAACTGTGGAGGGAGTGGCTCAGTGTGTTGGGGATTTAAGCAGTGCTGACTGCTCAGCTTGTCTTTCCGATGCTGTGGGGAAGCTTAAGAATGTATGTGGCTCGGCTCTTGCTGCGGATGTTTTCTTGTCTGGGTGCTATGCAAGATATTGGGCCTCCGGATACTATACATCTTCTGCAGGTGCAACCTTCTCTCCTTCCTTAATTGACATTGTAAAATAAAACAAATGAAATTATCTGGCATTGTAGTATCTCTTACAATTAACATACCTTTATATTGTTTGTTCTGAACTCTTGTTTGGTTTCTTCGAATGATTTGGATTGTCAAACTGATAGCATTCTACATAATCGTTATGAGTGTGTTAGTTGTGCCAAAAAAAATTATGAGTCTGTTAGGCTTTGAAAGTAATGAGAAATTTAGGCTTGCATGGTGCATTGATCAAGCAGATTGGAAATCAGGAACCGTATGACTAGAACTAATCAATTCTTGAACCCGAGTTAAACAGTGCTATTTTCTCTTAATGATTCGCTTCTTGCAGTAAAAGGCAATGGATGATGGATTTGTTAATCTTTAAGATAGGACGGGACCCTAGATGATCTACGTAATTAGTGATCTATCTTCAGTTAGCTTAGTGAAGATCCACATTTTCAATTTCCTGCTTTATGCCTATTCTTTACGACAAGTGTGTTTACTAAGTGCGTTCTGTCTGGGTTTCCAGATTCTTCTAACGAGGACCAAGTGGGCAAAACAGTGGCCATCATAGTAGGCTCCTTGGCAGGTCTTGCAGTTTTTATTGTTGTTCTTTCATTCCTTAGAAAAGCATTCGGCAAGTCTCTCTCTCTCTCTCTCTCCCTCTCTCTCTCTCCCCTGTTCACACTGCCTGAGATACGTATTCATATAAGATATACATGCTTGCAGGTTAGAGCAGGAAAAGATGTTGGATTTCACCTCTGGCAAGCAATTATACATGCTGATGGCAAGGTTGAACATTCTTTTTGTCCATCATATACCCTTTCTTAGCTTATTGTTGTACCACCATATGAAACATCATCCCCACCAAAGCTATGTATCCATTCTTTTTGCTAAAAAGAAACCTCCTTATCTCTCTGCCTGCATCTTACTTTCTAGCTAGAAAAGTATCCTATATAAAATTTCTTCTCAATTAAGAAATTTGTGCTGAAGCTAGCTTGCTTTGATAAAGTGAGCTTCTTAGACCACTGACTGCCTAAAAGAATCTCAAGAAAAGTGTTGAAGGAAGATCACTCAAAGTGATAACCTTTAATTAAAGCATAAATACCAGGATCTGACGCAGAATTATGCAATTCCAATTTGATCTTATGTATAGGATATTCTGCATCGAATCAGCAGCCACAGGATTCATGGATATACAGGCAGTGGGTTATGATATAAGCTGGATTACTTGCCACCCAACTGTAAAGTGCTTCATTACAAAAACTATTAGTAGACAACTTTAGACTACATATTCTACGTGTTATAATTGATTAAGCAGTTAATGGCTTCAAGCACTTGGAAGAGAGCTGCTACATGCGCTTAAACAAGCTTCCTCCATGTCCTCCTTGGAGATTCCTCTGTTGCATATGTTTGCAAATGCCCGCATGTATCTCATACCATACCGAGCAAGAGATCCACAATGGTGTTCAAACTCATTAACCTGAAAGTTTAAATCAATGAAACCAGTTCATGTAATCTGTACGAAGTACAAACCTAAAAAATTAGTCAGATAGAAATGAAGGTAAATTATACATGGCCGGAAAGTTTACCATTTCTTTCAAGCTAGACCAATCATCTACCAGGGATTGACCTGATGGTCTCTTATCGACGGTTTCTGAACCGAACAGAAGCTTCCCAAGGAGCTCTACACTATGATCAATACGCATTCGCTGCATCATGGCTTCCGTGATTTCTTTCAGCATGTTGGTCTTCTTCTCGGATCCCTCATTTAGCCTCTTGTACTGATTAGTTAATAAAAATACGAAGACCTTTCAGTTGATGAAGTGTAAAAATGATTGACAAAAGGCTATGGAAAAAGACTACACTTGTATATAATTAAGCAAAAATAGCTAACAACTGCAACTACTACAGCTAAAAAGGGGAGTCCTCTCCAGTAGAAGTATATCTATTAATGATTTTGAGCATACTTCTCAAATGAACTTTTTTTACCTAAAACTAACAAATTAAGCTGTCAGTATAGTGTAACCCACACTAGAAACAAAATCCTGTTCTCCTAGGCTTTTTATGTTAGGCCTTCTCTGGCAGAAAATCAGGTGATGTCTATTGCCTATTATTCCTGAGATGTGTGCGGTTGGTGTTTGAATGGCTGGGCAGGAAATTATGTAGCACTTATACTAGGGTAAAATTCTCACCTTCTGCCATAGGAAGAGGAGATCTGCATCCCCTTGATTGACAACCTCTAAATGAGTATAACTCTGAAGGCCATTGTTGCCCTTGTTTGCATTGGCAGGGTCGAAACCCTGATACAAATACAGCCTCTCTTTATTGATGCTTTGTTTCCATACTCCATGACGTGAGAGCCAGCAAAGTAAGTGTTGTAGTTAGAAGTTCTGGTTTTCACCTACATAACAAACTTCTAAATGAGCCTATAAATTCCAATATGGAAAACAAAAGCATTAAAACCACTCAAAGACTAAAAATTTTCAGAGACTTACCGCCACATACTGTTGTTCAATAATCTCCTTCAGATTGTGAATTTCACTACATCATATAACACAAACACTTGTTAAGAGTTACGAAGCAATCTGAAGAACTTTATGATATAAGGGTTAATTTTTTCTTGGTACAAGAAGCAATTAAGATCTTGGACAATATATACATATTAAACAGAGAAATGATAAGAAAATGGCGCTAACCTATCCTCCATCCAGGCAACACTGTACAAGTCCCCCAGGCAAGTCATATATTCCGGCGGAGGAGACGGTACCATTCCCTGACAGTAAGTCCCCCAGCTGCTCTCCTCCGCATTCGACGCGGTTGTCACGTATATATATTCAGATCCTCCGGCATCATTCCCTCAAATACACTTCCACTTTCACAAGCCTCCACATATAAAACCCAGAACATCCACAAAACAAGAACAGTAGTTCTATCTTCCGCTACTAAAACTACCAAACTAAATGAAGTTTTTACCATCTCTATGTAGGTCCCAACTGCATGTTTCTTCTTCAGAACCTCAATGAAATCAACAGAAAATAGAAACGGCATATTCGGCATGCCTAGCACTCCTGACCCTCCATGATCTGAATAATATATGAAAATCCGATCGTTGGGCTTACTATCAATCACCTTTCCACTCCCACCTGTTACACCACTCTTATCACCCAATAGAACAGCATATAGGTTCCTTGTATTAACATGCTCCCCAAAGGTGTGTCATGGCACAGGAAGATGAAGAAGGACAAGAGAAGAAGATTGCTAAGTGACTGCTTATTAATTGGAATGTAGGAGGTAAATGGAGACAAGAAGCCAAGTTGGGAAGGGAGGAGGTGGCAGGTGTAAATATGGAAACTGGGGTCTCTTTGGACTCTAGTTCACCCCTTCGTGGTGAGTGGAGAGGGAGACGTAATGCATCTTGGACGGAGTTAATAAAAAATAATTTGACTTTATTATCTCTTACAAAAGAGGTAGCTCAAAACAAGTCTGAATGGAAGAGTAAGATCCATGTCGCCGACCATAAATAGTTGGAAAAACTACTTGATTATGATTATGTGAAGTAATGTATAATAATGTGTGACATTTTGGTATTAAGCAGAGATAGAGAGAGAGTGTGTGTGTGCGCGCGTGTATGTGTTGAAATATTCAATTAAGATAGATAATATAAAAAATCCTCTTCAGACAATACCATTCCTTAATTATTCTATGGTTGCTGGTTGGGTAGCCAGAGATGGTGACGGCCGCAGGATAGCAATCCTAGGTTGAGGAGAGGTTGAGACGCCTCCGATCACTTATAATTGAGACTGTCATATAATTATCGTTTTATTGAGATGTGGATTCTATAGTAAAAGCGTGGGCTTTCTAAGTGGAGAAGGTATGGCTTTATGTTGGTGGGCAGGTTATGGGATGAGGTAGGAGAAGAGAGGGCCAGCAAAATGGCCTTTGACTGAGATCAATGTCACCATGGATGAGCTTCCCATTGTGGGCTTCTGTTATGATGTGTGTTTGTGATGTTTGTCTCTCCATGAGGTGAATTTATAAAAGAGAGGAAGCGGTGGTCTGCACCGGCTAGCGGATCTCGTTTGAATGTTGAAAAGGGAGAGGGATGCCAATATGATGCTGCCAGTTTCATGTGAAAGTCATCTTAGTATGTGCCCCAGCCCACGCGTTGGTGTGCACCGGGGCATTGCAGGCATCGGATATCTATCCTAGAGCCGGCGTGTTTGAATCACCCGCCTGCCCCTTATTCACGTGCATCCTCGATCTAGATCTGTTGATATGTGGCACCTCGGAGCGTGTCAAGGCGTGTTAGTCGCCTATAACTTTTCATTATAATGTTATAACCACTTGTTTTAATCTGATCGGATTGCTAAAACAGTTGTTATGTTGAAATTGATGGAGTTCATTGAAAGCGGTGTGGTACTAGAAGGCGTTTGTTTATTGACATATATATGTCATCGTTGACATGAAAGTATCAGGAGTGCACGAAACGCGTAGAGGGGCACCATCGATGGAAACCTTGCAATGAGCAGCAAGCGAAATTCTGTCAAACTGCTAACTAAGTCCAAATTCTGCCAACCTTGAAGATAGATGTATATCTCATTTGTTTGATACATCTGGAAATTCCGAGGCCCTCTAAAGGTTACCAAGAATTTTTAAAAAAAAATTGATCATGCATTTAAAGGATCAATTTTGCTTCTAGCTAAATTATAAACTAATTTTTTGGTTGGATCTCACTGAAAAACATACGCTCATCCAGATAAGACATGATTCACCCTCCTTTTATTGCATTATTATGAAACTAAGTCATATTGGGAAGTGGATACCTGATAGATAAGAATCATAAGAGAGTTCGATTCTGCTATAATTCGTTCATGCTTAAGGCAAACTTGGTAAGTAATAATTAAGCCCATAAGTGATAACATAAAGCGGGAAAGTCGACTCCCTGAAGCAAGTTGATTTGCTTAAAAGAAGGTAGCTGCATCTCATCTCCAGCTAGTTTCTGCATGTGTTTTTCTCATTTTCTTGACATTCCTAGTGTGACACCTGGGGTTTTATAGAGGGCATCTGCCAGCAGAGAGGAGGTGAGTCAGCTCCTTTTTTGGTCAATATCAAGGGGGTAGGTGCTGGGAGGAGCTCACCTAAGACAAAGACCTCCGGCGACCATCGGGCGACCTCCGGCGAACGGCGGATTGACACCAACACGCACACGAGGCCGGACCTCGTACCTGCTTTATAGTTTTGTGTTAGTTTGTATTTTCGCCGATGGAGGCGACGACGGGCCGGTGCCAACGGAGGCGGCGCTAGTGCTGGTGAACTGTGGCGTGCGCCGACTGGCGACACCGCAACAGCGAGAAAAGAGACGAAGGCGGAACTTCTGCTGGATACTCAGGTAGTGCGACAGCAGAGAAGGGGTGGTCGAGCAGGCCGCAACGACGACCGGAATGCACAGCACCACCACCCATCTCCCTCAACATATCTGCCCGTACCACAAGCAGGTGAGGAAGAGAACAAGGAAGAAAGAGTAGGAGCCGAAAATGGCCAACAAGGCTCCAGGGCAATAGCGGAGCTACCGCCGGCCTGAAAAGCCACCATCTTGGCGGCGAGCTGCCACGACAGAAGTCGTCGGCGCTCAAACTGCCAAGTGGTCAAGGCGAAATGGGAGAGAGAAGAGGCAACGGGGCCCAACGACAACTGCCGTGGCGGCGACCCACTGCCAGAGAAGCCAGACCGGCAACGGCAGGCTGAGCCTACTACTGCCTAGAACTGATGAAGCAGATGGGTGAGGAAGATGACCGGTTTAGTTTTGAACCTGTCTAACAGTAAACCGAACACCGACATAATAGTGAACCGAACCCGGTTCAGACTTGAACTATCGGTAAACATCCACTGACTGTTGTAGTTTTAACTGGCAGTGGATGTCTACCGTGAGTGATAACAGTTCAGCAGTGAACAGGCCTGATAGTGAACCAAAGCCAGAAAAAATGGTGAACCAAACCCGGTTTGGATTTGATCTGCCGGTAGATATCCACCGTCCGTTCTAACTGTTTACAATAGACGGTAGCTCCGAACTGTCTGTGTTTTAAGTGCAGTGAGGTACATACAAAGTCAGTATAGTACATAGGCTCAATTTGATTATTTTTTTAGGCTTCTAATAATGATTTAATGTCTAAATTGATGTAGTATCTTTATGTGCCTTATGTTACTGTATTTAAAGGCATTTGTCTCTGATTTTATGTAAATTTAACTGATAATTGAGGACTTTGATAATAAGAAAAACTCGATTAATAAACTTACGAGGTTTAGAGACAATCATTTTATGAAGATAATAAAATGGTGATATTTAAGGCTAAGCTGGAGGGTTGAAAAAACCTAATAAAAAAAGACTAAAATGCCCTTGGGATTGGAAGTCAGTGCAGGGGTGTGAGTGCCTTCTGATCAAGCAGCCAATTGACTATTAAGTCAAAGGTCAGACTACCTATTTTGGCTATTGAGCCAGAAGTCTTGAATTGTATGGTATAACTCTAAGAGGGGTTCATGGTAGTAATATAATGATACATGCTAAGGATCGCACGATATTGGTTGGGTTGTGTTGCATCTTCTTTATAGTAGAAGCTCTGCACTTCTATTCAACATCTTCCCTATAGTAGAAGCTCTGTGTTAGTGGTACCTGATAAGGATCACCTTCTATTGGCCAGGCTTATGCTATTTGCATCTTCTTTATGGATCTTAGAGAGAGAATTTGCATCTTCCCTTTGGTGGAAGCTCTGTACCCACTCTAGAGCTATTGATGCTAGGTGGTTTTACTATGCACATTAGAAGTGTTGGCATCCTGGAAAGCTGCGTTCTCCCGATCCACATCGAATCTAGGAACTGATGCGGAGCCAGACCCTTCCGATGGTCATACCTTCTGAGGTAAGGAATGAGCGAGGCAGTCAACCCTGAGGGATTCAGGGCATGCTGTGATTACCGGTAATAACCGGAATAATAGTCACAGTGTTTTCATGTTGTCTGTCTATATGGGACCAAGACTTAATTATTTAATATGAACTTAGGAAGCCATCAAAGTCTTTGCTTGAAAGATTAATAAAAGAATCAATTGAAACTTTGTAATAGGGTGCATAAAAGGTTAATGCAAATCTTGTTTACTTTAATGCTGATAATTGTGTTAAGGTATATATCATTGAATATTTTTATACTTAGCATCCTCTTATAATATAGGTGCTTTTGTGGAAAACTAACTTCACGTGGCACTTTGGGATTAGACGGCTTGAAAGTGAGGACGTTCATAAATTTTCATAGTATATTTCTATTTTCTGGTTTGTTCAAAATCTTGTAATAAGGCGTGAGCGCCAACTACTTTCTAGTGTATTGTGAGTTGGATTATAGACTTACACATAGAGGACTTGCGTTGGTTTAATCGACTTTGTATTTTTTAATATTATATATATATATGATTTTGTATCCATAATTGTGAACCACAGTTATCACAGCCTAGAAGCTTAGTCGATGAATTTCAACTAATGATTTATCGTATAGAGGAATAATCCTCTAAAATTTCCGCTATTACTCTTATTTAATAAAAGTTTTAAAAATACAGACCATGACTGTTGGTATCATAGCATAATTTTTATCTGCAAGTCTGGAAGTCCTCTTATGATACATCTAGTTATAGTTGTGGTTGTGGGTAACTGTTAGTGATAAGTGATATTACCCTGTAAGTTGAGATGGCACCTCCTAGGAGAAATATTTGGACATCCGAGAATTCTGATATTGCTGGAAATAGAGCGAGAAATGTCCAGCCAGAGGGATCTCCACCTCATTGGATCTCTCGAGAGGAGTCCATTGGGAGCACTGTAGAACAGCAGAAGACTATGCTTGGAGTATCATCGCCTAATGCTGGAGAATAAAGAGATCATGACATTGATTATGAGTATACCAAGTCTGACCTCGAAAAACATTCCCTAGAAGAGGAATCTGTAGCAGATGCTCACCCGACAAGTATAGTCATCAAATTTGAGGATGGTACACCACCAATGGTTATAGAGTTGGTCTCTCAGATAGTGGGTGATCACCTAGTCTATCGGAGAGCAGCTCATGAGGTAGCCTTGTGAGACATT
The DNA here is from genome assembly GCA_039654745.1 of Houttuynia cordata. Classification (NCBI taxonomy): domain Eukaryota; kingdom Viridiplantae; phylum Streptophyta; class Magnoliopsida; order Piperales; family Saururaceae; genus Houttuynia; species Houttuynia cordata. The sequence continues at coordinate 9,517,716 of CM077511.1, forward strand.
CTTTATAGGAGAGATTCAGATCTTAGGGTTACCGCTGGCCCCACATGAACATATGGGAGATGGGGTTGCACCCAGAGTTTATATATGCACCAACTAGCGTGGCCTTGGCTATACTTGATGATTATCTTTGAAGTAAAAAGACTTAGAGAAAGAGTTCCTAGGATAATAGTTTTAGTAGGGAAGTTTTATTTGGTAATAAGAATCCCTTGACGCATCTATGTATCAGGGTGGATCTCTCTTTAGAAACTTATTAAAATAATAATAAGAATATTTTGAGTAAGTTTTGAACTTCTTGATGAAGAGACAAATGCCCCATCGGCTCTTCTTACAAAACTTGTCTTCTTGAGTAAGTTTTGAACTTCTGAATCCGTTGCCTGTGATAAAATAATTTTTTCAACAATCCCCGATTGAACTACAAAGTTGGCCATAAATGACTTCCCTCATTTAGATGAAGGTTTTAAATGTACGCTTGCCATGGATTCTAACAATTCCCACTCTTTGACCATCATAAAGGTGGCAAGGTTTTCTGAATTTCTACTAAGTGCATCAACCACCACATTAGCTTTGTCAGGATGGTAACTAATAGAGAAGTTATAATCTTTGAGATACTCAAGCCAACGCCTTTGTCTCAAATCAAGGTATCTCTATGAGAATACATACTTCAAGCTTTGATGATTTGTAAAGACTTTAAACTGCACACCATAAACATAATGCCTCCACATCTTTAATGCAAACACTACTATATCCAGCTCTAGTCATGTGTTGGGTAATTCCTCTCATGTGGTTTTAGTTGTCTTGAGTCATAAGCTATAACTTTGTCATGCTGCATGAGTACACAACCTAACCCTTTTCTAGAGGCATCACTGTACACCACCAACCCCCTTTCTCCTGAAGGAAGAGTAAGAATTACTGTACTAATTAATCTATTAATCAACTCTAAAAAAATGTTTTCACATTTTTCATCCCAAGTAAACTTTACACCCTTCCTCGTCAATTTGGTCAATGGTAGGGCAAGAGTGGAAAAACCTTCGATGAATCTTCTATAATACCCTGGCAAACCCAGAAAACTCCTAATCTCGTGACTATCTTTGGCCTCTCCCAATTGACTATAACCTCAACCTTAGATGGATCGACAGATATGCCATCCTTTGAAATAATATGCCCCAAGAAATTAATTCTCTCTAGCTAAAAGTTACACTTGCTAAATTTAGCATACAATTGATGCTTCATCAACACCTCTAATACATGTTCTAAATGTTTAGCATGGTCATCGAAGGATGACGAATAGATAAGGATGTCATCGATGAAGACAATGACAAACTGGTCTAACCAAGATTGATAAATCATGTTCATCAAATCCATAAAAGTTGCAGGTCCATTAGTTAATCTAAAGGGCATTACTAGAAATTCATAATGACCATACCTGGTCCTAAAGGCAGTCTTAGGGATGTCTTCATCTCGAATCCCTAACTTATGATAGCCCGAGCGTAGGTCAATTCGAGAGAATACTTTGGTTGAATGAAACTGGCCAAATAGATCATCTATTTGAAGCAATGGGTATCTATTTTTAATAGTCACCTTGTTCAACATCCTGTAATCGATGCATAATCTGAGGGAACCATCTTTCTTCTTGACAAACAGAACTGGTGCTCCCCAAGGCGAGACACTTGGATGAATAAATCCTTTATCGAGTAACTCTTGTAATTACTTCTTCAACTCATTCAACTCCGCTGGAGCCATCCTGTACGATGCCTTGGACTCTGGTATTGTTCTAGACATAACTCTATTATGAAATCAACTTCCATTCTAGAAGGTAAACCAGGTAGTTCCTCAGGATTGCATTGCTTCAAGGGTGATTACACTTGCCCGATAAGCTACACTTCCTTTCATCAGAAGCTTATGTACCTTCATGGTTGAGCAGTTAATATTTTAGTTGCAATCCATCTATCTATCCTAGTTGACAAACTTTCGAGTGTCGATAAACTTCTAACACTCAAGTGAGCAATTATAACATATCAAAATATTCTTCTTATTATTATTTTAACAAGTTTTTAACAAGAGATCTACCTTGATACATATATGCGTCAAGGGATTCTTATTACAAATAAAGCTTCCCTACTAAAACTACTATCCTAGGAACTCTTTCTCTAAGTCTCTTTACTTCAAAGATAATCATCAAGTATAGCCAAGGCCGCTAGTTGGTACAGGTATAAACTCTGGGTGTAACGTCATCTCCCATATGTTCATGTGGGGCCAGCGGTAACCTTGGAACCTAAATCTCCTATAAAGAATGTCCCACAAGGCTACCTCATGAGCCGCTTTCTAATAGACTGGGTGATCACCCACTATCTCGGAGACCAACTCTATAACCATTGGTGGGGTACCATCCTCAAATTTAATGACCACACTTGCCAGTTGAGCATCTGCTACAGATTCCTCTTCTAGGGAATGTTCCTCGAGGTCAGACTTGATATACTTATAATCAATGTTATGGTCCATTTGTTCTCCAGCACTGGGCGATGATGCCCCATGTGTAGTCTTTTGGTGTCATAGAGTGTTCCCAATGGACTCCTCTCGAGAGATTCGATAAGGTGGAGATCCCTCTGGCTGGACATTTCTCGCTCTATTTCTAACAACATCAGAATTCTTGACTATTCGAATATTTCTCCTAGGAGGTACCATCTCAACCTACAAGGTAAGACCATTTATCACTAACATTTATCCACAACCACAACTATAACTAGATGTATCATAAGAGAACTTCTAGACTTGCAGAGAAAAGGTTATGTTCTGATACCAACTGTCACGGTTTGTATTTTTAAAACCTTTATTAAATCAGAGTAATAGCGGAAAATTTAAAGGATTATTCCTCTATACGATAAATCATTAGTTGAAATTCATATATATAATAAGCCTGACCAATAGAGGTAGTTTTCATCATGTACCACTAACACAGAGCTTCCACCATAGGGAAGATGTAGAATAGAAGTGCAAAACTTCTACCATAAGAAAGATGCAACACAATCCAACCAATATCGCGTGATCCTTAGCAGGTATCATTTGAATACTACCATGAACCCCTCTTAGAGTTATGCCATACAATTCAAGACTTCTGGCTCAATAGCCAAAATAGGTAGTCTGACCTTTGACTTAACAGTCAATCAATTGCTTGATCAGAAGTCACTCACACTCCAGCACTGACTTCCAATCCCAAAGGTATTTTAGTTTTTTTTTATTAGGTTCTTTCCAACCCTCAGCTTAGTCTTAAATATCATCATTTTATTATCTTCATAAAATGATTAAGTCTCTAAACTTCATAGGTTTATTAGTCGAGTTTTTCTTATTATCAAAGTCTTCAATTATTAGTCAAATCTACATAAAATCATGGACAAATGCCAAATATAATAACATAAGGCACATAAAGATACTACATAAATTTAGACACAAGATCATTATCAGAAGCCTGAAAAAAAAATCAAACTGAGCCTATGTACCATACTGGTTTTGTATGTACCTAACTACACTTAAAACACAGACAATTCGGAACTACTGTCCGTTGTAAACAGTTATAACGGATGGTGGATATCTACCAGCATATCAAATCCGCACCGGGTTTGGCTCACCATTTTGTCTGGCCTTAGTTTACTATCAGGCCGGTTCCCTGCTGAACCGTTAACACTGACAGTAGACATCCACTGCCAGTTAAAACTACAACAGTCGGTGGATATCTACCGACAGTTCAAGTCTGAATCGGGTTCGGTTCACTGTTCTATCAGTATTCGGTTTATTGTTAGACTGGTTCAAAACTAAACCGGTCGTCTTCATCACACATCTGCTTCATCAGTTCTAGGCGACAGGCTCAGCCTACCGTCGTCGGGCTAGCTTCTGAAGCAGTGAGTCGTCGCCACGGCAGTTGCCATTGGGCCCCGCCGCCCTGTAGCCTCGTCTCTCTCCCATTCTGCCTTGAACCACTTAGCGGCTTGAGCGCCGCCGATTTCTATCATGGCGGCTTTTTAGGCAGACGACACCTCCGCCGTCGCGAGTTCTGTCGTTGCCCTGAAGCCTCGTTGGCCATTTCCGACTCCAACTCTTTCTTCCTCGCCTGCCCGTGGTCGGGGCAGATATGTCGAGGGAGATGGGTGGTGGCGTTGTGTCTTGCGGTAATCGCCACGACCTACTCGACCACCCCCTCTTTGCTATCGCACTACCTTAGTTCCTAGCGGAAGTTTTGCCACCATCTCTTTTCCTCGTTGTTGCGGCATCGTCAATCGGCACGCATCACAGTTCAACCAGCACTGGCGCCATCTCCGTTGGCACCAGCCCATCATCGTCTCAATCGACAAAAATATAAATTAAAACACAAATCAAAGAGATGAAGCAAGTACGAGATCCAACCTCATCATGCGCGTGTTGATATCAATAAGCCGTTCGCTGGAAGTCGCCGGATGGTCGCCAGGACAGAAAGCTGTCGAATGACGAAGAAGATTTGACACCCATTGCCAACTCTTGACTTGCCTTGATCCTCCCGCTTGGAGATTACTTAGAATGAAAAAACTGCTCCTCCCAGCACGAGAAGTTATTACCTGCGCGCCGTGCAGGGGAACAGTGTGCTCTACGCGGCGCGTAGCCACCCCCTTCGTATTAAAAGACCAAAAAAAGAGCTGACTCACCTCCTATCTGCCGGCAGGTCCTCAATAAAACCCCAGGTGTCACACCTAGTCTCTGCATGTTGCACACATTAGAGTTCTTTTATGCTCAAACTCCCGCATGTTTCACTCATAGAATAGGGTACTTTCTTCCTGTTGGCTAATGATCGTACCAATGTTGATTCCAAGTGTACGAAACGTGACATCCACCGTCATTTTTTGTATTTCACTTTGAGAATCCAAAAGAAAGCAATGATGCACGGTTTTGGAGTTATTGAAGCTCAATCTTATCCTTAAAAAATGGTCGATATTGTCGTGATGCCCATCATGAAATGGGTGTATCTGATACTTATCTTTAATCATCTTAGATCCTTTTGACCTTTAGCAAAACCAGTCCTTTCCACACTGAAATTTTTGTGAGTTTGAAATTTCATGCGGCATAAACTCGGAACCATCTTGCAATGGAACCCTCGAGGTTCGTTCTGTTGTTTTAATATTAACTTAGGTCCCACTTGATATAAATTGTGCTAGTTATACAGTTGTACTTGGTACATAGACTGTCTTACTAAAGAACAGTAGGTAAGTAGTGCAGCTTCAGTCTTCAACCTGTGAGGGTCACATGCGAGAGGTTCCATTATGTGTAGACAACAAGGTAAATTTGGTAATTGTCCGCAAATAAATTTTCTTCTTTTTTTTGTTCAACAATCAAAGGGATAAATAAAGAGTGATATTCAGTGTGCCTGGTGTGCCACGTGGGTTTTGTGCCCCTGTGAGAGGCCCACAAAAAGTGCATACCACTTCATATGCGCCGTTAATTTTCAAGATGGACATCTCATGTCATTCATGTCATGTGCACGCAAATCCACATGGCACGCCAAGTGCAGTGTAATAGTGTATAATTGCTTATAAGTAAGGTTTGCCAGATGCCACATTCCAGCTCATGGGATTGATAGTAGAATGCTTTTTCTCTCATCAAATTCGTACTCCCTCCATCCAATGAAGCTAGTCTGCATGTATTGCCAAATGAGTTAAATTTAGTTCCATACAGGAAAAGCGGAACTTCCCCCCTTCTTCCGGTTTTTTTAGTTTTTTTTTATAATTGAAAATTTCATTAACGAGCAAGAACGACAAAAGATAGGAAAGAAAAAACCCCTCTAAAGCCAAACAAACTACAAAAGACGCGGCCATGAACAAGCCGCGACCAGGATAGGATTAAGGTTGCCAAACCCACCCAAAGGGGTTAATCAATCCAAAAGTCTGATAAGAAATTACAATTATCAAGAATTGTATCTTTAAGATGAAAAACTTCCAGAATACAACGGATCTTACGAATAATAGTCTGCGCCAACAAATAGCTCTCCATGCGTTGTTCTTGAAAGAGTCTTGATTACGTTCCTGCCAAATGAAAGTAATGAAAACAGTAAAGGCAGATTGGGTTATTCACTCTAACGAACTGCATAAGCCAGGCAATTTCAGACGGGGAGTCTCTGATAGCATGTAACTGATTCATCCTTCTCAACAACTGCTGCCACACGGATCTGGAGTAATGAACTCGAACATCAAATGGTGAATACTTTCTTCATTGCAACGACAGAGAATACACATATTAGGGAGCCAGAATCCTATCTTAACTAGAGAGGGGACAGTCAAAAGCCGTCCAGACATTGCCATCCACGCACAGGAGCATCTATTTACTCTATGTTTGAACCAAACAATATCAAACTACTCGACTATAGGAGATTTGTGCCTAAAATAATTCCAAGGTTTCTTGTAGGAGAAAATACCTGTAGGAAACAACCATCCATAGGAATCCTCAATATCAGAGAGCTGGGGCCTATGACTATCAAGGTACTGCATTGCATGCAACTTCCATTGTTGTTGGCAAAGGCTGGTTTAGAATTCAGCTACTGTTGAAAAGAATCACATAGCATATCATGCAAATTACCCCCCAGTTGGGTTATAGTGCGCAAACCAAACCAACGCAGCAAGGGCTGCTGGTCCGCCCAAGGATCCAACCAATTGTATGTCTTTCTCATTTCCAATTTTGACATGGCAGCCTTTGGACATCATGTCTCTAATATTCAAGATGTTTTTCCAAGCATAGGAACTGTTGCATTATTAATCAATCAAATAGACTGCTGTTTAATGTAAACACCATGACACTTACACCAAAAACATTCCTTGACGTTATAAGCCTCAAGAAGAGTTTGCCAAGACCAGCATTGTTCATATCCTTAATACGACGGATACCCAAACCACCCTCCTTTAAAGGCCTACATATACTTTTTATTCTTAAGGGAGCAAAGTCGGGGGAGAAGATGTTCAAAATCCACTAAGTTGACCATACGGAGCATCTAAAATAAGAATCTCCTTTTTTTCCAAACGGAACATCTTAAACGTACGGAGGGAGTATATGCGACAGATAAATGGTGGCATCGGTACGGTACTCTAAGAATGCACCTTTTGTAACACCTGCTAAAAAGGGAAGGGCATCTGTCCTCTAAAGTGACACCTGCGTGGGCAGGTGTCAAATGCTATTAGTGACTCAGCCTCTTTGATGGTATCGACCAGCTGAAGAAAGCTCATTTCGAGGAAGACGACCATGGCACCACACTGTGAAGCAGACCAAAAATCAAAAAGATGCTTATTACCTTGAGCCAAGAGGGAATTTTGTTCTTTTAACCAATGGCCAAAACGATGGAGTCGAACTCCTTCTCTTGACATCTAAGAACTTGGCTCCTCTGCAGATAGAGCACTGGCATTCCTCAGCTCTATTGGGCCTATCTTAGGTCTCCTGAGCCCCAGCCGGTCTGTGTCCCCTAGGGTGAAGCTGGCCACCAGCAGGAGTATTTTATCGACCAGCCTAAAGGGAATCCATTTGAGGAGGTAGGTGCTGGGCAGACCTCCAGCAAGCTTCGGCAACATCCGACCGGTTTCGGCAGCCTCCGGCAACCTCCGACAAGCAGTGAATCGACACCAACGCTGCGGGAGAGGTAGGATCTCGTACCCCATTCATCAAGCTGTATTGGGTATTCCTTCCGCCGGCGAAGACAACGATGGCGGCTGTGGAAAGCTTAGAGATGGGTGGTCAATGGCCGCCATCGAATGGCCATCACGGCGGCAACTGGCCGCCATCGAATGGTCATCGCGGAAGTGACTAAAAGGTGCCGCCTTTGCGGCCACTTGGGTCGTAAAGGCGGAGAAGAAAATGGGGTTCGGCGGCGAGCTGCGGCGGCAAGGGCCGTCGTCGCTGAAGCCGCCGAACAAAGGAAAAGGCAGCAGCTTTTGCTGCTGCCGTTCTCTATTTCCCCTTCCCCAAATCCGGCCAGACCACGGCGAGAGGAGGGGAAGAGGAGGCGGCGCCGGCTGAGCGGTGGCGGCCCGATGATGGCGGCTGTGTCGGCCGCCACCCTCACGTGAACAGACGACCGAACTGGTCGTCTTCCTGGGGAAGACGACCGGTTCGGTCCAGGAATTCTGGACCGGATCGCCAAACCGAACCGGAACCCGGTTCGGTTCATGATTAGACCGAACCCGGTCCAATAAATCAACCGGTTCAGGCAGACCGAACCCGGTTCGGTCCAGCTATAAATCGAACCGGTTCAACAATAAACCCGGTTCATAAGCCGGTTTAGATTTTGAACTGCCGGTGGACCTTAACCGACAGTTAAAATCTGTTTATAACTGACGGTCAAGCTTGACCGTCTGTGTATTTATGTGCAGTGTGGTACATACAGAGCCAGTTTGGTATATAGGCTCCAGTTACTGATTTTGGGCTATTTATTAAATAATTTCAAGCCCTAATTGGCATGTTAATGGTACGTGTTTGTGATGTTATAGTATTAAGGGCCTTAGTCCCTTATGTTGTGATGACAGATAGCTAAGGACTTAAATGTAAAGAAAAACCCGACTAATAAACCTAAATGGTTTAGAAACATAATCATTTTATGAAAGATAATAAAATGATGACTTGAGGGCTGAGCTTGAGGGTTGGGAAGAACCTAATCAAGATAAAGACTAAAATGCCCTTGGGATTGGGAGTCAGTGTATGAGTGTGAGTGACTTCCGATCAAGCGACCGAATGACTATTAAGTCAAAGGTCAGGTTATCTGTTGAGCTAATAAGCCAACAGCTGTGAATGGTATGTAATGGTTTCACACTAGTAATACTGTGATACCTATTAAGGATCACAAGGAATAGATTGGGGTGGTGTTGCATCTTCCGACTGGTGGAAGCTCTGCCGTTTGTATCTCTCTATGGATTTTAGAGAGCATTCACATCTTCCAACTGGTGGAAGCTCTGTGTCATGGTACGTAATAAGGACCAACTTCTATTGGCCAGGCTTAAGCTGTTATATCTCTCTATGGATTTTAGAGAGAACAATTACATGTTATTTTGGCCCATGTTTGCATCTTTCTATGGATTTTAGAGAGAGCATTATATATTTTATTGGCCAGGCTTAAGCTGTTACCTCTTCTCTATGGATTTTAGAGAGAGCGTGCTTATTCTCTATGGATTTTAGAGAGAGCCACACATCCTGAGCCTTAGTTGCCAGGTGGTTTACTGTGCACAACATTGGAGACGTTAGCATCCTAGAAGGCTGCGTTTCCCGACCCACATCGAGTCTAGGAGCGATGTGGAGCCAGACCCTTCCGACGGTCATACCTTCTAAGGTAAGGAATGGGCGAGGCAGTCACCCTTGAGAAATTCAGGGCGTGCCGTGATTACCGGTATTAACCGGAATGATAGTCACGGTGTTTTCGTGCTGTCTGTCATGTAGGTATGACATTCAGTGAGTCTGTCTATAGGACAAAGACTTAATGATTGAACTTGAACTTGGGAAGCAATAAAAGACTTGCTTGAAAGATTAATAAAAGATTCAAGTGGAATCCTGTAATAGGTTGCATAATATGTTAATGCAAATCCTAATTTAATGTGATGATGACTGTGTTATGGTATCCCACTGACTATTTTTATACTCAGCATCCTTATGTGATGTAGGTGCTGCTGTGGAAGAGTGACTTCACGTGGCACTTGGGGGTCTGGTGGTGAGGACGTTCAGATTTCTTAGTATATTTCCTGCTACAGGTTTGTCCTAGATTTGTATTAAGGCGCGAGCGCCGACTATTTCTAGTTTATTTTGAGATGAATGACAGACTTGCACTTAGAGGACTTGCTTTAGTTTAATCGACTTTGCATCTTGTATTAATATATGTATATATGGTTTTGTATCCATATTTGTGAACCCCAGTTATCACGGCCTAGATGCTTAGTCGAAAATTTTTCAACCAATGATTTATCGCTTAGAGGAACAATCCTCAAGTTTTCCGCTACCACTCTGATTTAAAAAATGGTTTCTAAAACCCGGGCCGTGACACCTTTGGAGGAGTGTCAGTAGATTACTAGGTTGCCACCCTACACCTGCTAAATCCATTAAATAAACGTGAACATAAATGCATGGCAGACCTTCTTCCCATAGCCTTAAAGGCCTCCACAACATGAAAGTAAAAAATGCACTCCTGTTTGATCCAAGAAAAAAAGAAATTGTAAACATAAAACAATCTTCATTCATTCGATCAATACAATTAAAGCAACGACCAAGTAGGCAAGAAAGGAACCTAAAACAAATTTGTTAACATAAAATCAATACAATTGTTGGTCCACATTGAGGGAGTCCTCATGCCACTTGCCTAGTAACTGGTAAAAAAATGTGTAAATCATAGACCAGAAATGAAAGGCACACTAGTAGCCGGCAGCCATGATCCACCAGACAGGAAGTTCCCCACTGTAAAGCTTGAAGCCTCTGATATGCTGGTTATCACTCTGTACCCTGGCCAATTCACCCTGTTGGCCGTGGAAGAACCGGGGCCCTTGTTCTTGTACTCACCGTAATACAATGTACTTAGAGCAAAATTGCCATTCCATTCTAGCCATCCAGCCGGGTCAATCAAGGTGTCAAGGTAAGCCTGCATGAACACAGTGCGAGAGTATTGCTTCCATGGCCTCCCAAGGAAGTTCTTGAACGATCTGACGACCGGTTGGAGGTCGGGAGCCGCCATTACTCTCGAGTTATGGATGATTATGCCGGTGTTTTGATTTGGGTCGGTCCGGCCTTGGGCTGTCACTGTATTCTGCTGGCCATTTAGGGGCCTCCTAGCGTAGATCATGCAGTTTTGTAGCACAACCGCTGCATTGCCAAAGATGAAGTCTACGGTACCATAGATGTAGCACTCCTTGTAGAACTGACGCTGAGAGTGGACATAAAGAGTATCTTGATAGCCCTCGAAGGCACAACGGTAGAAGACGGAGAGATCGGCGCCTGAACGGAGCGCCACTGCCGGGTGATTCTCCGGCCCGGCTGTGTTTCGGAAAGTTATACCTTGAGCTATGAATCCATCGCCTGTAACAGCTGAAATAACAACACATAAACCAAATTGACTATTGAGATTACATATATAGCTTATGAAAGGAAGAAAATAATGCACTAGTGAATATTTGATTGTAGGTTAATTTTACTTTTTTTTCTTCTTGAGAAGGAAATTAAATTTATTGCTCGAATATTCAAACCACTCATTCAGTGAGATTTGGTGCATGATAATCAAATGCAACTTGAGGACATTTTTACAAACAAATATTGAAGAGAATTTTTTGTGTACTAACCAACAGTTGCGGAGTTGAAAGTGGTGGAACCACCATTTACACTCCGGTTACCAATGATAAAGGTTCGCCTCATGCCGTCTCCGATGAGCATGATGTTTGTCAATTTGTTGCCGATCACCACATTTTCCCTATAGTTCCCTCCCTTCACATAAATGATAAACCGTCCACCGCCACTCCTCTTAGAGGCGGCATCCACCGCATCGTTGATGGTCCGAAAATTTCCGGACCCATCCTGCGCCACCACGATGTTGGCCTGAGAAGCTGGAGAAGACAATTGCAACAGCTTCCGGTCGCCTGTGGTCACCCAAGACGGGAACTCATGGCTAACCATCGGTGGGGAAGCCGGGACCTCGTTCATGGCTAGGGTGTTGCTTATTAGCTTGGACACATTGTTGTTTGAGACTAGTGGTAGCACGAAGTCCGGGACCCCGAGCTCCACAAAACCTGTGCGACATGTCTCTAGGTTGGTCAGTGCAGCACTGAGCCAGGTCTGGGCATCCTCACTTGTGCTATAGGTAAACCTGTCAACAGTCCGGTTCAGCTGCATGATAGTGTCCTGGTAGAGCTGCAGGCAGTCGGCCCAGGCCGTCCGCTCGTGCTTATTCCGGCAGCGGCCACCAAGTGAGGCGGTGTGTCGTGCGGCATGGAGCGCCCGGTCGAGGGCTACCTGAGCCTCGACCTTGTGGAAGTCGGACCGCCGGCGGGGAAAGGAGGAGGGCGGGAGGAGACTCATGAAGTACTCACACTGTTGTGGGTATGGGGTTTGGCTGCACCATTGCTTTATGAACTTAGGCAAGTTGTGAGATGATGAGGAAGGAGAACAGAGGAAAGAGAGGGCCAGCAGAATGGCCATGACTGGGATTGATGCCGCCATGGATGAGCTTCCCATTTTGGGCTTCTCTAATACTCACTATTGATGAAGTCTGATCATGTGTGTTTGCGAAGTTTGCTAACATTTATATAAGAGAGGGAGTGGGGGTCTGCAGAGAAAATGTCAAACTTGATGCTGCCAATTTCATGCTATAAGACTTTGATTATGTCTGATTTGATTGATAAATAGTTGTTTTGTTGAATTTGGATGGAGCTTATTACAAGGGATCATGTTGTAGATGTGCTTGTTTATTGATGTTGGAATCGTTGACATGAAAGTGCAAGGGGTGCACCGAAACGCGTAGAGGTTTTGTCAAGCTGGAAATTAGCCCCAAATTATCCAACCGAGTATCCTTCGCAAGCAATTTCAGAGAAGAGATTTGTTTCAGAAGAAAAAGAAAGCATTAATGCTGTTACATTACTAAAACATTTCACGAGAGACTCATGACTTCAAGTGGAATAAATAGCCCGTCGTTATCCAAAAAAAAAACAATAGAATGGAAATAAAATTAAGAGCTAAGATAGATTGTATCTTATTTTTTGGATAATTGAAAATTTTATTAAAGAAACGAATGAGAGATTACAAAGATAGAGCCTTCCAAATCAAACCCCAAAGCAAAAGGAAATAAAAAGGCAAACCTCTCTAAAATTGGAGAATTGAAGGAAGATTATGAAATGACTAGTTAATCTTCCAAAAATCATGAAGAAAAGAGCAATTATCTGAAATAGACTGTATCTTTGATCAAGCATTTAAGAGACATTTTTGTTTACATTTTTTATGAGATTTCTAGCTAAATTAAAGACTCACCTTTTTGCTTGGAACTCACTGAAGAACATAGATCAAGCTCTAATGTGTCTTTTTTTTATACTTAAGCTATAATATGTCTAGGTTAATGTCAAACTGCCCATTTCACTAACATTAATAGCTAATATCGAAAAGTGGCGGGCACTTGAGATATAGTTTACAACACCTTCCCACTAACAGAGTTTATTTCTACTATATTGATTCATGAACATATAAGACAATAAGTTTCATTCCTTGATGAATGGGAATTAGATTAAATGAAGATAGATCTCGTATTTATCTAGGCACATGTAGCATTTATGTATGTTGGCATAGTTCTTTCATGCACAGACCCAACATGTTTAGCAGGATGACCGATCGTTCCATTCTTCTAATAGGTATATCTAGTTAAGAAGATTGACCTGCATGCATGCATATATAATGCACCAAGTGGAATTGCACCAATAGTCTTCTTAAGTAGATATGCCTAATTAGTTTATGACCGTCTTTTCATGGGATCTGCGTCCAATTTGAAAAATGCTTGGCAGTTATCCATTTGCTGTATTTAATTTTACAGCATAATTAAGAAACATTGAAATTATAAAATTTGAAGAAAAAACATTGTTAAATTGGATACATCAGAAATACGCATACACACAGCTCAATACAAAAAACAGAGAAAGAAAAAAACAAGAAGCCCTATGCAAGAACTTTGGGCTCTAATGCATGAGGTTTAGTGTATACTTACGTCATTTTACTTGCCTTTAACTGGTATTTCTTTGACAATTTAAAACTTAAAAAAAAGGATAAAATGACACTGATAAAAAGGAAACAAATTTTTTCTCTTTTAAATGACACTCATCAAATTCCATGCTTTTTTTTTTTGCTTTCGAAGACAAAATATTTATTAGACGGATGGCGGTGAAAAAGTTGACTTCCACCGTTATGTTTCATTAGCTTGTACTTTGACTTTTTTTCAGAATCCAAGAGAAAGTGAGGGTGATGCTGGTTTTAGGCTTAATTAAACTTGTCTTATCCAAAATAAATGATCAATGTCATTATGTCAATCTTGAAAAAAAAATTGGATGTGCGACTTATCTTGGATTCATGTGACGGTGCCTTTGTACCTATCTGCAGTCCCTTCCACATCTCCTCGGGTGCATATAAGTTGGGTGCCTTTGTACCTATCTTCAGCTTCATCTATATGGCTATTTCAATGATTATTAGTTATCACACTGAGAAACGCATGGAAACACCGAGTAGCTTTCTCAATGCTACACTTGAAAACTTTTGGCATAGATTATTTGCCTAGCACTAAGTACTTTGGGACATACAAGCCCCACCAGGTGGCGTGAGCACTTGGGACACAAACAGTGATGGCACCCAACTACCTCTACCCAAACCAAAGCTTATGACTCATGCTGATAAGAGACCAGAATCCGGTCTGGACCACTGACCCGGATGCTTAAGGTTAATCTCTGAATTTCTAATCCATGAGCCCGATCTCGGCCGTTGATCGCAGTCGTGTACTCCCAATTAAGGTTAATCTAACCATCATCTCAAAATTCTGCAACCAAATTAATTTCTCACGTACTCAAACTATAACCAATCCTATATTTATTTTCGCAAAGGAGTCCAGAGTTAGTTTTATTTTTGAATTTAAATTACTTAAAATTTAAGTAGTCGCGTAAGCTGGGGTAGCTCAGTTGGTTAGAGCGTGTGGCTGTTAACCACAAGGTCGAAGGTTCAAGCCCTTCTCCTAGCGTGCTTACCTTTTTCTTCAGATCCTGACAAATACAGGACATCATTATTAATCGCAGAATATAAAGGCTATGTTCGGCCAAAATAAAATTCATGCTGGACACGTGCCGTGGCACGTGGCTTGGACCTTGAGCCAAGTGCCCCCTTTAAATCATCTATATTTTTTATACGACTCCAGGACCACGAGAGGAACGAGCCCAAGTACAGCATGTCTAGATCAATAGCCACATTGATGTTGCTGGTCCTCCTGCCACTTGTGCCCACCCTAACCACCACCACCCTTGTCTCAGGGGCGCAGCACGAGCCTTCTTTGTGGTCCCTCCAAGGCCGAGACTCGCCGGAGGCGGCCATCCGGGCGGCCCTACAGGGATTGGCAAGCGCAAGAGCTTGGGTGGCCGAGGCAACCGCTGCCATCAGCTTTCACAGCAACAATGCAATTGCTGATCGCGGCCAGACACACCAAGCGCTTGCCTTGGATGATTGCTCATGGATGTACCAAGACAGCGAGCACCGGCTGCAGCGGCTGGCCGGGCGGGAGCACAACCTCGACGATTCCCGCATGTGGTTGAGTGGCGCTCTCACTTGCCACCACACTTGTTTGGATGGCTTGAGACAGAGCAAAGCAAGTGTGCCGAATGAGGCAGGGAATCTCACATATGTACTTAGAACAGCTTTGGCGCTATATTCACTGCAAAGCATCAGCAATGCCAATTCACTGCAAAGCGTAGACAGTGCTAGTACGTGCATGACTCAAATTTTGCATTTGACAATGTTTTTCTTTTTCCGAATTGAACATGAGTTCATCTTTTAACTTGGCTCGTACTACTCTTATACTTCGTGCAGTACAAGTCGTATATTTAAGCTAATACTTCTACATAAGTCAACTTCATCACCTGCTATTTTTTGGTGCTGAATACAAGTTGACTTCATGACGTGCTCTTACTAGGATTCTAGTATTGTGTATCGATTACGATGCCATATTATATATTATGATAGTATATCAACCACTCCCTCTGTCCCCTATACAGTGTCCTGTTTTGAAAAAAACATATAAAACACTCATGGAGCCAATATGGGACAGATGTACATGTCTAGCTGTCTTTAAATTAGTTATATACTATGTTGCCAAAAAAAGTTAGCTATGAAGTAGTGTCAAGTCAAGATCTTCTACATGTACTAGTGTCAAGTCAATATCCTAATTCACATGCATAGTAGTAAGTAACATATACAGTGCTAACTGCTAAAGACCTATCATGAAGCACGTTCAATAAAATACGTGAGCATTGCATAAGAATACTGCATGGAATTTTACGAAAGCAAGTAGTCATAAATCCCAGAATTCAATGAGATCACTATATAAATAACATAGTTTCTTGCGGCCTTATATGACTTGAACAATTCAGGAGGGGAACCACTGATAAATCCAGCTGAAGATAGAGGTCTTTTAGCATCATGGGATGCCTTGAGCGCGAGGGCTGATGTTGTGGTGGCCAAAGACGGTTCAGGCCAATACAAGACCATCAAGGAAGCTGTGGCTGCACTCGCCCAGATGAGGAGAAGCAGACCACAAAGGATTGTGGTTCATGTAAAATCCGGAGTGTATGCAGAGAATGTTGCCATAGATAGGGACATAACCAATGTCATGTTTGTGGGCGATGGCATTGACAAAACAATTGTCACTGACAATAGAAATGTTATTGATGGTTCCACCACCATAGCTTCGGCCACATTCGGTAATTAACCCTGTAACCTATACACTCAAAAATCATGATCATCCGCGGCCGGGTGAAGCTTTGTCGGCTGTCCATGGGAAATTGCCATGATGGACGTCCTACAAAGCTTCACCAGGGCCTATGGTGGTGAAGTTTCACCAGCTGATTACATCTCTACAGACAGGAGCAATTGTTCATTAGGATCGACGATGCACATGCACGTATTAGCAAACCGGTGTTTTCTTGCTGAAGTGCACAACACAATATGCCTGTGCGCCATCGATCCTGATGATGATGGACAACTAAAAAGGGACACATAGAGAACAAAGTTTTTTGCATACATCCTTTATTTTCTTTTCCTTATTAATTACGAACCACCGGACATAAACATGGACATCAAGGCAATGATTGTCCGAGTCCATTTGTCCAAATGGTAGATATATATCCCTGTAATTTGCAGTGTCCATGTTGTGCATGGAATAGGTGTCTCAGGAGATGGCTTCTGGGCGAGGGACATGGCATTCGAGAACACAGCCGGTGCTGTAAAGGAGCAGGCCCTGGCGCTCCGGGTGGCGGCCGACCAAGCCATCTTCTACAGGTGCAGCTTCCGCGGCTACCAGGACACTCTCCTAGTCCACTCCCAGAGGCAGTTCTTCCGTGACTGCCACATCTACGGCACTATAGACTTCATCTTCGGCAATGCAGCGGCCGTCCTCCAGAATTGCGACATCTTCGTGAGGCGGCCACTGCACGCGACCAACATGGTCACCGCGCAAGGCCGAGAAGACCCGAACGAGCCCACCGGCATTTCAATTCACGGGTGTCGCATCATTCCGACGGCGGAGTTAAGGGCCGTGAAAGAATCGGTGAGGACTTATCTCGGCCGGCCGTGGAAGAAGTACTCGAGGACTGTGATCATGAAGACGGATCTCGACGGCTTGGTTGATCCGAAAGGGTGGACGGCATGGAACGGCGGCGACTTTGCGCTGTCTACGTTGTATTATGGGGAGTACATGAACATGGGGGCTGGGGCTGATACGAGTAGGAGAGTGAACTGGCCGGGGTTTCATGTGTTGAAGGATGCTAGAGAAGCAGATCCCTTCACAGTTAGGAAGTTCATACAGGGTGATGCATGGATCCCTCATACTGGGATTCCCTTCTCGATTGACCCGTAGATCATGAAATGGCAGCCGAGCTCCTCGTTTGGTGGCATAGTATTTGTGATGTATAATAACAGATACAATTGTGAAGACATGTACATGATCCTGTTGTATTGCATGTTCAATAAATGAACTTATATGTAATCTTTTTATATAGTTGAAAATAATGATCAGGCAATTTTCATAATTAATTAGATAATTTTGTAATTTGAGGGGCCGTTTGGGGCGTGAAAAAGCCAAAATATCCATAGTGGATTTTGGATGTCCACTGTAGCATTCATGTTTTTCCTCACGCTGGATATAGAAAAAACATGAATGCTACAGTGTAGCAAAACATCTACTGTAGATATTTTGTTTTTAATCACTCCCCAAACGGCCCTGAGTAAGGAATTCATGTACTGCGTTGGACTGAAAAAATAGGTCTCCCAAAAAGATAGATACAGTTAGAGTTATTTTTCAGCCGCAAAGGATCCTTTTCCCATAATAGATTCAATTCTCCACACCATACCTATGTTTTTTGGACTAGTGTTGTTACCGTCAAGTGGCAAAATGGGGGTTGATTTGCAAAAAATGATCAACGGGTATAATGACTAATTTAAAAAATTAGTTCAATGGGTGCACTCATACCCCATATCTGGAAGCATTTTTTATTTGCCTCCAAACTCCGCCATCCTATCCTCCAACAATACATGTCGCGATTATCCTCCATTAGGATTGACAAGTCCTATATGATGGCAAAAATCTTGCCGGATAGTATGGAGGCGGATAAAAAAATCCTTCCCACATATCTTTTCCCAACAAGCTAGGTGATAAATAATGCTCCCTCCGTTTCAAAATATTGTGTAAAATTCTCATTTTTATTGGACCATGAAGCCTTAAGGAGGTCACGTGACTTCTTCTCCGTATCCCGTCCAACTCGTATGCTTGTTCACGCGCCAAGTTCAAGTCAATCCTTCCAAATTTCATCCAATTTTGAAAGAAAGAAGCCACGTGTTTGGTGAAATGTACACAGTATTTTTGGAACAGAGGGAATACATATTAATGGGATAATAATAATATAATCAAGAAGACAAATGAGCTGTCAATAGAGGTACTCACTTTGAGTAGTGGGCCTGGGCCACATGGACACAGTTTGTCCCCTTTGCCCATTACACAGTAGAACAACTAGAGGCAAACCATAACCCAGGCCCAACTTCTAACGTAACGCTGCCAAACTCTGAAACCTGTTGCCCAAGCCACCATCGCCACTGGCGACTCCACAAGTCCACGAGCTTCCCTTCCCTCCGCCGTCTCCCACTCCATCACTCGTCTCCTTCTTCGAGCTCCATCGGAAATCGACTTGCAGATCTTCTCCAGCTCACACGAATCGCGACGAGCCGAAAAGAAGAGGTTTTTATCTGTAATATTAATGGTTTAGAATCATCAAATGAAGACCCAGTTCTTGTTTTTATGGTTATGGAGCGTTTGATTGGTTTCTAGATATGAATTATGACTTCGCATGTACATTTTGATTTGCAGAAGTCGCAGAGATAGCTTAGTTTTGGTTACATGGATGGGGATTCCAGTGTTGCGGTGGAAACGGCTCTGGCTTGTACTCGCTGTGGCAAGGCCGCCCATCTTCAGTACGTACTTTTCTCGGTGAATTGAACTTTTTATGGTAAATTTTTTATCTTTGACAGTTTGTGTAGTTTGTGCCAGTATGATGAGTAGTGGTAGGAAAAATCTGCATTAATCATCAGACTTCGATGAGGAAAAGGATGGTTTGGTTGTACATGATTTGAATTCTTTTAACTATTGATGTGGATTTCATTTCCGTGCTGATCCTTGTGTGACATAAGATACCGGGTGATTTTGACCCTAGTTGTTACTACACCAATACCAAATTTCTTTTTAACTTTTCTAAAGAAATTTATCTGCTTCATGTTCTAATTGAGAACTCCATAATACTCCCTCCCTCACATATTAATAGCTCCGTTGGTTCAATTTAACTAGCTGGATACTTCTAATATATCACACAACTTAAGTTTTCCATTTTCGTAGCTGTGGGTATCACCATTCAGTAAAATGGAGCGATTATTATGGAACGGAGTGAGTACTTCATTTAGCCTTATCAGAGCTCTCAATGTACACAAATCTGATCATGCTTGTGCTCATTGTTTGACTCAACTATTCTTCAATCACAAGTCGAATTATGATTTTTGTGTTGTGATTTTACAGACTACGGGTTCACTGTAATGAGCCTACATTTAATCATACCAACTATTTTCTTGTTTATCTGTTGCTTCTTTGACACCGTTAATGTGAACACTGATGTTTTGTTGAGTTCCCGTCATGATTGAGCACAACTGTCATTTTACTGGTGATGATGCTTTCTTGTTATGACGTTTTTCCTGTTTTTACAGATGTCCCAAGTGTGTGGAGCTGAAGCTGCCTCAAGAAGATGCAGCTTTCTGGTTCGTAATCATTACATGCAAGTGTCCGGACCATATTGTGTCTTCTCCATCTTCCATTATCAGACAGTTTTACTTTGCTAAGAAAAATTTCTTGCCAAGTAATTGAAGTCTTGTAACAATTCTGAAGCTTACATTAGTGTGCCTTAAAGGCCTTTGCCTTATTGTTTTTTGGGAAAGGTCTGGTACATCATTCCTTGTGTTTGTTTTATTTGTTTATAGTGGTTTATTGTATTGCAGCACCCAGGACTGCTTTAAGGCATCATGGAGCTCTCATAAGTCCATACACTTGAAGTCAAAGGTGCCAACCGTAATCAGTAATGTAAATGAAGTTAATGATGGCTGGTTATATTGCTTGCGACAAGGCCAAGCTCGTATGACTCAGCTTCCACCCTTTGATTGGACAGGGTAACTCTCATTGCTTGGTTTTACTATTCTAGTTCTGGTGATTGTATCAGCACTTACGTATGCATCTAGGTTTTTCTACCCTCCTACTCTTACAAATGTGCTGCTTCCAGTTGATAATCAAAAGCTTTCAAGTTATTCAACTACAATCAAAATCTTTCTCCTTCATTGTTCTTAATTTTATCTCATGCAGCTTTGAAACTTAGATATTCATTTTCTCCTGACAGAACTCTAAGACCTTATCCAATATCAAGTCCAAGAGTTGTACCTCCGAGCATTGAGAAACCTGATTGGGCCAATGATGTGAGTTATTTTACATAGTGATTCTGGATTTTGTCATGTATTAGATAAATTATTGTTGTTGGAGCCCATGATAGGCATGTTCTAGCCATGAAACTATCTACTTAAGTAGAAAAGAATATTTGAAAGAACCATCATGGTAAAATATCCTTGTATTAAAGCTATAAGTTTAATATTTATTTTTTGGGGATCTATATCGAAGGGATTTTGAGAATGACAATTGAAGCATAAATTTTCTGGCATTTACTAAGTAAGCTAATATGTATTTTAAATAGGCAATATTTTCTAAAGGCTTTTTCTATTCAAATCTCATGGTAATCATATGCTTAAGGTATTTTGTGGGTGCCAAATAAATAATTTTTTGTAGAAATTTTTTGCATCTAATTGTTTTATTCTGCATTCAAATTTCTCGAGGTTCATATATTTAAGGAAATTTATGGGTTCTACTGCATTCTCTTTGTGACTATCTATTTTTTAAGAGATACAAACTGTATGCTCTCTTTAAATTTTTGGATAATGGAAAATTAAATTAGTAGCAGTACAAGTTGGACCCGCATTTACATGTTAGGGTCCACACATTAATTGCTTTTGCTGGATTTTTGTAAAAAAATTCCTTCCAAGTATATGCTTTATTACACGAGTGGCCCATCCAGTTCGATTATTGATTAAATGAAGTTTGAATAGGTTGACTATAATAAAGCAATTTGGTTCCAGAATCAAGTGTATTTGGGGTTACATGTAGTCCAGGATTTTGTGTGTTTGGGTTACATGTAGGTCTTTAATTTTGTGAACTCCAGACCAACTAAGCTACTCTAGATTCTATTAGCAGCCTGTTAACAGTAATTACAGATTGGTGATTTGAGTTAAAAACAAACCTGTGGATTAGGTATCTGATTGAATGCTTCAGGGCTGTTGCTATCCATGTGACTTGCATGTTTCCAGGGTAGAGAAATGACGAGGCAGTGTCATCTGTTGCAACCGTATTGGGTTGAGTTCTGATTGCTTTTGAAACTGGCAGGGAATTCCAAAGATTGAGCCAAATAGTGATTTGCAAAGGATTGTGGAGGTACATATGATTATAATGAAGTATTATTTTCAGGAATATTTTACCTTCTGTTTAGTTGGACATTCTATACTTATGGCTATTTCTGTAGATTAAAACACCGGAGCAGATTGAAAAAATGAGAGAAACTTGTCGAGTAAGTTATTGTTTGATGATGTGTTAAAGTTGTTCATGTATGCTTTTTATTGTTTACTAATGGGGTCCATGTCTGAATTACCTTGTATTTCTTCACATAATAAATATGGGGAATACTGAGGATTTCTTGATTAGGTTTCTTAATACTTGCCTTTATAGATTGCTAGGGAGGTGTTAGATGTGGCTGCTCGCATGATTCGACCTGGGGTGACAACTGATGAAATTGATGAAGCGGTTCATCAGGCTACAATTTCTGCCGGTAGTGTTTTGGAGTCCCTTTCCTTCGTATCTGATTCCTACTTGCGAGTTTAATGCAATGAAATAACGTTTTTCCATATCTTGGTCTTTGTTTTTATTTACTTGGAGATGCAAACGACCATAGATACTTGTGAGGACCTGTGATTCACGTCTAATTCCAGTGTCGGTTGTCTTTAATGGCCCTGAGCTCTTTGATTAGTGTACCTTGTCTATTTTTATTTATTTAATCTATTTTTAATCATGTGGTATGTCATGCAAGGTGAAATTGCTAATTTTGTTGCTTTCTATAAATTTAGTTCTCATTAATGCTTCTCTTTCTATTGATTGTTTTGAAATAAGTAGGACTAAGACAAATTATATGGAATTGAATTTTATGGAAGGTAGAACCTTAGTTGAAATAAATGGGTAGGAAGTGCTAAGGTATGAGCAATTTCATTATTTAGGATCCATTATCCATAAAGAAGGAGATATTGATAGTGATATGGTGCATAGGATAAATACGGGGTGGGTAAAGTGGATGGCAGCCTCCTCTAATAAGCATGTTCCAAAAAAGATTAAAGGCAAGTTCTATAGGACCAGCTATTAGACCTGCAATACTATATCGAGCGGAGTGTTGGGTGCCAAAGAAAAATCATATAGATAAGTTGAATGTTGACTAAATGAGAATGCTAAGATGATGAGTGGGATAACTAAGAAAGAGAGGATTAGAAATGAATATATTCGTAATAGTTTAGGGGTAGCACCTTTAGGGGAGAAGCTAAGCTAGTATAGGTTGCTTTGGTATGAGCATATGCAAATAAGACCAATAGATGCTCTTCTGAGAAGATTAGAAGGGATGCTTGTAAATGATGCTAAAAGATGGAGAGGAAAACCTAAGAGAACTTGGATGGAGTTAACAAAAAAGGATTTGACTCTCTATCTCTTACAAAAGAGTTGGCACAAAATAGGCTAGAATGGAGGTGTCAAATTCATGATTATGATTATGGTTATGATAATGATTTCTATAGAATGTTGGCTTTCTAGTCTGTTTGATAGATACATATATATATATATATATATATATATATATATATATATATACATGTATAAATATATACATATACACATATACATACACATTACACATTACACATATATATACATGGCAAAAGTTTAAATGAGCTCGTTCTCATATAGCTTGCCCGAGTAATCTTGAGCTGTCAGATCAAGATCTGATGGCGGTGATGATTCATACTTACCCCGTGATTTGATACCCTCCGTCAGATCTTGATCTGACAGATGGAGATGACTTGGCTAATGTAAACTACATGAGAACGATCTCATGTAAACCAGTCTTTTTCTCTCTCTCTCTCTCTATATATATATATCTATATATATATATATATATATATATATATTCCCTCTCATTCTGCTCCTTGTAAACCCCCTAGAAATCCCAAAAAAACACAAAACCATAATATAGTTTTCCCTCTTCAGAGGGTTGCATCAGGAAGGGCATCTGGCGTAAAAACTTGCTACTATGTTTCTTTGTATGGATTTTGTACCATTTTGATTCTGTTAAGAGCCAAATGCGGTACATAATCCATGCCGCCGACCCCAGATAGCTGCGTACGTATGTGGAGGGTGTGTATGTGTACATACATACATACATACATAAATACATGTGTGTATACATACATACATATATGTATACTGCTCTAGGCAGAAGTCCTATGTCAAATACAATGTGAATGAAAATTTCTAGTTAGTAGCCTCCTTTAACCTGGAGCATTTTGAGAGCAATTCTGTTCCAGGATCATGAAGTGATCCAGACCATTATATGCAAGTGTGTATTGCAAAATATCTGTTTTGTATATATAGTGCATGTGTATGAAGAAGGTTTTTCACGTTTATGTTGTGTGATATATAAGATATGATCATATGAATTGTAAAAAACTGTTTTATAGGATTAGTAGCAGCCACGTCAAACGTCACACAAAGAGAATAACACAATCCATATATACGTTCATGCTCAGCCCTAGATGGAAGTTCATATAGGTCTTATTGAAATATATAAATCAGAGACAAGGTCTTAATGAGTCTTAGATGATTTGGATTCCAAATGGAACCTCAAACCGACACAAGCGCTTTATCTTCAAATACACGATTACGGTTTTCTTAACATAGGTATTACCCATCTATCATATTAACCAAAACCCAACCTTACTGTGATAATCATAAGGATATAGTCTAGTATTAGTTACTAGCACGTCATATCATCTTCACATCTTATTAAGTGGTTTTACTTAAGTACATAGTATTTTCACTTAGATTCTGCTCACTGTCTTATGCACAACAGTCCCCTTCCGGCGGCTCTCAGACACTGTACAGTTAAGTTTATCTTCTGAAATTTTTACTGAGAGTACCCTTGTGTGTCTAGTTTCTAACCCCACCGGTTTTATATTTTTCTGATATCATATGAATTAGTTATGAATTATTTACTGTCGACTGTCCGTGCAGAAACAGTTCTGGCCGAAAGTGAAACACATGATTAAACTTTAATGTTCTTATTCCGAACCACTTATAGATGATAATATACTCATGATAGATGATAGTACTCCCCTCCTAGATCAATTACAGATCCTGGAATTAACTAGAATTACCAAAAGATTATCTTTTTATCATGTTTCTCCCCATATAACACAATCTTAGACCAAATATCTTTCAATTAAGTCGATTTAAGCAAAACGATCATTAAGGCATAAGACTCAATCATTAGACATCATAATCAAAGCAGAACACTGTTTTTGGTTTTAAAAGACTTGAAACCTTAATAAACTTATGAGGCTTGAGTTAAGTTGATATTTAAGACCTTAATCAAGTATAATATAATTTATATAGTACTGAGAACAGTAACCCTAAAAGAAAATTAAGGGTCTTAGAGCTAAACGTGGTGTCTCATAATAATAGTCCTTTTGTTCTTCTTTTGGTCCATTCATGACTCAAGAGTATTCAAAGCTTGAATTTTATTCGATGTCTCTGACGTGGTCTATCTGAGACACGTCATCCGAATTATTCCGAGTCGGGGATTATCAATTCTAGGGTTAGGTAAAATTTTTGTATATTTATGTTTCTTTGCATAGCTTCTTATTTTTATTTGTAGTTGAAAAAAAGAGCTTCTTATTCTTATTCGGAGAGAAAAAAGTCCTTGTTAATTGTCAGTTAGTATTGAGCTTAGGAGCCCGTGTGGCTGTGTTACACAAAGTTGTTGAACAAATTCTCTGATGTTTTGCAGGTGGATATCCATCCCCTTTGAATTACCATTTCTTCCCAAAGTCTTGCTGCACGTAGGAACTTCTCATTAGTACTTACTTCTATACAAAGGAATTTTGATTTATAATTTAGAGGAGCATTTTATAAATTCTCTTCTTACTCACAGGTCGGTTAATGAAGTTATTTGTCATGGAATTCCGGATGCCAGGTTTGAGCTTCACTTTGGGATCATTTGCATTATTTAACACTTGCACGTATGTCTCTGTCAACATAAACGATATGCACATGATTTTAGGTGCATGCCACTTTTTCAGTGCCATTGAGACTAGTTTGCATCCTTCTTTTCAGTAGTCTGATCTTAAATTATGTTACAGGAAATTGGAGGATGGTGACATTGTTAATGTTGATATAACTGTTTATTACAAAGGGGTCCATGGTGAGTTTTTTTATATTTAGTTTTTTTTTTTTTTTACCTTTTGTTCTTTAGATCATCCGTTCTATTGTTAAACAACTAGGATGTGGCAAAATATGCAGGTGATCTAAATGAGACATATTTTGTTGGCAATGTCGATGAAGAATCCCGACAGCTGGTCCAATGTACATATGAGTGCTTGGAGAAAGCCATAGCTATAGGTGCTTGTTCGAATTTAGTACACACCTGGAAGCGTGTTTACTTCTTTTTAAGCATTCTGTCTGTTGTAACTGTAACATGTACATAATCCTCAACATACTTAGGCTTTTATTCGTCTATTGCTCTTTATCTATCTCAGTTAAACCTGGTGTCAGATATCGTGAGGTGGGGGAAGTCATCAGCCGCCATGCTTCAATGTCAGGGTTCTCTGTGGTAACTCTTATAATCTCTACCTACCTTCAAGACTAGCTTAATTACTGATTCTCTGTACATTCAACTGCCTATGTTTACTGAAGTTCTGTAAAACAGGTAAAATCAATCTGTGGTCATGGCATTGGAGAGCTTTTTCACTGTGCCCCCAATATTCCCCATTATGCTAGTATCCTTTTATTAGTTATGCTTGATGTTATCTGAATACAGATTTTAAAAGAGAAGAGGATATGAAGAGAGGGGAAGGTATGAGAGAACAGAAATCAAGATAGATATAGAAGATTTTACACTTTATTTGTCGGACTTTCTGTTCGAACGTGTTCATTTCTTCCTTGACATGTCATGGGAAACAAAGCAGTTGGTGTCATGAAAGCAGGACAGACCTTCACTATTGAACCAATGATTAATGCAGGTTTAATCTATGTCTGCACAATGATTATAACATTTTTTTTGCATAATTATAACATGTAATTGGTTGGAGAAGAGGACTCGTGATATTAAATATTCCTTCATGAGAAATAACTAACAAATATGGCCTCTGTAGGAGTCTGGCGTGATCGAATGTGGCCTGATGGGTGGACAGCTGTGACTGCAGACGGCAAGCGTAGCGCCCAGTTTGAGCACACTCTTCTGGTAGGGTTGTCATTCTCAAGTTATTCGGATATTGGCATTAACACAATTTATGAACAATTTATGGTTGTATTTCTGTCGCTTTCTCTAGAATACATCTTAAGATTGCGAGCTTGGGAGGCTTTAATGACAAAGTGGGTTGATACAATATTCTCCAAGTAAAAGACATACGTGTTGATACATAACTGTTTTACAGGGTTGAGTAATAGTGCTAACCTCAGAAACCTGGCAATCACTTTTCTTTCTTATTATCATACTGGGACAATCCTGCTATCAACTATTACTTTCAAGATACATTGTTCTTTACTTAGTGTAGTCCTCGCTCTATCCCACTTAATTAGTCCTATTTTTTTTTCCAAAGGTAGAGAATCCCTAATGCACGAAAGCACAAAGGCGATTATTTTGAATATATGCCATAATTTTTCTCTTTATATTTGTGTATGTTTTGTTTTCAATTTTTACATTATTTACTTGTGATGCAGGTGACAGAGACTGGAGTTGAAGTTCTTACGGCACGATTGCTCACCTCACCAAAGATGTTCTCTTGGGTAGACCCATGAGCAGCATCGAAGTTCAAGTTTTCTTTTCTATTATGAAATTTTGCGGTTGTGTACATTTGAGCTACTAACATTTCAGAGGTAATGTGTGATTATAACTTGTAAGTTTCCAGGATGCAATTTGTTTCTTGTGTTGCATTCTTTTGACGGCTTATGTCATCAATTAGCCTTTGCTGGAACCCTAGTGGGGGACTTTCTATGGCTTGTATTATTTAATAATTTATTCTGGTATAATATTTTCCAGCTTAGACTCCTCCAACCGCTGGTACAGTTGTATGATAACTTTTTTTTGTGGAACTAGGTTATATGCTAACAATTGCTCGAGAAAATGGTTTAATAAAATCTGCATAGTTAATGGTTGCAGATGTCTTATTATGAGAGAGTAGGAGTGGTAATGTTTGTGAAACTTTTGTAATAATAATAAAAAAGTAAACTAGTATTTTGTTCTAAAAAAGAAAATTAAGCATGAATATTGCATTTAAAAGTGGAAGTTCCATTCTTAGCAGTATCAGTTGAAGTACTTATATTTTATTTTTCTTTTCTTTTCAAACCAAAGGCTCCTTGGATATTGTAGGGCCTACAAAGCACATACATGCAAAGTAGAATAAAAATCAGAGTAGCAAGGCACAAGGTACAGTCACATAGTAGGAACAAATGCATATAGCAATTAAGCAAAATATGGTCCAAAAAAGAAGTGTCCGCATTAGGAAAAAGACTCTTTAGGTGATTGAACTTCATAATCATAATCAAGTTGTGCATTTTTTTAATTATTTGGAGTAGGCGACATGGATCTTATTCTTCTATTATTCAGGCTTATTTTGGCCTACTTCTTTTGTAAAAGATAGTAAGCAAAGTCAATTTTTTTTATTAATTCCATCCAAGTCCTCTTAGGTTTCCATCTCCCTCTTTTAGCATCATTTACATGTATTTTTTTACAAGAGCATCTATTGGTCTTCTTTGCATATATCTATACTAATACAACCTACTTTCCTTCAGTTTCTTTCTTAAAGAAACTACTTTTAAACTCTCTCGAATATATGCATTTCTAATTTTATCTCTCATAGTTATTTCATTCAACCATCTTAACAAAAAAAAAGAATATCTTCTCGTGCGATTTTTTTTTATGAATCCTCCTTCTGGACTAGAAACAGGGGAAGGAGGAGGAGAACTCAGTTTTCTTGTACGGCCTTAGAGTTCAACAAATTTAACCCATTTCCGAATGCGGACGGGCTTCCTTTGCAAACAATGTATATTTTTTTTTACGAGTGACCAGCGGACTCCTAAAGGATTCCCTATCCGAACGACCCAAAGAAAGAGGAATCAAACGAAAATACAGTGGATCAAACCCATCAGCCGTGACAATGAAATAGCCCGCCTCACAAGTGCATGAGCTACTCCATTTCTGGTTCGATAGACATGGACGAACCGTGAACGTCACCAATTCCAACACCTTCGCATGCGTAATCCTCTCTTGAATGAACCAATTCCCCTCTCCAAGCTCCTCAACCTTGTTCACCAATTTGTTGACCACCAAAATCGAAAAAAGAAATATTGTTGATCACCATTTGGTTGTCATCCTCAATATCAACATACATGACCCCCAACTTATAGCCAACCTGAATATCCTCGGATCATCAAGAATCATATGCTCACACCATCAAGAATCATATGCTCACATGTCGAAAAAACAAAGACTCTAGCATTACAACCCCTAGCACAAACCCCACACCGGAGCACCTATTTGCCGAGAAAGTTGCCCTATCAAAATTTAGCTTGTTCCTATTTGCCTGCTCAAACCTGGACTTATCCCACCCGAGAGAGGTCCAAACAACCACATCAAACTTTCTTAAACTACAAGTCTTCATTTGAGAGACGACTTCTCGACTTCTCTAAATTATTATTAAATTCATTTTTGTAACTTTTATAGCTTAGGGGGTCGTTTTGGGCATGAAAAAAGGGTCATCCAGCCTCATTGAAATAGCGTTTGGGCGTGGTTAGTCTGGATAAGGGATTTAGATGTGGATGGCTGGATAATCCAGTTATACAAACTAGGGCATCCACATAAATTTTTGAACCATGCCCCAAGCGTCATTCGGGTCAGCCACCTATCACCTTAAAACTTTCACAACATCCGTAACATCTATATATATTTTCTTATTTTCAGGCCCCAAGGCCCAAACAACCCCTAAATCCACCATCTAGGTGATTGCACTGGGATGTAGATTTTTACACTGCCAGACTTGTCACTTGTCACAGCAGGTCCCATGCAGCCCCATCCACGTGAAATTTTTAACCACACCCCAAAAGTCATCCAGGCCATCCACCTATCACGCTAAAACTTTCACAACATCCATATTATCTCATTTTTACGACCCAAACGACCCCTTTGATTATTTTTTTTGCAAGAAGCTCAAATGAGAATTGACTTACCTAAAAAAAAATCAAACCCAAAGGTTTCCATCATAAAGAAAAGAAAAGAATTGGGGGTTAGTCATTTTGTATTTTGAATTACACTACATGACTTCAGAAATGAGTGTTATGAGCCATTTGTGACGTGAAAAATCAGCTCCATCCAGCTTAAAAAATCCAGCTGGTTATGGATTTTTGGGATAATCCACTAGCCCACTGAAACACCACATGAGTACAATTCTGATTTCAAAGCTTGTTTTTCCTCTAAATTTAGTTTAAGGGTAAATTACTTGATCCCTATGAGTTGCGGTGAAATTGTACTTAACCCTTATAAATGATGAAAATATGCACTTAACTCATATGCAATTTAATTGTCTAACAATTGTACTCTTATCAATTTTACTTTTATTTTAGGGTATGTGGTACTCTCGTTAAATAGTTATTTTTTCTTACATTAAGGAAAACAAGGCCAGCGCATTGCCATTATCGAGTAATATATTGACAGTTTGTGTGCATTGCCTTTGCCAGGTAAAAAGAGAGAGATAACGAATTGAGAAAAAAATGTGGATTTATTAATAAAGAAAAAGGGTCAAATTGTCTCATCACATAAGTTATAAGGTTAACTGCATATTTTCAAAAGTCATGAGGGTTAAGTGCAAGTTTGCCATTATACATACAAGTGCAATTTACCCTTAATTTAATTGTTCATTAACCATCATTAATTTATTTGCATACGTATAATAAGCTTTTATGTTGATTACATTGTGCGCTAAGTGTTGTGCATTTAAACTTTTATGGTAAATAACGATTAAGCTTGTATTAACAACCAAATTGATTTTTTACTACTTTAGTTATATTTCGCAAACGTCCCTAAACCCAAAGCCCTACTACTCTCTCTTATAATTTCATAGTATGCTCCGCAGTTTTATACCTTTGTACAACTTTGGATGTCCCTTTATTTTTATACAAGAGTATAAGAATACTTCTCTTCCACTCCTCTAGCATCTTCTTAGACTTTCGGATCTTATTAAACAAACTAGTCAACTAAGTGAAACCAACACTACCACTTCTTTTTCTTTTTCACTCTTTGAACTTTCTCACACTACCACCATGTTTCCGCTTGACGTCCCTTCTCTTCCTCACTTCACTTAAGTAATTATTTTCTATTTTTTAATGCAATCAACCATGTTACCCTACATCATTGTTAGTTCATCATTTAAGTTTCAATTTCTTTCAACCATGGACCTCTTCACAAAAGTATTGAGAATCTCACATCTCAAGTTCCACCACTTGATCCTAGGTTCTACTTTATACATCATTCATTTTCTCTATCATTTCATGTGAACATCCAAAACAATTAATCTATATTGTAATATTATAGGTTCTTAGGGTATAACCTTACAATCTTTATATTTAGTTCTATTACCGCTTCTAACGAAGAAAAATATTATTTAACTCTTGTGAGGTCTACTCTTAAGAGTTAGTAGATGCTCTTCTATCTTTTTTATATAGGTATTTAGATTATTTGCTATTGCAAACTCAAGAACAATTTCTCCCATCTCATTCATTTATCTAAAACCATACCCTATTATGTACCCCCTCTTATCTTATATTCTTCTCTCGTACATGCTCATTTAAGTCACCCCTATAATAATATTTTCTCCGGTATGTATCTCTTATATTACTAAATTTATTTTTTCTTAGAATTATTTTTTAATGTTCTCTTATAATCTTACTTCAGGTACATAAGGATTCTCCTAAAATTAGTTTCATTAATATAATTTTATAACTAAATCTCTTAACACCTATAATATTTTCTTTCCGGTCTTAATTATCTAATCGAGAACCTTCCCTAAACCCGGCCGGGGCCTAGAAGCCTCCTGTCTTACCCTTTAAATTCGTCCAAACCCCACCTAAACTTCCCGAAATTTCCACCACCGTCCCCAACTTCAGCTCAAAGTCCCTCCCCCGCCATGGCCGACGAGGCCAAAGCCAAGGGCAATGCCGCCTTCTCCGCTGGCAAATTCGCCGACGCGGTCCGCTTCTTCTCCGACGCCATCGCCCTCGCCCCCGACAACCACGTCCTCTACTCCAACCGCTCCGCCGCCCACGCCTCCCTCGGCGACTTTTCCTCTGCCCTCGCCGACGCCGAAAAAACCGTCGAGCTCAAGCCCGACTGGCCCAAGGGCTACGGCCGCCTCGGCACCGCCCAACTTGGCCTCGACCGCGCTGACGCCGCCGTCTCCGCCTACCGGAAGGGCCTCGAGCTCGACCCCGCAAGCGAGGCGCTCAAATCTGGCCTCGCCGATGCCCGGGACGCTGCCGCCGCCCGGGCGCGGCCTGCGAACGCGGGTGCTTCGATTGGGAATCTCTTCCAGGGGCCGGAAGTGTGGGCGAAGCTGACGGCGGATCCGACCACCCGGGGGTTCCTTCAGCAGCCGGACTTCCTGATGATGATGCAGGATTTGCAGAGGAATCCGAACAATCTGAACAAGTACTTATCCGACCAGAGGATGATGCAGGCTCTGGGCGTGCTGTTGAACATCAAGATGAAGGGGCCCGCGGGGGGAGAGGAGGAGGAGGACGTTCCGATGACGGAGGCGGAGAAACCGATGGAGAAGCCCGCAAAGAAGCGGGAAGCGAAGCCGGAGGTGGTGGACGTTCCGGAGGAGGAGAGGGAGGCGAAGGATTGGAAGGTGGCGGCACAGAGGGAAAAGGAGGTGGGCAACGGGGCGTATAAGAAGAAGGACTTTGAGAGTGCGATTCAGCATTATACGAAGGCGATGGAGCTTGATGATGAGGACATCTCCTATCTCACTAACAGGGCCGCCGTCTACTTGGAGATGGGAAAGGTGAAGTCTTTTTCATCCATTGCGTCGTATATTTCCAAATTTAAAGTCTAATTGAATCTATTATCATCATTAATATATTTGCATGCATGGAACAAGCGTTGATGATGATGATACTTTGCGTGCCGTGTCTTGTATGTTTTGAATGTTGGATTGCTTTATTTAGATGAATTTTGTGTTGAATTAGCATAGAACTTGTATTAACAAGCTGTTACATGTGAATGTGGATGATTTCTGATTGATTCAAGCTTGTTTCCAATGCTTATTACTGTTTAATTAGCTTTATGGATTGTGTTTCATGTTCATATGAGAATTGATGCTTATCTGTAGTAAATTAGGAGGTGGGTGGCTGATGACTGATGAGGAGTTGTATTGGTTTGCATTTCAGTATGAGGAATGTATCAACGATTGTGACAAGGCTGTTGAGAGGGGGCGGGAGCTGAGGTCGGACTTTAAGATGATAGCTAGAGCATTGACGAGGAAAGGAAGTGCCTTGGTGAAGCTTGCCAAATGCTCGAAAGACTATGAGCCTGCAATTGAGACATTCCAAAAAGCATTGACTGAACATCGAAATCCTGATACTCTGAAGAAGCTCAATGAGGCTGAGCGTGCGAAGAAAGAGCTGGAGCAGCAGGAGTATTTTGATCCAAAACTTGCGGACGAGGAGCGGGAAAAAGGTAACTTTTTCTCTGAATTGCACAACTCAATCATTAATGCTTGCAGTCAACTGCTTTCGTAATTTTGTGCCATGTTAATTTGTTCATTCTAATGTTATACTGTGCATGTAATACTTCCTATGGTCTGTAATGTGCATTTGATTTTAGTTCATCTTTGAAAACTAAATCAGAAACTGAATATGGGATGGAGTATATAATCTTGTGCTTGATGTAACAGTACTTGCTGAGTCTCATAGACTGTAGAAGGCTAATAGCAGTCTGTAAATGGCAGGCAACGAGTTTTTCAATCAGCAGAAATATCCTGAAGCAGTGAAGCATTACACTGAAGCCCTCAGAAGGAACCCCAAAGACCCGAAGGTATATTCATAAATCTAGACGTCTTCATTGCTCTGGATTTTATGTAGGAACATTTACATATAATCAACTATTTTGCGATACTGTTGTAGCTTCAGATGCCTTCATTTATCTGATCTTTATGTAGGGACATTCACACATTACCACCTATTTTCTAGGCTATTTACAAGTAACCACCACCTTATCATCAAATAAATATACAAATAACCTACATTGAAGGCATATCAGAAATTTGGACTTTCCCCTGGAGGATGTCCGCCAGAATATCCTCCATTAACAGGCGTACGTGGGTACTGTGCGCTCCAGCAAACAGGCATGCGTGTGTGCCGTTGATGCTGACGATCGATGGCTCCCACTTGATGGCAGATATCCTTTAGGCTGACCAAAAATGCTTCCTAGAAACTGCCATTCGTATTTTTTCTGTCAACAAATATGATCCAGCTCTATGTTCTTTCATTTGGTATCATCAACCTTGCTCATTGATTGCCCAGACAAAACTTACGAAGAATTACTTAGGAAAGTGAATAGTCCCGTTATTGGAAAATTGCTTTATCATGGTATATTGGTAGTACATGAGAACATACACTCTATTAATTATTAGAACAGGTTCGAAGACTTGAATAATGCGAAATTGTTTGAACATTATTAGAAGAGAGAATAGGAGGGGTGAACGAAGGAATTTATTTCTTGTTAGATGGAAAAATTAGCAAAACGATATTGTAAAAATGAAAAAAATGTAAATCTTTCCATCCCTCTGTGTAAATAACCCAATATGGGTTCACAGTCAATGGTATCTACACCATCTAGAGTGACAACGAGCCAAAGAACACCATGCATTGATGGGTGGTGAGGACCATTATTAACTATCATTAAATCTTTTCTTGTAGCCAGTACACTTATATGTTTTTTCCCTATTCGTCATTCCACAAATTGCTGATAACGAAACAAGGTTTAGTAAAATTCAAGACTGAATTTTAAAAATCAAATAATGTAAGTGAATTCAAATGTGAAAGTTACGTTGGACCTCCTTTACTTTTGCCAGTTTAACAATGTCTGTCTCATATAAGTGTGAGAAAACCAAAGTCTGGTGGCCAGTTTAATAATCCTTTTTACATACTCTTTTGATATTTGTAGGCATATGAACATCTTTATATAAATCATAATGGAAGTGGTCAGAAAATTGAAGAGAAAAAGTATTTTTTGGCTTTTGTTTGTTAGTAGTGCAAGATAAGTTGCCACATTATATCCTCAAGAATTCTAGCAGAACGTGTGTCTCCACCATTTTTGTCAGGTGTTTACATGTAAAACACAAATATTGGGTGCTTATGTGTAATTTTCTTCCAAGAGCTGTTGTAACTGCCACTTTTTGTAAATTGGATTGGATAGATCCCTTGGTAGAACATATATTAAGTTAGAAAGACATTCTATGGTGCATTATAAGGTTTATCGTTGACAGCAGTCTGTATTGTAATCGGCACATACTTACCAACTCTTTGCACAACAGGTCTACAGCAATAGGGCGGCATGCTACACAAAGTTGGGGGCGATGCCGGAGGGATTGAAGGATGCAGAGAAGTGCATAGAATTAGATCCTTCATTTTCCAAAGGGTATACAAGGAAAGGAGCTATTCAATTCTTTATGAAGGAATATGACAAGGCACTGGAAACCTATCAGGAGGGTCTTAAGCATGATCGCAACAACCAGGAACTCATGGATGGCGTGAGGAGGTATGTCAGATGGGAGCTCTATTCTTATGTGCTTGGAATGAAATGGGCTAAATGCTTACTCTCGTTTCCTTGTAATTTCTGGCAGATGTGTCGAACAGGTTAACAGAACCAACAGGGGTGAGATGAGTTCAGAAGAACTACAGGAGAGACAGGTAGGATGATATATCCTTCACTGCAGTTTTATTGTCATCTTGACTTTGTCATATGGACACCTAAGTATCAATCTTTCACTTGCAGGCCAAGGCAATGCAGGACCCAGAGATTCAGAACATCCTCTCAGATCCTATCATGAGACAGGTATATATGCCTAGAGTGCATCTGAATCCTGATCTAAATCTATTTATTACTGGTACTAATCTGCGATAAATGATAACGTTTTGGCTTGGGACACAGGTGTTGGTAGATTTCCAGGAGAATCCCAAGGCTGCGCAAGAACACCTCAAGAACCCGCAGGTGATGCATAAAATACAGAAACTTGTGAGTGCAGGGATCGTCCAACTTAGATGAGGGAGAAAATCACCCAAGCTTCTCTTTCCGACATAGATGTGAGATCTAGATTCTCATGTTTTTATTTCATGAAGGACATCAAAACTAATTTATTTCAAGTTTTGTCATACCTTTTACCCATGTGCTGTGCAGAAGGGTGTGCAGTTTTTCTTGGTGTATAGAAAAATGTAGGATAAATTGGGATCAGCTCTGCCCGAGTCAAAAGATGGGTAAAACTGGTGCCTGTGTTTGAGCATGGAAGCTATCTGCATGTAGTCCTAATGTTTTAAGTTAAAAGTCTCATGTCTCGCTGATGTTGGTCTTTGCAAATTTGCTTCTTGAGGTAGGTTCGTTTTGATTCATTATCTTAAAGCAAACATAAAGGCCGCAAAACAAAATATTGTTAATGCACTGGGTTGTTGGTCTATACATTAATGCTTATACATTGAAAAGGTTCACTGCTCAGGTTTAGTAGTATTGCCACTGAGCAATTTGCCTTCTCCTGAATCTGTAGATCGTTGAACTTGAAAGGTTTTAGGGTTACGGCATTCCAGTCTCTCAAGTCTCTTCTATGGCGTGTTGCTTTGGGGTTATGAGGCCAGTCGCAGGGCATAGAAAGGGTGTCTTGTATTTAAAAGCTCCATATGGCTTTATTTAGTACAAAGGTTTTCCTTAACAATTGATCTTCGACATTAATCTTCCACAATCAGATCATTTATTTCTAGATATAGTCAACTTTGACCCTTTAAGGCAACCACAATCTCCGCTTAGGATAGAAGAACAAAATCAGAGATCTGATTGGCGAGGCTGCCAGCTAACTGAAAAATAAGTTGTGATCTAGTATGAGCTTTCATAGTGCAATTATCTTGTCGCAAAAGTTGAATGCGTGGATAAGTGAACAATCCTAGGACTGATGCCAGCCTTTTCTATACGAGTAGTCCATTATACATTTATACGTGGGTGTTACTGAGCACTTCACTTGCGATGAAGCAGAGCATGAATTGAATATAAAATGTCACAAACGTTGGCTATACAGAAGTGCAAAAACGTAGTGAAGCTGGGAAATCAGATGAAATTAAACAGAAGAGATCGGCGAGGAACTGATAGTATTTTTGCAGAGTTTCATTCATGGCAAGAGATTGGAGAGGGAATCCAAACCAGTTGTGTTGTCATCAAAATTAATTGGGATGGGGCAACTAGCAGGCATCTGCATCAGAGACGTTGAAGGGAAGTTCAATATGGCTAGCAAATGCTTGGGGTCGCCCATACTGGGCAATCCTGGGGAGGTGGAAATGCTTGTTATTGTCTTGGCTATTTAGTTTGCGAACAGACTGGGAATGAAGAGAGTCATTCGAAGGGGATTGCAGGTCTGTATTTCTCCTGACAAAGTTCGTCGGGACGATCTGTGAAATTTTGTTAAATCAACCCTAGAAGTTGTTGAATGAGTTTATCTAGTGTGATTTTAACCACACTCGAATAGAGGGTAATGGTGTTTACCAGTGCTTGGCAAGACATGTTAAGCTTCGAGCAATTATCAGAAATGGCCCTAGACAATGCTTGTATGCTAGAAATATTTCGACTCTCTCCAAATGATAGTAGTTGGGAATATTCTAGCAGTCGAACATAGTCTAGCATTCGTTCTTAGGGGGCTTTTTACATATTACCTGGCGCCAAGTTTGATATTATCATATCACCTGGAAAAAGATAGTTCCTGGAATCTACCCAAAATACCCTTGTCTTCATGTATACACGGCAGCAGGGGTTTTTGCAATTTTTTGAGAAGGCGTTCCGGAGAAGAAGGAAAAGGCGGTCCAGAGAAGAAGGTGTTTCGGAGAAGTTCCGTGCAGCAGCTCCGGCCATAACGTCGCCGGCGCCGGCACCGTCTAAACCAGGAAAAGTTATCTTGCTGGTAAAACACGAAAAAAGAGCGGGAAAGCAGTGGATACGCAAACACAACTGCCACAGAGTCATCGTTCATTCAAAAATGGCACGTCAAGTTGAAATTCAACGTTTGATATAATGTAAATTTGATCCAGAGATGAAAGTTGAAAATTTGCAGAGTTTTCTACTTTTTCCTACTGTCGTGTATTCCCTAATACGACAATAGCAATAGTCGTATATTTTACAACACGACTATTTTCAATCACAGTTTATTTATTCATTTCATTATTGTAATGCCAGGTAAGGATGGATTTGATACCTTTGTGCTTACACTACGATGGAATGTTCACAAATTCTGATGGGTATGTGGGCGGGAAACTGAAGCTCATGTCTATTGATACACAAGTAAAGTACATGGGACTGTTGCAACAAGTGGAAGAAAGATTACCGCTGAAGTCTCCATCCGGTACATTGTCTTTGTGATATCTTATTCATTCTGGAACCCGATACGTCCTTGAAGATGATGAAGACGTGAAGACAATATTCGTCCTTCACAACAAGAGGCGATGCACAGATGGACCACTTGATCTATACGTGGAGTGGACTTCTGCTGGAAATAACAACATGGAGAATTCCATTGCCAGTAAGCAAATGGTTTCCAGTGCGGATAAGGACGGCGAGAATTCAATGCCTCCAAAAGGGAGGCCAGCCAGTAAGACACCACAGGAGAGGCCGTCCAGCCCGGGGAATAAGTCACCTCCACCAGCAGTTGAAGGAGGAAAAGATGAAAATTGTTCACTTGAAGCTGTGAGATAAGGGCTGAAATTAACGAGTGGACATGTCTTAAAGTTGTGTTGCATACGACACGGTTGGAATTCAAGTCGTGTTGTATATGATGCGACTAGAATTATAGTCGTGTTGTATACAATACGACTGGAATTCAAGTCGTGTTGTCGACAACACGACTAAATAATCAAGTCGTTTAGACGTTTTTGTGCAATATGCATGCTATTCTTACAATGTTGTTCTCGTAGATTGGGAGATGGTAATTGATGTAAATTTTAATATGATACTCGCAAGCGCACGAATCTAATGCAGAATAGTGGCTACGAGGTCGATCCCTCAGAGACTTAGTAAGATATTCAACCTAATTCTAGAGTATGTAGCAAGCAGTAATGAAATGTAAAGTTCTAATTTTTATTTTCTTTTTAAGCAATTAATTGTTCAACTAAACTAAAAACACAGAAATTAACCAAACAAAAGATAAAATAATAAAGAAAAATCTTGTGTTCTGCTTTCAGTCTGTCTTGCTTCTCCGTCCTGCTTTGCTCTCTCCTCCACCTTCAGCAACAGTCTCTCAACTGCACGCCTCAACCGTTCTACTCTTTCTCTCGAACAGAGTAGAATAGTCCCCAATTCCAGCCGAAACAAAGCTTTCCTAAAACCTCCGCTATGCTACCCCTCTCTCGAGCAAGTAACACTTTACTTTTCTCTCTCGAGCAAAAGTAACTTCTTTGGTCAGATCCACGAACCCACAACTCCTCAGCGCAACCGACACTCCAACACAGAACTGCCTTCCACTCTCCCGTCTCTGCCTCTCGACAGATCCAGACTCCTCCAATCTACCATCAGAACAGCACCCCCTTCACAGCACAGCGGCCAACCTCTCTTCCTCTACAGCCAGCCGGAGCCCTTCAAAACAGAACCACCTTCTTATAGACGATCCCCTTCTATCACGGCCAAGCAACTCCAGCACAGAGCACAGCCGGAGCCCCTGTTTCCACAGACCTCCAACGACCCTGTCTCCTCAGCCAACTGTCCAGAATCCCCCCTCCTACCACGGCCGTCCCCCTCTCGAGCAGCCCAGCCGTGTCTCTCCCAGTTCCCACCGCCTCTTCGACAGAACCCCTCAAAACAGAGCAGCCGAGAAAAAAAAACGAGTTTTTTTTCTTTCAAAACAGTCCCCCTTCACAGCAGAACAGCCCTTCTCGACAGAGCCGAACACCCCCTTCTTCGATCCACCACGGCCGTCCTTTGTCGAACAGACAGAACAGCCTCCACAGCACCGCCCCCTTCTCCTTTTTTCGAACTCTCTCTTAAAACCAATGCTCTGTTTTTATGGAGCAGTCCCTCTTCTGCCCAAAATCCGTCCTCTATGAAATCTTCGATTGAATCAGAAATTGCAACTTACCATTTGAAGATAGATTTCGACTCGTCTTACTCGATTTGGCATCCCGCATTCGAACTTTCCAAATCGCGACTCTTTTCCCTTTCGATTCTGCTGTTCACACCGGAATTCTCCCGTCGCCGGCTTCTTTTCCACCGCCGTCATCCCGCCGCCACCGTGGCCTCGCCGCCGAGTCGCCGGAAGCACAACCCACCGCCGGCGAAGCCCATGGTCGCCGGATTTCCTCTCCGGTGCTCACTCTGACAGAACAGAGCCTTCGTTGCTCTGTTCTGTCCCAGGCGCCCGAGCCATCGGGCTCGGGTTGCTTCCTTTTTTTATTTTATTTTTTCTGAACCGAACCGGTACAAACCCGAACCGGCCCATTTCAATTCCTTTCTTCTTTTTTTTTCTTTTTCTTTCTTAAAATCCGTCGTATCGATCTCGCGCGTCCAATCTCCGATCTCGGCACAGAACCCATTTGACGTGCATTCTCTTTGGCGATTTAGGACTTTTACAACCTGCATAAATATAGTTAAATATAATTTAGATGCATCATAAATTATAAATCCATTAAACCCAATTAACGCATCTAAATTAATCAATTAAGCACATTTGTTCATTAATCTCCTAATTACTCACCTAACACAGATAAACATTAATTATCCTTATTTTAACTAAAAATACGACTAACAAATAGGTAGAAAGGCATATAAAAATGTGTATATTTTGCATATATCAGTAATAAAAATATAAAGGATGAATTTTCGAATGAAGACAATAACCAGTTTCAAATCAATGGGTTCAATGGTGACGATGAAGATGAGGATCAAGAGAAAGATGAAAATGAAGACGAAGATGAAGATGCAGATGAAGAAGAATTATTTGACGATGAACAATTACCGTGGTCTGCAGATGACTGGGATGAGCCTCTCACACTACCAGTTTTTCCCGGGCCGCATCCCACTGGAGGAGACCACTCTGTGTCAGGTATAGAACTCCAACAAGCAGCGTCGGGGGCACAAGACTTGGACGACAATGAGTACAACAATATTGATGGTGAAGGTGGTTGGGATTGGGGTAGCTACTCACCACAGGCCGATCTTGTAAAAAAATATGAGGAGACGATGTTGACTGGTAGTTTGCAAGGAGACGACTATGAGGCACAACTTGCCTTATGGGTTAGATTCGAAAGTGTGAAACAGTTCAAGATGGTTCTTACTGATTTGGCAATCAAGAGGAAATTCATGTTCAAAGTGGCAGACGAGAACAAGGACACATTTGCTGCAAAGTGCAAGATTACAGGGTGCAAGTGGTACATACGGGCTTCGAATCTAGTTGACGGAGTCACCGTGACAAGGAGTGAAGGAAGGCATACATGCGACATTTTGATAAATTCTAAAGATCATCCATTGGCCTCACACCTATGGATTGCACGGAAGTGTCATGGCCTCCACAAGGATTCAAACTCCATAAAAATGGCTAATATCCAACAGTACATTGAGAAACATTGGGGCGTCAAAGTGAACTATCAAAGGGCATGGAGGGCGAAAGAGAAATTGATACGATTGATCGATGGCAACCCGGAAGACGCATATTATATTTTGCCCCATTATGGAAAGGAATTAGAGCGGTCTAATCTAGGTACATATGTGGTGATTGAAAGATGTTGTGATATTCCGAAAATTGAAAATGAGGAAGCCGGATACGAGTTCAGACGTGTCTTTTGGATCTTCGGCCCGGTCGCAAGAGCATTCCGAAGATCACTTAGGCCGCTCCTCACTCTTGATGGAATATTCCTGAAAGGAAAGTACCCCGGAGTGTTATTGGTTGCAATAGCAGTCGACGGGAACCAACAATTAATGTGCGTTGCATTTGCAGTTGTGGACAAAGAGACTATAAATTCGTGGTACGTATGCTAAGAAGATTGTATGAGTAGTCATGTCTTCGAGCAACACGACTACTCATACAGTCGTGTTGGTTCGTATACGACTGTGTACCCCCTATCTCTTCTTGAATCTACTTTCACTCTGATTGCTGCCTTGCAGGAACTGGTTCCTCAGCCTACTCAAATCCACCCTCTTTACGGACCCCCCGACGTCTCTGGATACAATTGTCTCGGATAGACAGAAGGGACTTCTGAGAGCGGTTGCTGATGTATTTCCTGAGGCTCACCATGGGTTTTGCCTAAGGCATATGGCTGCCAATATGCTTAACCAATGGAAGGATAAATACTTGAAGGACCTTCTATTCCGAGCTGCAAAATGCTTCCGGAGACCAAAATTCAATGAAATCATGCACAAGATGAAGGACCACAATGAAGAGGCATGGAAATATGGTCAGAAGATCAATAAAAGAAATTGGGTTAACGTAGAATATCCGGGTAAAAGATATGGCACTCTCACATCAAGCATATCAGAAAGTGCAAATAATATGCTATTGAAGGCTAGATTTTGGCCAATAACTCGGTTGATCGAGCAAACTCGTGCGACTACGACCTCCCATTTCGAGAGACGCTGCATGGAAGCAGAAGGGCTAACGACGCCATTAACTAAGTATGCACACAATCATATCAACGAAATGAGGAATAAGAGTGTTGGAACAGTCAGAGTGCAACCGCTATCATTATGGCAGTTTGAAGTCACATCTTTATACCATGTGGTAAGAATTCATTCCAGAATGGGTTTTGATAATTCAATTCCGGAATAGTCGTGTCGCGCGATACACGACTAATGATATAGTCGTATTGTCGACTACACGACTAATGATATAGTCGTGTTGTCGACTATTCATGTTCTTGTCATATTTTATCCTCAGGATGTTGTTGACCCAACGAAGAGAAACTGCACATGTGGGTTCTTCCAGAGCATGGGACTTCCGTGCAAGCACGCCATTGCATGTATCGATGAGAGGAGTTTCGACCCGGTCGAATATTGTGAAAAGTGGTACCATGCATGTCTATATAGCAC
Source organism: Houttuynia cordata (assembly GCA_039654745.1). Classification (NCBI taxonomy): domain Eukaryota; kingdom Viridiplantae; phylum Streptophyta; class Magnoliopsida; order Piperales; family Saururaceae; genus Houttuynia; species Houttuynia cordata. The sequence goes on from CM077511.1 coordinate 9,560,717, forward strand.
AACATATGAAGAAGTAGTTTTCCCTACTTTAGACAGGAGTCAGTGGGGGGATTACGGGGTTTTATTCAAATGCGAACCGCCCATGCTCGATGCTCCAAAGAGGGGTAGGAGACAGACAAAGAGAATTGAGTCATAGCCTGACCCGCCAGAGAGGTTGAGGGTGAGATGTGGCAACTGCCGACAAGTTAGTCACAACCGTAAAAGGTGTACTAACCCAACTGTTGCAAAAGAAGCAAGGAAGCGCAGATACCGAAGACTCCTGCAACAAGACAATCTTGCAACAGATGAGTCAGCGCTGAGTCGACGCTGCGGCTTACCTAAGGCCCCACCCTTCTTCACTTAGGTCGATCACAAATTCATGTATAATAAAGATTACTCTACTGAAATGTATGCAGGCAGTCGAATATTTCTTTGAATGCAAGTGTCGTGTTGAATAAGTGTCGTGTTGTATAAGCGCCGTCCCGTCGTTGAAAGACGCCAATAATTCTTTGTTTCCTCACGTACATGATAGAAAAAAAATTAGACTCCGTCATAGTCAGCGCAGAGTCGACATAAGAGGAATATAATTGTCGACTACAATAGTATATGACTAATATACAGTCGTGTCTTATGCAACACGACTATATAGATTGTCGTATATTATACAACACGACTATATAGATAGTCGTATATCATACAACACGACTATATAGATAGTCCTGTATGATACAACACGACTATATAGATAGTCGTGTCGTATGCAACACTACTTTATCAAATGTCGTGTTGCATAAGAGTCGACACTAAGCAGCTTTCCAATACACTGAAGACATGAAAAAAGTGAATTCGAATTTATTACAAGCATACTGTATGTACATGGAAGAAGATTCAGAAAACCGCAAAAAAGAGTCGACTGTAATAGTTTACATGTACAAAAGAAGCACGACAAAGAGTTTTAGTCTTCATCCGACATCCTCAAAAACCCCCCAACTGTGACATCCTAATTTTGCTTTTTGATTGAATCTTCGTCAAACTCGCTGTCGATAACCCCGCGAATCACAGTTGCAGCAATTATTGGGCGCCACTTTCGTGTAATTGTTGACTGATCAAACTCAGGTGGGTTGACATTGGATGCCAAGTGCGCCACGTACATCATGATGAAGATACCACAGTCTTTTGAGTTCTCTTGGCAGGGCGCTTTGGCCATCTGAGTCATCTTCCAGTCGATGCAACGGATGAGTCCCAGTGTGTGTGCCATGACAATGTTCATAAAGTTCATGAATTTCTCAGCTGCGACCCTGTGATGTGGATACAACTGGGGTTTGCCGGACAGGGGGGTTGTAGAAACGCCATACACCAACTGGGAAGTGTACATAGACGAGGCAGAAATGGGAGCCAGTGCGGATTAGGAAAAAAGCGTAGAACATGTTCCTGTTCAATCCCTTGAGCATCCTCCCAAGCTTTTTTTTCAATTTTGTATTATTGCCCCCTTCTATGTATTCCTGCAAAATCGCAATAGAATCAGAAAATCACGAACTTGAAACGTGAAATTATCGCTCGTGATGCAGGAAAAACTTACGTTGTCGAATATTTCTTTGAATGCGTGACATCCAAAAAAAGTGAACGGATACTTCAGCCGTTCTCTGTCATTGTGCTCCCGTAATAGACCCAAAAATTCATCTATAACCTGTATAAACCAACAACATATTCAGAAATTGGCAAGATTCAAACAATAATCGACTTTAGGAATAGTCGTGTCTTCGACATACACGACTATGCGTGAAGTCGAGTATTTTATATACGAATTTATGAATAGTCGAGTATTTTCTATACGACTTTAGGAATAGTCGAGTATGTATACTTACATTGGTGTTAATTTCTGTGGTTTGCAGGAGGGATACGTAGTCATCATCACATAGCGTTGGGATTGGATAAGCCTTCCTCGGATTGGCTTTCCATCCTGATATTTCCACTCTATCCCGCTCTAACAACACCCCCATGTCGAAGCATAACTCCAAATTGCCATAGTTTTCTGGGAGTTCAACTTTATGCTTAGCCTTTTGTGGGGTTTGGAGGACATCAACGTCAAGAGGCTGGGATGACGTTAAGCCAGTAGCCTCCTTCACCTCCTCCGTTGCCTCATCCTCGTCCTTCTTCTCCTCCTCCTCCTTTGCTAATTCATCCTCGTCCTTCTTCTCCGCCTCCTCCTTTGCCCATACATCCTCCTTGGCCATTTGGATATCCGACTGCTGTAGGGAAGAGATCACCTCATCGATGATAAAGGTTGTTTGTCGGTCGGATAAGGTATCTTCAGAGTCGGCTTTCAGATCTTCTGCCAAATTCTTCCTCGCCTACTCCTCCGCCATTCTCCGTATATGGTCATCTTCCCTAAGCCTCTGCAATTCCCTCGTGGAGACAGTCCTCATTCTCCTCCTTACCACTACACCAGGGGGGAATCTGTCCCGACCGTATGTTGGATGGGACTCATCTTCTGCACGCTCCATGTGTTCGTCGAATTCTGGTTGGAGCTTCTTCAAAAACAACTTCGCGGCGGATCTCTTTCTAGCCCGTTGAATCTTCTCTTCCACATCCGCCTGCTTTATGGGAGCTAAAATGACATTTTCAATATTCGTGTTAGTAGCAGCAAGAAATATAACATAGTCGTGTAGAATTCAACACAAAACATTGCATAGTCGTGTAGAATGCATAACAAAAAATTAGCTAGTCGTGTTGAATGCAAGACAAAAAATTTAATAGTCGCGTACCATGTGGTACGAAAAATTAAATAATTGTGTTACAACTTACCTTTACCCCATTGCAATGAATCGCCGGCTGACTTGTGCGCCAACTCCTTTCTGCGCATGGCCATCGGAGTTTGCTTCACGTGCTCCTTGTCATCGGGCCGCTTCTTTGCCTCCTCCTTGTGATGAACTGATGACTTTGTTATCCTCTCCTTCTTCTGTGATTCCTTCGTCTCCTTCTTCGGCTCTTCACTCTTCTCCTCCTTGGGATGCTCAAAGTTGTGACCCTCTAACAGCGTTGACGCTGTGGCGGCAGATGCCTTGATAGAGTGAAGAACCTCTCGCAGAGGTCCAACACTCCTTCCCATCTTCTCATACGACGACAGAGCGATCTCAATTAATGACTGTATACCCTGAAGCGAACCCTCCAATCGCCCCAGGGCAGTAGACTGAGCAGCCGTCCTCGAAGAAGAGTGGGTAGGTTGTGTAGCTAAGAAGCACGGATACGAAAACGGCGACACGATACGACACAATACGGATACGGCGACACGCCATTTTTCCAAAAAGTAGGATACGACACGGCTAATAAAAAATATTTATTATTAATTATAAATTATTATTATAAATTTATAATCCAAAAATTAATTTAAATCATAATTTTTTGTATCTTTTAATAAAAATTTCTTATATCATACACGCTATATTATGACAAAAAATACTGTTTAAGTATACATGTCAATGTTTATGTTGCATGATAAGGTCTAGGCACGTGGTAAAGGTCAATGTTTAAGTGCATGACAAGGTCTAGGCACGTGGTAAATGCATGACAAGGTCTGGTATTGCACTCAAGTACCTGTCTTTCTTACCTGCTCCAGCATGCAGAGAATGTAACACCTACTGCCCATGACATTTTTTTCAAACAACACAGTAACAAACTACTGTTGAGATTTGGACTGAAATCAAACCCTCCGATGCGTGTCCGGCCGTGTCCCGTACGTATCCAGTTTTTTTTTTTTTTTAAAACAAAAAACGGCACGGACACGCAGGCAGCCGTGTCGCCAGCGTATCCGTGTCGGATACGTGTCGGATACGGACACGGCTGCCATTTTGCCGTGTCCGTGCTTCTTAGTTGTGTAGGATTCCTCTTTATTTCCAGCCTCTCCGTCTTATATCGTCGCGGAGGAGGGGCCACTGGGGGAGGCGAAGGAATAAGAGATGCCTCTTTGGCCATGGGGACGATGACATCGACGACGTCTTCCCATACGTCGAGATTATCGAATAGACCCTTCCAGTAGTCGGTCATACGGTGCTTCTTCTGTGCACCCATCTTGACCTCTGTAATTAGGGCCCCACTTCCTGGCCACCTTTTCACCCTCGGACTGGTAGGGCCGAACGCAGCATGGAAGATTGTCGTGTGCTCAAAAAACCAAATCTGCATAGTAATCAGATGAAAACATTAGTAAAAGTCGTGGTTACAGTCAAGTCGTGTACTATTATAGTCGACTATAATAGTACACGACTAGAAATTTGGTCATGTCGTATGCAACACAACTACATAATTAGACGTGTTGTGTAGTATACGACTATATATGAAGTCATATTGGATAATAGACGACTATAAATAAAGTTGTGTTGCATAATAAACGACATTAATAAAAAATGTGTTGCATAATACACGACACTTAGAGCCTTTCGAAGACTGTAAAAACATACAAATACTACATACCTGAAGACTATAATAGTACACGACTAGAAATTTAGTCATGTCGTATGCAACACAACTACATAATTAGACGTGTTGTGTAGTAGACGACTATATATGAAGTCATATTGGATAATAGACGACTATAAATAAAGTCGTGTTGCATAATAAACGACATTAATAAAAGACGTGTTGCATAATACATGACACTTAGAGCCTTTCGAAGACAGTAAAAAACATACAAATACTACATACCTGAAGGACATATGAGGCGTCGTTTAGGTATCCACCTTCCAGCCCTTTACTTCTCCCACCCACTAGTCTGCTGGTGTGGGTTGTACCAGAAACCAACATCGTATGAATAGCCTCAGCCCAATTGTATGAGCTCATTCTTGGGAGGTCTTCAATGTAAGGGTAGAAAGAGGGATGCACCACTCTCGTGCTATGTGGAAACAGCACCGTGGAGATGAGGAGGCAGATGATCATCCTCGCCATGTCCTCCTCTGGCATCTTCATTTCGCCCTCGCTAAGCTTCTCAATGATTTCTTCAATATGTGGAATATCCGGTTTCCTGACGGTGAAGTACCTTATGAAGAATTCACATTCCGTTCGCCGTGGCACGGAGGGAAGGACCTCAACTGTTTCGCCCTTTGCGGGCAATCCAGTGATAAGAGCAACTTCTTGCTCTGTGAAATGTAGCGTTCTCCCCTTGATATTGAAGACCTTCGCCGACTCATCCCAATACCTAACCAAATGGTCGATGAGGTTCCGAGAAACAACTACGTCCTCACCTTCAAAGATGACAGAGAACCCAGCTTCTCTGATCAGTTAGCAACATCTTTGGTGACGCCGTAGGAGGGCGGCACACTTTTTCATCGCCCCCGGTTGACAAAACATCCGAACCGCCAGTTGCGGAATGCATGTTTTCTTGCCTGATCGGTCCATCGGAGCCTTCCTCTTCCTGCCCCTCTGTCTTCGCTCCCGAGGTGCAACGAAGAATTCCTGATCTTCCTCCTCTTCCAATGGTATTTCCTCCGTATACTCATCTTCTTTTGTATCCATATGCAATGAGATAGGTAGAGTGGTCAGTAGAACAATCGTGTTGGAAACACAGGAAATCATAATAGTCGTGTTGTCGCATACACGACTAACGCTCCAGTCATGTTGTATATAATACGACTTTATGCTTCATCTTAAAAATTAGAAATCTTAAATTCTGAGCTTCTGGAACTAAAATAAGTAAGGATTTTTCTAACTTACCGCGATTTAGTGGTGTGTATGTGTGTATTTCCTCGTACGCGCCTTTCACACGCTTCCTCGCCGCAAACCGAACCTCACTCGTACACTCCGCCGGTTGCTCGAAGGCGCGGGGAGCCGCAGGGGAAACTCAACTTGTTTGTCCCCGAAATCCCAGGAGGTTTACGCGACAAATCGCCGCCCAAACCGCACTGTCCATCAGTCGTGTCGTCGAAATCCAACAGGGGGCACCGGAGAAATCGAGCAGGGGGGACATTAATCGGATCTTCGAAAACCTTGGGGGCAGCTGGAAATCGTCGGAGGACTCGTCGGAGGAGTCGCCTCTGGAAATCGCCGGAAACCCTCTTTTTTTTCGTGTCGTATCCAACACGCCCTCTTCGCACAGTCATAACACGATAAATATACAAGAGGGGCATTTTTGGTACTCCAAGTTCAGATTCCAGGGGATATGAGATAACAGGGGAAAAACTAGGTCATATGGAAATAACAAACTTGGCGCCAAGTAATATGTAAAAAGCCCGTTCTTAGGCTTCAGCCTGATGCTTGTAGAGCATCCTTAAGCTCGGCATGCCACGTGAGATTTGCACGATGTGATAGAAAGAGTTGATCCTGAAAATCGATGGTGCCACATTTTTTTCCTTTAAATCTTGTAAAGATTACAACTACAAACTTGTGATTGAAAAATTATTTTTTGTTCATGATTTCTAACCGGCAAGAGTACCACATAAAAAAATAGTTATGCATTTGCCTGGACTCTATCCCGTGTTGCTTAAAAAGACCTTACCCTTACTATTAGACTACAAGCGCCTTTCAATTTATTTATTCACGAAATAAAAATATATACTTTATATTGGATAAGCAAGGCACGCATGCAACCATGTCGTTGCCATATCCGTATTTGATACGTATCTGATATGGATATAGCAGCGATTTTACTATATCCGTGCTTTCTAGCTTTTAAATCACCATATTCCGCCATCAATCCCCTTGGTTTAAATTAGGAAGTAATCTCTATTGTTGGCCAAAAGAGGGGGGTTTGAACTCAGGACTTCCGCTTCCGTAAGCGAGTCCTGGCCCTACCATCAACACCCTGTTAGCTGAGCAAGTATCTTCATACCTTAATTGGATTAAATAACTGTTTGTTCCCGAATGAGTTATGAAAAAAAATGCGTGTGCCATGCCGATGACCATGAGTTCAAACGAAACTTGTCCCTCTCATTTTGACACAAATCGAGAGACTCGCAGCAGTCATTTACCTGCAATAACAATAAATATTAAGAAGTGTCGTGGGGAAAAAGATGAAATAATTAATTCATCTCCATATCTAACATTGTCCTATACTCCCATTAGTACATTCCCAGCATGCTCTCTTAAAGCATATCCGCAGTGTAATTACTATGGGCCAGTCCAAGTAATGGAAAGAGTTAAAATGAGATTGCTCTCATATAGCTTATGAAGCTAATTCAATTCGTAGTTGTTGGATCCTGATCTTGATCTGACGACTTCAAGTAACTATATGAAACTCACCTACTCATTGATTCGACACACTCACCTACAGACTTTCATGACCAAACACACCAACACATGGCAAATAGCGATCCTAGCATAGTATATGTACGATGTTAGCCACCTCTGTACAGATCCTACATGGAAGATATGGACCATGTTTGGCGTCTATGTACCATGCCAGGACACCTATATTACAAAGTACCATGGGTATAGAGCCCGGTCACACTACAGTCTTCACATATATATCTTTTTTTATATAATTGAAATTCTATTAAACACAAAAACGAAAGGCAAAACAAGAAGAACTGAAGGGGGCTACAACCCAGACATCCTCAGAGCATGCCAAACTGGCAAGTCAAAAGCTACAAGAACGCTCTAAAAGAGCCAAGAACCAACATTAGAACAGAATGTGACAAATTCCGGAAGTTCTCTAGAAATGAGCAGTGGAGTAAAATTGGCCTCCTTAGACCATGAGCAGCTGAGACCAATTTACCTTGGCAGATAATTGCTTTCGTCAATTGCATATAGTGGGTCACTTCATCTTAAAAAATCCTCCTGTTTCTCTCCGACCAAATAATAGTAATAGAGAACGGTTTATATGAGATCGTATTGATATAAGGAGCATGAGGCCAATCTTTTGAGTCATTAGATTCCAATCTGAGGGTAGATAATAAATAAGTGGGTAGGTGAGTGTATTAAATCAGTGGGTAAGTGAGTTCACTATAACTGTTTGTAGCCGTCAGATCAAGATCCAACGACTACGTATTGAATTGGCCTCATATAAGCTATATTAGAGCGATCTCATTTAAACTTTTCCCATAGTAATATAGATCGAAAACAATATTTTGATCAAAATTCCTGTATATGGATTTGTATCAATAATGTGTAAACTTAACCAAATATCCGATTGGAAATCCAAAACTATATGAGCAAGTCGACACTTCCCAAGTACACTCTTCCAGACCAACTTAGCATATGGACACTCAAAGAACAAATGATTTCTGGTTTCCTCATTTTGGCAACAAAGCACACATCTATTATTAGCTAAATGAAAACCTCTATTGCAAAGGTTTTCTCGAGTCAGAAGACCATCATTGAAAGCAAGCCAAGAAAATAGTGCAAATCTATTTACCTTGTGCTTGTGCCATACAAGACTAAACAAAGCGACTGGCAGGCAACACAATCTTAAGTAGTTCCAAGCACCGTTATAAGTAAAATTACCTGTTGGGGTCAGCCAACCATAAGAATTTTTTTCACTTCCAAGAATAGGGGTGTGTGCATGTAAGAAATCCAATATTTTCCGCCCTCTAAGGGTGCCATCAATATCAAAGTTCCATGATCCACCCGACATACAATTACCCAAACTATCTTCAATACTCCTGCCAATGTTCATAATAGACCGTCTGTCAAATCTGAAAAGTAATGTCGGGAAGCCAGCCCATGGATCTTCCCAAGTGAAGACATTAGAGCCACCCATGGAATTCTATATCTGCGATATATCGCCGATATATAGATATTGAGTCCCACCCGATAAAACGAGACGACCAAATCTCGGATTTTTCAATTTTTTCAAATATAGCCGATATATCGGTTTTAAAATCTATGCTTTGTCTAAATTAGCATAACTCATTTTAGAAGTTAGATTGTGAAAAAATATGGTAAAAACTAGTTTTTGACCACCGATATTTTTTTACAAATATCTCTGATATATCTCTGATATTTTGTCTCTTAAGCCGACCGATACGATACCGATATCCGATGCGGAATTCTTTGGAGCCACCCCCTATTCTAAGGAAGCAGCCTCCTTTCAATATGTCCTCATGTCCAATACGGATCTCCAGGCAAATGAACAACTAGAGGGATTTGCCACCCAAATAGTTTCAATTTTCAAATACACTCCATACACCCACTTACACAAGGACTCCTTGTTAGAAATAGCCTGCCAAAAAAGTTTTGCCACGCCGGCCAAGTAGCAATCCTTTAATACCCCCTCCGTTCTAAAATACTATGTATATTTGAAAATATTCATTTTCCAAAATATTGTGCACATTTTGTCAAATTATGTGACTTCTTCTTTTCAAAATTGGAGGAGACTTGAAAGGATTGACTTAAATTTAGTTCGTGAACGAGCATATGAGTTGGACAGGATATGAGGGAGAAGAAGTCGTGTGATTTCTTTGCGGGCTTCATGGTCCAATAAAAATAAGAATTTTTTTAAATATACACAGTATTTTGGAACGGAGGGAGTACTTTTTATGTTTAGACCTCCCTCACGGAATGGCCTACACACCTTTCTCCGAGCAACATTGTGAAAAGATGAAGACGAAGAGATGCCGTTCCACAAAAATGAAGAAAAAATCTTCTCAATACACTTGTATACAATCTTGGCAACTTGAAGCATGAGGTCTAATAAAGCTGGATACTATTCAATACTGTTCTGATGAGCAAGTCTTGCCATTTCTTGTATTACTGCTGCTACAAAATCTACTTATAAGACTTTGCTTCACTATCTTATCCATTTGGAAAGATAGAATTGATCTTTGTTGATGCCCTTTTGATACATAACCAAGAAAATCTTGTTGGGACCATTAATTAGCAAATCGCACATCTCCCTCTTTTGTTACATTCATGTACAACAGGATGGACTATGACAGTCAAAAGATCATTCTTTCCCCGGTTCCAACATTTGGGTCCCTGATGTAAACCTCCAGTGCAGGAGCCTATCAAGGCAACCAAGTGGGCAGGATATGGTTCTTTTGAACACTTTAGATTCATAGGCAGATCAGTCTCAGCAAGAAGTTAGTTGTTCCTAGCCGATGTATTGGAAATTGTCCACATGATCTGTATGACTAATCCGATGTTGATAGCGGCAAAATTCAGTCCACGCCACCACAGCCTGAACGAAATCTTATGCGATTGAGGTGGCGGCCGCAGAACCTCAAGCTGCCTTCCCCTCGATATAAAATAGGCCGCCCAATGAAAATTGACCCCGGGACCACACAGTAGGCAGAGTAATTGATACCATGGTTTTAAAAACCCAACCCGATTCGACCGGAGCCCGTCGGTTTTTCGAGTAGGGTCGGCCGGGTCGATTGACCCAGTTGACCCTGTTTAACTCGCCCGATTGAATTGAGTCAAACCGGCCAGTCCGGTCCGAGTTTTAAAACTATGATCCAAAGCCATGTTGGGTTGGGTTTGAGTTTTTTCCAACACAATTTCTTCATTTTCTTTTTCTTTATTACATACTTTCATTTTCTTTCGACGTCGATCTTGCTAAAATCTCTTACCACATATTCTTTTTTCTTTTTGTGTCTAAAAAAATATTTATTTTTTTATTTAAGAGTTTTACTTTTTGTAATGTGGTTGTTTTGTTAATTAAATTGCTACACAGAGAACATTAGGCTATGCAAAATTTTTATATTATATAAAGTTTTAGGAAGGGTGAGGGGGGTTCCATTTGTTTGTATTGATGATATCAGCAACTGAGTTAATCCGGGTTGACCGTGATTGAAACCAGTTGGACCTACTCCGTAAGAATTCCGGGTCGATGACCTGTCCAATTTTTAAAACCTTGATTGATACTCCATCATCCCATAGTTTATGAGTATTAAAAAAAACCATCATTTTGGACTTCTAACATGTGGACTATTAAAGTGGGACAAAAAAGTATATACCAAGCAACATGGCCGCCATTTAACTTCATTTTTGTTTAGAATTAACTAAAAATCAAGGCACATCTTTTTATGGCTAAAAATATATGCCAGATTGTTTAGTTGTTCCTTACATCAAAATTCAAATCCAAACAAAAGAACTAGGCTGATATGAAAAATATTGCTCACAGTAACACACAGGTGTTAGAAGTGGGTATACTAACCCATGTTAAAACCCACTTATATTGATGTGAATGAGTGAATTGGGTGAAGGATGAATAGTCCCACATCCACACCAAAGAGGAGTTGTGGATGGTATATAAGGTCCAAGGTTGGCCTTAGAAGTTACGCCCAAGGGCCACCCCACTTTTGTGGGGGAGAGAGATGTTGGACCCATGCACCTAGGTGGGCTAACCCACACGCGCACGCGCTGCCGCCGCCGCCGTCCGGCCGGCCGGCTGGCCGGGTTGGGTTGGGTTGGGTCAACAAGATAATATTATTTTGGGATAGATTCAATGGTTTGGTTTTCTAATTTATTTTAGTTCAACCAAAACGGGTCCGATTTATTATGACCGTTAACAGACGGACGCGTCTGTTTAACGGGAAAGGGTTTCAATGGACTTTAACGGGAAACGGTGTATTTTCAACGGGCTTTAATGGGATTTCTTTAACGGTACTTCATCTTCTTCCTTCCTCCTCTCTTCTGTGAAATTATTACACATTTGTGGTTCGCTGCGCGTATTGTTTGGAGTGCTCCTACAGTACGTGGTTGATCGTCTTATCCTGGGAGGCAGACGCCTAAGAGTCCTAAGCACCGTAGGGAGGGCGCATTCTGTCTTAAGGACAAAGTGCTTCACTTGATTCGATCATAAATTTCTTCTAACAATTTTTCGTCTTTGCAAGGTACACATTTCTTTAATAACAATCTTAAGACAGAATGTTTTATGCTGTACTATAATTTTAATTACTGTAATGTTCTGTAATTTCTTCTGTATTACTGTGCTATTACTGAGATAATCTTCTGTGATTTGCAAAGTTATAGAAATGGCTCCTGAGAACTTCACTCTGGTACTGATTCCCACTCTGGTGAATGCTCCTGTTCAAGTTAAAGGGGAGAAACCATAAAAATTCAGTGGTGTGGATTTCAAAAGATGGCAACAGAAAATGTTGTTCTATCTTACCACGCTGAATTTGGCCCGATTCCTTAAAGAGGAAGTACCCGTTCTCATTGAGGAGAAACGGGAAGACAAAATGGCTGTTGCGGCAGTAGATGCATGGAAACATGCTGATTTCTTATGCCGAAATTATATCCTTAACGGATTGGACAACACATTATATAATGTGTACAGTTCGATGATAAGTGCTAAGGCACTGTGGGAGTCTTTAGACAAGAAGTACAAAACTGAAGCTGCTGGAACGAAGAAATTCGTGGTTGGCAAATTTTTGGACTTCAAAATGGTGGACTCTAAGACTGTGATCAATCAAGTTCAAGATCTACAAGTTATCCTTCATGAAATTCATGCAGAAGACATGACTTTAAGTGAGTCTTTTCAGGTGGCAGCAATAATTGAAAAACTACCACCATCCTGGAAGGATTTCAAGAATTACTTAAAGCATAAGAGGAAGGAGATGAACTTGGAAGATCTGATTGTGAGGTTAAGGATTGAAGAGGACAACCATTCTTCTGAAAAGAAAACTGGGGGTCATGGCATGGAGGCCAAAATAAATGTTGTGGAACAAGGGCATAAAAGTAATGGCTTTACCAACAAAAAGAGGCAGCATCCTGGGGGTCAGTCAAACAATGACTCCAACAACAACAAGTTCAAGGGCAAGTGCTATGTGTGTGACAAGATGGGCCATAAGGCTAAGGATTGTTACAAACGGAAGAAACAAGATGGTTTCAAGAAGAAGGCACAAGCCCACATGACCGAAGTGGAGAATCTCTCCACCAATGTGCATGACATCAACCTTTCTGCTGTGATTTCAGAAGTGAATATGATCACCAATGATAGAGAATGGTGGGTGGATACTGGGGCTACCCGTCATGTGTGCTCAAACAGGAGGATGTTCTCCACTTATCACTCCGTGGAAAATGGTGAACAACTGTTTATGGGCAACTCTTCTACTGCCAAGGTGAAGGAATTGGAAAGGTGGTGCTCAAAATGACTTCGGGCAAAGAACTTACGCTCAACAATGTGATGCATATGCCAGAAATTCAAAAGAATTTAGTGTCTGGATCATTGCTGAGCAAGAATGGCTTCAAGTTGGTATTTGAGTTGGACAAATTTATTTTGACTAAGGGTAGGATGTATGTGGGAAAATGGTATCTGAATGAAGGGCTTTTCAAGCTCAATGTATTACCTAATGTATCTGTTTCTAATGTTATGAATGAGAATGTTTCTTCCTCTTATATGATTGAGTCATGTGATGTGTGGCATGGTGGATTAGGATATGTTAATTATGATGCTTTACTTAGATTGATTAATATGGAATATCTGCCTAAATTTAATATTGACTTTAATCATAAATGTGAAACTTGTGTGGAATCTAAATTAACAAGGAAATCATTCCAAAGTATTGAAAGATGTACTGAACCTCTTGACTTAATTCACAGCGATGTCTGTGACTTAAAACTTGTTTAAACAAGAGGAGGTAAAAAGTACTTTATTACATTTATTGACGATTGCACTCGTTATTATTATGTATACTTGCTGAGAAGTAAAGATGAGGCTATAAACATGTTTATGTTATATAAAACAGAGGTTGAGAATCAACTTGGCAAGAAAATGAAAGTTCTAAGAAGTGATAGAGGTGGGGAATACGAATCACCTTTTGGTGAATTCTGTTCACAACATGGTATTATACACCAAACCACGGCACCTTATTCACCATAGCAAAATGGAGTTACTGAACGGAAAAATAGAACTTTAAAAGAAATGATGAATGCCATGTTAATCAGTTCTCGGTTACCTCAGAACATGTGGGGGGAAGCTTTGCTTTCAACCAGTTATATTCTCAACAAAATACCTCATAAGAAAAACTTGCAGACACCATATGAATTATGGAAAGGTCGAAAACCTTCCTACAACTTCTTAAAAGTTTGGGGGTGTCTAGCAAAAGTGGCGGTCCCTAATCCTAAGAGGATTAAGATTGGACCAAATACCATTGATTGCGTATTCATTGGTTATGCCAATAATAGCAGTGCATATCGTTTTCTTGTTCATAAATCGGATATTCCTGATGTAAATGTCAATACAGTGATTGAATCAAGGAATGCTTCAGTTTTTAAACATATTTTTCCTTCGAATTCTACACAAAATGAAAGTTCTCTTAAAAGAACTTTGGATGTTGCTAAATCACTAGTGATGACCAAGAGGGAGAAGATGATGAACCTAGACGTAGTAAACGTGCTAGAACATCAAAATCCTTTGGTCCAGATTTTCTAACTTATTTGTTAGAAAACGAGCCTCAAAGCTTTAAGGAAGCCATGTCCTCTCCTGAAGCACAATATTGGAAGGAAGCTGTAAATAGTGAAATTGAATCCATTATGCAAAATCACACTTGGGAGTTGGTAGATCTACCTCCAGGGAGTAAACCTCTCGGATACAAGTGGATATTCAAGAGGAAGATGAAGACTGATGGATCAATTGATAAATATAAAGCAAGACTTGTTATCAAAGGATTCAAGCAAAAGGAAGGTCAAGATTATTTTGATACACCAGTCACAAGAATAACTTCCATTAGGATGTTAATTGCTATGGCTGCTTTGTATAATCTTGAAATACATCAAATGGATGTAAAAACAACATTCTTGAATGGAGACTTGAATGAGGAAATATATATGGAACAACCTAAAGGGTCAGTTGTACCGGGTCAAGAAAACAAAGTGTGCAAACTTATTAAATCTCTCTATGGGCTTAAACAAGCACCTAAGCAATGGCATGAAAAATTTGACAAAATGATGATGTCAAATGGATTCAAAATCAATGAATGTGACAAATGCGTTTATGTCAAAGCTAGACCTGAAGGCTATGTTATAGTATGCCTATATGTGGATGATATGCTCATTATTGGTAGCAATGATAATATCATTAAAGCTACTAAGAGGATGTTAAACAAACAGTTTGACATGAAGGATATGGGTGTTGCAGATGTTATACTAGGGATGAAAATCACTAGAACATCTGATGGATATGCGTTATCTCAATCTCATTACATTACAAAAATCTTAGACAAATTTAATGAGAATGATAATTGTCCAGCGAGAACACCTGTAGATGTGACATTGCATTTAAGCAAAAACACGGGTGAGAGCATATCACAATTCCAATATTCTCAAATTATTGGAAGTCTCATGTACCTCATGAATTGTAGAGACTAGACATTGCATACTCAGTAAGTAAACTGAGTACATATAATAGCAATCCAGGGGAAAACCACTGGAAGGCTTTAGTCAGGGTTCTTAGACATCTAAGATATACCCTGGACTATGGACTGCACTATACAAGGTATCCAGCAGTACTAGAGGGGTACTGTGATGCAAATTGGATATCTGATACAAGAGACTCCAAATCCACAAGTGAATATGTCTTTACTATTGGAGGTGCAGCAGTGTCTTGGAAATCTTCTAAACAAACGTGCATTGCAAGATCCACAATGGAATCAGAATTCATTGCACTTGATAAAGCAGGCGAATAGGATGAGTGGCTTCGTCATTTTTTAGAAGATATTCTAATGTGGGGGAAAACTGTGCCACCTATATGTATCTATTGTGATAATCAATCTGTTATAGGAAGAGCACAAAGTAACTTGTATAATGGTAAGTCTCGACATATACGTCGGAGGCATAATACCATAAAATAATTGCTCTCTAGTGGAATAATTTCCATTGAGTATGTTCGGTCAAAAGAAAATATTGCGGATCCGCTTACAAAGGGTTTGACCAAAGAACAAGTGAGCAATTCATCGAGGGGAATGGGCTTGAAGCCTATACATTAAGAATCACCATAATGGCAACCCAACCTAGTTGACTGGAGATCCCAAGATCTAGGTTCAAAAGGGACAACCGAATTGTGGGGGATTCAAGGGGAATCATTATGGAGATAAAATCTCGTTCCCATTCCTATGATGAGATAGTGATACCTGCTGAATGAATCAGGATAAGCTTTGCTTTTAATGGTTCTCATAGCTTGACTTAGTTTGAGTGGGGTATTGCAAGATGCTCCTAATGAGAATCACCTATATGAGTGTGAAGGGGCCACTTCTATGAGGATTTTAAGGCTAAATCTTCTAGAGCACTCATGAAAACCAAGTTTGTTCGGGGCCAAAATGAACAAAGTCATGAGAACCACAATGTGTCTGAGAAGTGATTGTGTAACTTCTATTGTCTTGGTTTACACAAACGGCTGAACAGTTCAAGACATCACGTTCACTGATTAGCCAGTAAACCCGATAGTCTTCACAAGGGAAGGTTCAAAGCTGAAAGCTACCTCTCCCCCATGCATGATCTTCTCAATATTTGCTTTCACAAGTTTTTTGAATAATTTTTGCATACGTTATCCAGCCAATTCTCATTCATGTGGGGGATTGTTAGAAGTGGGTATACTAACCCATGTTAAAACCCACTTATATTGATGTGAATGAGTGAATTGGGTGAAGGATGAATAGTCCCACATCCACACCAAAGAGGAGTTGTGGATAGGGCTGTTCGTGGCCGGCCGCATCCGCGAAGCCGGCCGCGTCCGAGGTGTCCGTGGCCGTGTCCGCGCCGAGATGAGGTGTCCGTGGATTTCGGCCACGAACACAGCCAAGGGACCTCGGACAGCCGTCTGTCCGAGGTCCGAGGAGGAGGAGGAGGGGCGGCGGCCGGCGGGGTGGAGGAGGAGGGCGGCGGGGTGGGGGGAGAGGGGGGCGGTCGCGGAGGGAAGGCGCCGCGGTGGGATGGAGGGGAGGACTGAGGGGCCACCCCCGGGTCATCGACGCGGTCGCGGAGGAGGGGCGGCGACCCCGTCGAAGACCACCAGCGACGAATAAAAAAAAATTATTTTTTACCTGTCTTCCGGCCGTCGATGACGCGGTCGCTGAAGGAGGGGTGCGGCGGGGGTGGAGGAGGAGGAAGGAGGGGTGGCGGCGGGGGTGGAGGAAGGAGGGGTGGCGACGGGGGTGGGGGAAGGAGGGGGGATGTCACGGGGGAGGAAACGCGGGGGGAGGAGGGGGGCGGTCGCAGACTCACGGAGGAGGAGGGGTCGCACCGCCACGGGGTGGAGAGGAGGAGGGGCGGGGGTGGAGGAGGAGGGAGAGAGGGCGGCGGGAGAAGGAAAGGGGGAGGGGTGAGGGCTCGGGGGGTTAAGAGAAAAAAAAAAGGTTAGTTGGCCATGTCCGCGTCCGCCGGACTTCCGGACACGGACAGGGCCAATAAAATCTCAAACAAGCTTTCACGGACACGGACAGTCTCTGTCCGAGTTTTGTCCGGTCCGTGAACAGCCCTAGTTGTGGATGGTATATAAGGTCCAAGGTTTGCCTTAGAAGTTAGGCCCAATGGCCACCCCACTTTTGTGGGGGAGAGAGATGTTGGACCCATGCACCTAGGTGGGCTAACCCACACACGCGCGCGCGCGCCGCCGTCCGGCCGGTCGGCCGGGTTGGGTTGGGTTGGGTCAACAAGATAATATTATTTTGGGACAAATTCAATGGTTTGGTTTTCTAATTTATTTTGGTTCAACTTAAACGGGTCCGTTTTATTATGACCGTTAACGGACGGACGCGTCCGTTTAATGGGAAAGGGTTTCAACGGGCTTTAACGGGAAACGGTGTGTTTTCAACGGGCTTTAATGGGATTTCTATAAAGCTTGTAAAAACGGATTTTTCCAATACTTCATCTTCTTCTTTCCTCCTCTCTTCTGTGAAAGCATTACACATTTGTGGTTCGCTGCGCGTACTGTTTGGAGTGCTCCTACAGTACGTGGTTGATCGTCTTATCCTGGGAGGCAGACGCCCAAGAGTCCTAAGCACCGTAGAGAGGGCGCATTCTGTCTTAAGGACAAAGTGCTTCACTAGATTCGATCATAAATTTCTTCTAACAATTTTTCGTCTTTGTAAAGGTACACATTTCTTTAATAACAGCAGGATAAGTGAGTGAGGCTGTAAACATCAGCATAACTAACCAAGACATTATTGGGTACAATGGCCACACCATGTCAGGTTTATGCCAGCGTGCATATTGTGTGCGCTGTCGATCCTGGAGATCGAGATCGACAGCTCCATGCGCCTTGGAGTAGTGTGTCAGGGACACTCAATAATTTCTCCAACTAACCAGTATGATCACACTAACTAACCAGTATGATCACATGTGACATGAGCTAGATAAGGGTGCCTGCATATATTGTGACATAAGTAATCAATTCCATGGGACCCAGACAATGGACTGGTTTGGACCTTTTCAATGTATGTTCCACTCGTGTGAGCCTCACTGGGCAGCCAGTCATGACCAAAGAGGAGGAATCCTTCTTTCCCCTTGTTTCAGTTTTTGGATAACTGACTCATTCGATGAGTGCAAACTGCAAAGTCACTGTTACAAATTAGTGTTAACCTACCACTCAACTCCCCTATAAAACCCCAATTCCCTTCCTCTTCTCAATCCATCCCCTCACTAGCTAGTCACTAGTAGCATTCAACATTGTTCTTAGTGTCCCAATTGGAGATAGAGATCAATGGCAACAATCAATTACACCTCCTTCTCTTGCAAACTAGCAGGCTTATTTCTCAGTCTCTTCATTGTCACCTGTTGCCTAACCTCCTCGCAGGCCTCTCCGGTGGTGAACAGAAAGAGCACCGAATTCATCAGAAGCTCATGTGGAGCCACCCTTTACCCGGGGGTCTGCTTCCGGTCCCTCTCTGTTTATGCTAGTACCATCCAAACAAGCCCCAAGCAGCTGGCCCATGCGGCCTTGTCGGTGAGCCTCACCGGAGCGCGTTCCACCTCGGCCATGATGTCGAGGTTGCTGGCGAGGCGGGGCGGCATGAGGCGTGGTGAGGCGGGCGCCATGCGCGACTGTGTCGAGGTTATCGCTGACTCCATTGATGACATCCGCCGCTCAATTGGGGAGATGGGTCACCTCGCCGCCTGGGACTTCGACCTCAGAATGAACAACATCCAGACGTGGGTCAGTGCAGCCCTCACCGATGAGGATACGTGCATGGACGGCTTTGACGGCAAGCAGGGCAAGGTTAGGGATGTGGTCCGTGGCCGGATAGTGGAAGTGGCTAAGCTCACTAGCAATGCGTTGGCTCTGATTAACAGCCTTGCAGCCACTTCTCATGTCACAAATCCTTGATTTAGCTTCTCATTAGTTTCTTTTATTTTCTACTCTATATATACTCTGTTGTATGGCATTGCCTAGTTGAAGTGATTATACAGTTATATGATCTGTTGTATGGCATTGCCTAGTTAGAGTGACAGAAGAGTTTGGTGTGTATAGGTACAAAATTAGAGATGTGTAAGCTTCTGTAAATGTACTTAGGTGGAGATAGTGCTAAGCATGCATGAGATATCAGCTATGGTTGATTAATTTGTCAGAAGATTGCTCTTTCCCCTTTTCTTTCTGCAGTACACTCTCTTTTGAATGTAATCCCTGTGTGATAATAATCACACCTGTAGAAGCAAATCTCAAGCTACCTACTCTTAACATAAATGGAACTTGGCACGAGAGGGCGGCCAGCAGCCTGTATCTAGAGACAAAACGTATTAATCATGATTAAATAGTTTCATGCATATGATGTGACCTTTGTCCGCTGCTCTTTACTGTTGTTGCTCGTGGTCATCAACATCTAACGACAAGTCACTATCAGACGATCTAGCCAAAAAACAATATAGAACCACATTGTATAAACATGAATCCTGTTTATTTTAGCCATGGCTCACATCGATGGATTTCGATCAGGCGGTGCACGTAATATAGGGGCAGGCAGGTTTGCATCACCGCCCACCCTGCACACCGTCGGATCTCAATCCAATGAATCAGATAACAATGGCTTGCGCAGATGCGCTTGAGCCTTGGCTTATATTAAAAAAATTATATAAAATAATAAATTCTTCAATTTTATTGTCTAATAGGCAGTGAATCACTTGAAAATTGAGTCACCATTTGTGGCGGCTATCCTCACAATCTTTGAGAATTGTGTCGTCACAAAATGGTTTTAATAACTAGGACTAAGCCGTAATGCATAAAATTTAATTTTAAAGAAGGTAAAACTATAAGTAGAACTTTAGTTGAAATATATAAGCAAAAAGTATCAAGGGATGATCAATTTTGTTATTTATGATTCATTATTTATAAAGAATAAGATATTGATACTCAAGTTGTGCATAGGATAAATGCAGATGGGTGAAGTGGATGGTAGCCTGAAGAGTTTTGTGTGATAGGTGTGCTCCAAAAAGGCATAAAGGTAAGTTCTATATGACACCCATTAGTCATGCAATACTCTATAGAATGTTGGGCACTAAAGAGAAGTCATATAAATAAGTTGAATGTAGCTGAAATGAGAATGTTAAGGTAGATAAGTAAGATAACTAAGAAAAATATGGTTAGATATTAATATATTCGTGAGATTTTATGGGTAACTCCTTTAGAGAAGAAACTGATGGAATGTTGGGTACATTAGTATGGACATATGCAAACTATTAGATGTCTTAGTGAGAAAATTAGAAGGGATACATATAAATAATGTCAAAAGAGGAAGATAGAAACTTAAGAGAACTCGGATAGAATTAATAAAAAAAGATACGAGCGATCCCAAATAATTGAGAAAATATGCTAATTGATTATGAAAAGGATCTGAACAGTAGAAGAGCGTGGCTTTGCACTTAGGCCCATTCCAATATTTCATTTATTGCCGACTATAGAAGGCCCACATGAACTATATATATCGGCGTGGGAATATTTAGGTTCATGCAAGAGCTTTTGATGCAAGATGTAGTGGGGTCCGTGAAGGCCTACACGAATTTGAAGATACTTTCCAGCCTTGAGCCATGCAGTGATAGATAAAAGGTTGTCGTCTGAAATTTTATTAGGGACTTAACTACCCCAAAAAATCTTCAGTCATGGACCCCCCATGCAAATGACAATTTCAGAGTTTCTAGTTTGCTAGAGATTAGATGATGATAATGCTGACGATGATGATGGATGCTAATAGTTGACAGTTGAATTGGTTCTAACCCGGCATGGGGGATGGCTTGGGCACGATTCCTGAAGCAGTAGAGGATTGAGTTAGAACTAAGGGTGTAAACGGGCCGAGCCGGCTCGCGAGCTTTTCCGGCTCGGCTCGGTTCGGCTCGACTTTAGGCTCGGCTCGTGCCGGGCTCGGCTCAGCTCAACAATATTCGACTCGGCTCGGCTCGCGAGCCAGCTCGAGCTCGGCTCGTTATGTTATATATGTATAAAAATAAAATAAATATAGTAGTATGTATAAACAAATTTAACTATTTATTTTTGTTATTTTCTACATGTAAAAAAGCAAAGCTATTAAATTGCAAAGTTATGTTTCGAATGTGATACAATAATATTGTGACTACACTATAAATTAATCGTTCTTTCAAGTTTTATTATTAATAAAAATAAAATTTATACTTTCAAAAAATAAAATATTATATCTTTATGAAGCCAGAAGTTTTTATACCGCTATTTTTCCCTTCCCTCTTTCAGAAGATTGGAGCCTCTGCATTTGCAACTTCGAATTCCACCACATAAGACTTTTATCATTATGAGTCTCAATTGTTGAAAAAAATTAATTTTTTGTTCCTACATAAAGATGTAATACCTACTATTTGGGGGCAAAGTGTTCGAGGCTGCATCAGCCTCTCTTCTGCCATCTAATTTTGGAATGGTGCAAAGAGAAGAGAAAGAATTCATGCTTTCCCTCGGTCGATTTAGTTTAAGGGGCTCTCTCTGAGACTGACACTTGCTTAATTGGCTTTCATGGTTGCAGGTTCGTGAATTAAGTAAGTAATAAATGATCACCATTACTCTATTATTAGCTATTTTTTTAAAAAAAAATGTTCCATCTCCAATCCACTTGACTCATTTTAGTCAGCTATTCTACAGGCTTAAAAGAAAATTAGGAAATTCCTCAGCCTCCCTTAAGTGGAGGCCTCGAGGAAGGTAAAGGGGTTGGAGCCGAAGATTGTTAGGTGTTTGAACCGTACGTATGCCATTTCCAAGAGACCGCCGAATTATAGAGCCCCATTGTTTAGTCTAGTTTTCAGGCTCACATTGCCTACAGAAAGACAGAGAGAGAAAATGAAAAGAAAAAGGGACACCGCAATCAGAAAAAAACCATCTCATAAACATTAGAGTGACATTGGCCCCCTCCCTCCTCATCACATGCCTTTTTGGATTTTTCAATTCTAAAATTTTTTCTTCTTTATTTTTTATGATTTCTCTTTTCTCCAATGGACGAATCTCTGGTAGGCTTTTTTAATTTTACAATGTCTCTTTGTTTTGTATCCTTTCTATTGAGAGCGGATCAGCTGCACATACAGGTGCAGAGGAATCTCTGCTCTGGTAGGCTTTTTCAATTTTACAATGTGTCTTTGTTTTGTATCCTTTCTATTGAAAGCGGATCAGCTGCACATACAGGTGCAGAGGAAATCCTCTGGACATACGCTATTTTCCTAACGCGTGTCCCTAAGAATGACCTTTCTAATGTGTGTTCCGTCAGTTTCTCAAAAACCCGTCACTGCATGCAGATCAAAGACACGCGTCACGATTTCTTATGCACACCCGGTTCCTTTCTCTTGTCGGATTTGGGGGAGAGGGAGAACCCAAAACAGGGATTTGGGGGAGGGGGGCTCTGCCGCCCCAAGGGTCGCCAGAGGGGGGGACATCCGACCAAGCGGCAGGGGGGGAGCTCGGGGTGTGGTGGGGGGGGGGGGAGGGGGCGGCGACGGTGCTGACGAGGGGAGGGGAGGGGGTCGGCTACAGCGCTGGTGAGGGGAGGAGGAGGGGATTTTGGGTGGGGGAGCAGCCGAACAGAGAAAGAAGGGGGGGGGGCTCGCGCGAGGAGGCGTTGCCAGCGAGGGGAGGAGGGCGGCGACGAACAGAGAAAGAGGGGGGAGGGAGAAAAAAGAGGGGGGGGGGGGGGGGGGGGGGGGAGCTCAGGGTGAGGAGGGGATTTGGGGGTGGGGTGGGGTCGGTGGGAGGGGGCGACGCTGGCGGCGGCGGCGGCGGCGGTGAGCGAGGCGACTGCGGCGGCGGGGGCGTGGGGCGTCAGGTGAGTCCAAAATTATTATTTTTTTCATTCTGATCCAGTGATCCGTCACCGCGATCGGCGTGTGATGGCATCATAATCGGTGCCATTGCCGGCGACACCGACGATGGGCAGTCCTACGCCGTCGGCCGGTGATGCGCCGGCGAGCCGAGCTCGAGCCTGGGCGGAGCCTTCTAGTATGAGGCACTCGAGCTCGAGCTCGAGCTCGAGCCGAGCTCCAGAATCCTGAACGAGCCGAGCTCGAGCTAGGAGGGACCGACCTGTAAACGAGCCGAGCCGAGCTCAAGCTCGAATTTGAAATTTCGAGTTCGAGCTGAGACATGCCCAAGCTCGGCTCAGCTCGGCTCGTTTACACCCCTAGTTAGAACCCTCGCGCCTTAGCTGCCTACTAGGATTATGCCTAGGGCTGGGAATCAGGTCGGGTAAGGTCGCCCTTTATCCTACCTAAATAGGGTCGGGTAATTATCCGATCCTATTCATGAGTAGGGTCGAGAATGGCTAACCCTAACCCTACTTCGGTCGTATCGGGTACCCTATTTTAAAAAATAAAATAAAATAAATACTTTTATTTGCTAATCTAGTATTTAAAAAGTCAAAATTGACCGTTATTTAACTAAATTTTAATATAGATAAGGTTAATATAGGGTTTTTAGTGATTTAGAAATAAAATTATCTTTAAAAATTATATTATTCAGTATTAAACATATATTACAATATTTTATAATAGGTACATCGGGTTAGGGTCGGGTTCTGCGGATAATTCGGGTAATTACCCTACCCGACCCTATTTTAACTAGGGTAAAATTGTCAAACCCACATCCGACCCTATTTTGCAATAGGGTCAGGTAATTTTTAGGTCGGGTCGGGTAATAGGGTTTTCCCATAATTATACCCCTATTTATGAGTGATGGGTCGGCCTTGTACGTATCTGTGGGTATTGTTGGTGGGAGATTAGATACAATGCTAGAGGCTAGTCGCCCCACACATTCTAGTCTGGTCGTAACTAGTAAGGACTCAGACAACCCTCGTCTTAGATTCATTAGCACCATTTGTTATTTCCATTACATGTTCTTCTTTAAAGTCTAAAAAGAAAGAATGAAAGGACAGAACTTTTGAACCAAATTGCAGCAAAGCGTGGCCTTAATATCGAGTAATCTGAAAGTGATGGCAGAGGAGGATAAGGGGGGTTCGCCATTAAAGAAAAAGCTAGTTCACTGCACCAGGTGCTCCCATGCTTGCTCCATCAAAATCATATCCCATCCTGTGAACCTAATCTCACATGCAAAGCACCA